>VDFB02252616.1:61423625-61983588 GCA_007258455.2 Sequoia sempervirens
GTTGGCACACTTTCTAGAAGATACAATTGCAAATGTTCTTTTCAAATTTGAACTTCAAGTTATTATTTTCAGCGTCAAACTGCCTAAACTCAAATTTGAATGTTGTTTTGGCTCCAAACTAAAGAGGGGCTCTATTTATGGGTAGGTTTCTAATTTCTAGGTAGCTTTTTGGGGACAAGCTTGCATATTGCGAAAGGGTTATTCTGTAGCTTGTTGTAACTTGCATGTGTTGTAGAACTTGGGGATTTGAGATCCTCTGCATGTAAGAAGCTCCATTTTTTGAATAATAAAATTATTCTCTTGTTTGTGGGTTATTTTTTGTGTATTGGACTGTGTCTTCATCAAGTGGTATCAGAGCAGGTTTTTCTTGAGCGTGTCGACAGATCGCCGATCATGAGGCAGTTCACACCAGGACCGTGGTTGTGGGTTGAGGTCAAGAAAGATACCTCCAAGAGTGATGCCTAGTAGGCATGGTGGTGCCAGAGGTGGTCGAGGTGGTAGAAATGCTGGTGGAAGAGATGCACTGGTAGCCCTCCAGAAACAGATTGATGCATTACAAGAGCAGTTGAGAAGAGGGTTAAATCTGAGGGAGGAAAGTGAGGATGAAGGAGAGGAAGAAGGTTCAAATATAGAAGAGGAAGAAGAAGAAGAAATTGATTAAGACCAAATGCAGCTAATAAGGGCCATTTTGAAGATTGGGAAAAGACCCATAGCAGATGTCCCCAGTTATTCTGGAAGTCTAAACCCAAAAGAGTTGATCGACTGGATCAATGAGCTAGAAGAATATTTTGAGTATGAGGAAATAGAGGACCTAGATAGGGTTAAGCTTGTGAAAATGAAGGTGAAGGGTCATGCTAGTATTTGGTGGAAAGAGGTCTAGTTGGAAAGAAATCGAAGAGGAAAAGGAAAGATCACCAGATGGGATCACATGGTAGAGAAATTGAAGAAGCAATTCATACCAATGGACTATGAGTTAGATCTGTTGAAAAAATTGCAAGGGTTGAAGCAAAGAAGTAGATCTGTGAAAGAATATACTGAAGATTTTCACAAGATAATCATCAAATCAGGTCACACAAAGGCCAATAAGGAGAAGGTAGCTCGATATCTTAATGGGTTATGACTAAACATTCAGGAGGAGTTAAGCCTAGTCAGAATGACCACCAATGAGGATGTGTATCAATTTGCTCTAAAGGTGGAAGAGAAGCTGAACAAAAGATTTGATGGCAAGCAAAAAGGACGAGGAGGTCAAAGTGGAAGGGGCAATGGCAGACTTTCAGAAAGCCGAAATGATGATAAAAAGAAAAGTGAAGATGTGGGTACCAGCCAAAGCCAAAGGAATGACAACTTCTACCGCCCTTGTGATCAAAACAGTGGTGATCAAAGAGGTAGAGGACGAGGGAGATATGCACAAGGATCTGGAAGAGGTGGTTTTAGAGGAACGTGTTTCCAGTGTGGTGAAGAAGGGCATCAAGTCTATGAATGTCCACAAAACCAAGGAAGGGCAGACAAAAGGCCAGAAGGTCGTGGAAGGGTTGCACATGCAAATGAGGAGGGCCAATCTGAACATTCAGATGATGCTAAAAGAGGAGAAACCCTAGTGATTAGGAGAACCCTAGTGACTAAGGAATAGGAACCAAAACAGAGGAAGAATTTGTTTCGCACAAGGTGCAAGTGTGAAGGAAAATGTTGTGATGTCATTATTGACAGTGGGAGCACTGATGATCTGGTGTCAGAGGAGATGGTCACAAAGTTGAAGCTGAAGATGGAAATGCACCCGCATCAGTATCGAATTGCCTGGTTCTAGAAAGACCACAAAGTTTTGGTCAATGATCAGTGCCTAGTAAAGTTCAAGATCGGGAGCTACGATGATGAGGTACTCTGTGATATCATTCCCATGGATGCATGTCACATGTTGTTGGGGAGGTCATGGCAGTTCGATAGGCGAGCTATACATGATGGCCATGCAAACACTTATTCCTTGACAAAGGATGGGGTTCGTCACAAGTTGAAACCCCTGAAGGAGACCGAAGAAAAAGTATGTAGTAGTGCTAGAATTTTTTATGTAGATGGAAGAAATTTTTTAAAAGGTATGAAGCATGAGCATATGTGTTATGCATTGATTCCTAGAGTGAGTAAGGAGGATAGTGAGAAGGTTCCAGAAGAAGTTTCTGGGATGTTGGATGAGTTTCAGGATATTTTTTCAGCTAATGTACCTGAGGGTTTACCACTAATAAGGAAGATCAGTCATCAAATTGACTTGATTCCTAGAGCCAGTTTACCAAATAAGTCAACTCATAGAATGACTCCAGCAGAAAATGAGGTGTTGAACAGACAAGTTCAAGAGTTGTTGAGAAACGGTTTGATACGAGGGAGTTTGAGTCCATGTGCAGTACTTACAGTACTAGCACCAAAGAAGGATGGGGAGTGGAGGATGTGTACAGATTCCTGAGCTATAAACAAGATAACAATCAAATATAGATTTCCCCTGCCAAGGATGGATGACCTGATGGACTGTTTGAGTGGACCTCAGTACTTCACAAAGATTGATCTGAAGAGTGGATATCACCAGATCCGGATTCAAGAGGGTGATGAATGGAAGACCGCCTTCAAGACCAAAGAGGGCCTGTACGAGTGGTTAGTCATGCCTTTTGGGCTAACTAATGCACTAAGCACATTCATGCAGCTCATGAACGAGGTACTAAAAGAATTTTTGGAAAGTTTTGTTATTGTGTATTTTGATGATATTTTGACTTTCAGTAAGATGTTGGATGAGCATCTGATGCATATTCAGAGAGCCTTTGAGAAGTTAAGAGAAGAGAAACTATTGATTAATCTGAAGAAGTGCAGTTTTGTGAAGAGAGAGTTAGTGTACTTGGGGTTTGTTGTCTCAGCAGAAGGTCTCAAGATGGACCCAGAGAAGGTGAAGGCTATTCTGGAATGGCCTACCCCAAGAACTACTACCGAGGTGAGATATTTCCATGGTTTGGATAGTTTTTATAGAAAATTCATTAAAAACTTCAGTAGTATTTGTGGACCCCTGACTGAAACAATGAGAGGGGATAGAAAAGAGTTCAAGTGGAGCACTGGAGCGGAAAAAAGTTTTGAACTATTGAAGTAAAAGGTGATAGAGCAACCAGTTCTAGCCCTCCCAGATTTCAACAAGGTGGTTCAGGTGGATTGTGATGCTAGTGGTTTTTCCATTGGAGCAGTGTTGAGCCAAGAAGGTAAGCCCATTGCCTATTTCAGTGAAAAGTTAAATGATGCCAAGAGAAAGTATTTTGTATATGATCAGGAATTGTATGCAATAGTTCAAGCATTAAAGAAATGGAGACATTATTTGTTGTCAAAGGAATTTTTTCTATATAGTGATCATCAGACCTTGCAGTACCTAAATAGTGAGGGAAAGTTAAATCAGAGGCATATGAAATGGGTAGAGTTTTTGCAGAGTTATACCTTTGTTTTGAAACATAGGTGTGGGAAGTCAAATAGGGTTGTAGATGCCTTAAGTAGGAGGCATACATTGATCACAAAGATGCAAATTGAAGTGGTTGGGTTCAATGTACTCAAGACACTGTATGCAGAAGATCCTAATTTTGCAGAGGCTTGGAAAGCTTGCAAGGAACCTGTTATAGTGGACAAGACAAGGTGGCTGGATTTCATAATATTTAAGGGAAGTCAATTGTGTATCTTGAGGAGTTCCATGAGGGAGAACCTGATAAAGGAGAAGCATAGTGGAGGAATGGCAGAACATTTTGGTCAGGATAAGACCATTGCCATTATCAGTGAGCATTATTATTGGCCTCAGTTGTCACAGGATGTGAAGAAGTTTGTACAAAGCTGCAGGGTATGTTAGATGGCTAAATGAGTAAGCCAAAATAGAGGCTTATATCAGCCCTTACCTGTACCAGAGAGGCCATGGGAGGATATAAGTATTGACTTTTTTTTTTTTTGCCAAGGACACAATGAGGGAATGATTCAGTCTTTGTGGTGGTTGATAGGTTTTCGAAGATGGCACATTTCATTCCATGTCAGAAGACCCATGATGCAGTCCACATTGTTGACTTGTTCTTCAAAGAGGTGGTGAGGCTACATGGTCTGCCAAAGTATTGTTTGAGGATCCGACACCAAATTTGTGGGGTACTTTTGGAGGACCTTGTGGAAGAAGCTGAAACAGAGCTGAAGTTGATTCTGCACACCATCCACAAACAGATGGGCAGACAGAGGTTGTTAACAGGAGTCTGGGTAACCTATTGAGATGTTTGGTAGGAGATAAACCCAAGGGATGGGACTTGATCTTACCCCAGGCCAAATTTTTTTACAACAATTTTGTCAACATAAGCATTGGTAGATCACCGTTCCAGATTATGTATGGAGGTAGCCCTAGAACAGCTCCAAAATTGAGGAAGATGGACCAAGAGAAGAAAATAAGTGTTGAAGCCGAAGATTTTGTAGAGCACATCAAGAATATACATGAGAAGGTACAGGAGCATATTAATAAGATGAATATGCAATATAAGGCTAAGGCAGATTAGAAAAGGAGGAATAAGGAGTTTCAAATTGGCAATGAAGTAATGGTCCACTTGAGGATAGAAAGGTTTCCTGTGGGAATCTATAACAAATTGAAGATGAAGAAATTTGGTCCCTGTAAGATTTTGAAGAAGCATGATTCAGGTAATGCATATGAGGTAGAGTTACCTGATGGAATCAACATTTCCCCTATGTTCAACATTTCAGATTTGACAGAGTATCATGAAGGTGGAACAGAGGAAGCACCAGCAATAGGGCTATATGGAATTCCAGCACCTACTTCAGAAAGGGAGGAGATTGAAGCAATCTTGGATAGTCATGTGGGAAGGAGTACCAGAAATAGGTAGTATGAAGAATATCTGGTGAAATGGAGAGGAAGGCCTTTGGAAGATTCATCCTAGCTATCTAAGGTAGTAGTTCACTAGTTTGGTTTTCCTCAACCATCTGAGACATGACGGGGTCACTTCTCAAATTACCTTGTGTGTCTGATGTAGGAGCATCTAGTGGTGTAAGGGCAAATTTTGCATCACCCAAAAATAATTAAATTTCAAATTTCTCAATTTTTAGATTTTTTTATATTTTTGGATACCCTTTTCATCATAGTGAATTTTCCAATTTACGATTTTTATTTTCTATTCTTGGGTTGGAAGATATTGTAGTTTTAGTTTCCCATATTTGCACCTGAAAATATTCCGAGTTAGATTTGAGGCACTTAGAGTTCTCGAAATGGCCCCAAAACTTGCTAAAATTGGTGTAGCAATTTCAAGCGTGTTATTGACTTCGAGACCTTTCCAACGGTTCAAATGGTTCACGAATAGGATTCTCGGATCATAAGTTATGGCCCCGAGAAGTTGGCGCACTTTCTAGAAGATACAATTGCAAATGTGCTTTTGAAATTTGAACTTCAAGTTGTTATTTTCGGCACCAAACTGCCTAAACTCAAATTTGAATGTTGTTTTGGCTCCAAACTAAAGAGGATCTCTATTTATGTGTGGGTTTGTAATTTTTGGGTAGCTTTTTGGGGACAAGCTCGCATATTGCGAAAGGGTTATTCTGTAGCTTGTTGTAACTTGCATGTGTTGTAGAACTTGGGGATTTGAGATCCTCTGCATGTAAGAAGTTGCATTTTCTGAACAATAAAATTATTCTCTTGTTTGTGGGTTATTTTATGTGTCTTGGTTTGTGTCTTCATCACTAAAGGGACTAAAAACAACTCACATACACGTAACCCATACCACACAAAACAAGGTTAAATCACATGCCCATGTAAAGAATAATATTTCACAGGGATATAATAAAGGAAGTAGCTATGTGACCCCCTTATCAACATTGACCAATTTCTTTAACCTGTTTACTCAACCATGAAATTGTATCAGTATTACTTATGATTAATAATAATTAAAACAAATGACTTACATGAATTAAAAATTTGAAGAATAATATTCAACTAGAAAATTAGATCCACTAAACTACATAGTAACACTTCTTGCTTGTATGATCATTTTTATAGAGTCAAGGAACAATTAAGTGAATACTATATGTTATCAAAATATCACTGCTGATGTCAATAGAATATTTAACTTTAAATGCATACCACAATAAGTAACATTGAATATCAGTAATTGTCTTCATAATCACACCCACTCACATCTATGATATATAATCACCTAACATAATGTAATCCACTTAATATACAAATAATATTACCTATAACTTAGCATCTTGATCATTGCATATTTATGTAGACAAAGAATGGAACTCATCTGACTATCACAAGTATTCGCAACAACCATAGATAATATTAATTAAGAATATGAGCATCTTTATGGTGTAGCAACAACCATCACCCTTGTTTACTATCCAACATAAAAGAACATAGAATATAGCATATAAACCATCAAAAAATAATAGTATCAATAAGGCCACAGTGTCTTACAACCCACGTAAAGGGATAATTACATGAGAATGCATCAAAAGCATGTTATTTATGATTTTCTCTAAAAGGATGATTTATTAATGATGGTTTTATTTTAATGAGAATTGTATGAATGTTTTAAAAAGGGATTGATATATATGGATTTTTTTGTGCAGGAGAAATAGGATGTTGGACTATGTTTTGGTATGGACGGTCAAGGAAATTTGGGTTGCAAGTAGATCTAGTGATATGGAAACCAAAGAATTGTGAATCCTAGTATTATGAATGTAGCGAAGGAGTGTGCCTAGCTCTGGGGTGATTTACTTCTAGGTGTTTTATGCCCGAGCCCAAACCTGAATGTAGGAGCAAAAGTGCTAGTGGATTGGGGTATCTATATTTGATTCCACTTGATCACTCTGAATATCCACTAGAGAAATTTCCTATATTCTTTTTGACAAATCTGCTTGGTCTGGGTTTGATTTCCTGATTGAATTTGAAAGACATAAGTCCAAAAGTTTCAAAGTGTTGAAGAAAGTTGGCATCTGTTGACGTATTTAGAAGTTCTCTTGCCACTTGTCATGTGCCATGTTCCTTGTTGCAATTCATCCCTTGGATTTCCTCTTATGTGTTGGTTAAATTTCTTAAGTTTCTTGTTCTTATAAAAAGTTAGGATATGTTTTATTTTAAATTAAGTGCAAAATTTGTGGATGTCGAAGAGCCAATTTTTTTTCAAGTTTTGATCTTTTTCCTATTTTTTGTTCTATTCTAGATTAAAAACTTGTATGCTTCATTAGAAGTTAACTAATATCAGAGCCAATTTCAACTCTATTTCCTGGTATGAAATCTTTCATAGTTGATTGTTTGTTCCTATCAGACAAGACTATGTGTTGTGTCATTTAAGGGTGCATACTGACACTATATAGTGGCAAACAATCCCCCTTTTCTTTAAACTCTTGCTTCATTTTTTCCTAGTTGTGAAGCAATCTAGTGTTGTATGGAATGGTTTGCTCTAGTTTGGTTATTTCTTGAGGCATGCATGGATAATACCTAGGAAATTTTTTACTTTTCAATAATTTTTTAAGCTTTGTTTTAGAATAGATGCTTATATTTCAGAAAATGTTACAAAAAGTAATGAATGCATGGATTTTTTTGGAAATATTTTGATTCCATGAAATTGTTGAATGCTCAATGCTAAATCTACTTGGATAAGTGCAAGCTATTTGAATTTCATGAAATATTATTGTAAATTTGTTGATTTCATGAATTTATTGAATGACTAGACTAAGATTTTTTTTATATCTCTATGATACTAGTTGATACCTTATGGACCATTTACCCCTCATGTTTAAAAACACTATCACATCAAACCCTGAGTGAACCTAGTGCATCAAGACCTAACATAAATGAGCCTTGGGATTAAGCTGAGTTAGCCTTAGATTTAGGTTTTCTTGGTAGATTCTTTCAAGAAAGATAGGTTCTCGTAGTGTTTCTATGAGAATTTTATTTGTCTGTTGGTGTGCAACTAACATCTACATCAACAATTACCAAACCAATCTCTTCATTGAAGGGTAAGGCCATCTTACCAGCTAGGTAGATGTGCAGAGGAACATAGTAAGTCTAAGGTTGGTGGAAAAGAGCTTGAGTGATGCTTCCCCTCTTTAGTTAGTGGCCAAGATTTGAGGGGGAATTCCTAGAACATTGTACTTGATACTTGTTGCAAGATTGTTTAAGCTATGCATGTAATTTGTATCCATCTCTATTGAAATTGAAAATATGAAAATATCATATGTAAATTATGTATCATTATTTGAATTGATGAAAGGAATTCTTTTATATGCAATGGAAAAGTTTGAAAAACATGTATTTATTATTCAAAGGAAAAGAAAAATTGTATTTCTCTTAAAGGTTGATGCATAAACTATTCACTTGTGGATAAAATATAGGAAACATTGTTGTGTAGAACAATGGGCATGTTACATAACCCCAAAAATTGAGCTTTACTAGTTTATCCATTTCATCACCTTTAAAGAATTGATTCATGGTGTCCTCATTCCCTTTCTTCTTCTTGAAGATTTTTCATCCTTGGGGTAGTAGCCAAGAGATCTAGGCAATGAAATCCTTAGTTATTGAAAACTCCACCTAATTCATTGTGATAATTCTATTATGCCATCCTTTCATAAAGATCTTCATGGGTTCATGGTCAAAACCATGAAGCCTCTTCATAAAGGTGGGGAAGCCCCCTTTTTCTAGAATTCTCCACACCTTGATCTTGTTTATCCAACCATCACACGATAATGACTCCACTCTAATGTGGTTTTCACCCATTTTCACTCTATTTACTCTACTATAACCCTCAAAAGTTTTTGTTAAACAAAATAGAAATGGGAATGTTCTCAAAAATGACAAAAAAATGTGAAGAACTGTGAACTCAATAATCCCCCATCCCTGTTGGAAACAAGCAACACTGAGAGGGGGGTGAATTAGTGTTGTGCAAAAATTCAACTTAATTATTCTGTCATTTAACTTACTTAATCATTCAACAAAAGAAACATGCATTGATAGAAAGAAAGTAATCACAACACCATAAGACAATTTTTTTTTTGTGGAAACCCTATTAGGGGAAAAACTATGGTGGATGGCCAATCCACAATATAATATGAGTATACCCAAAATAAAAAGTACAAAATGGGAATGCACTTGCATTCAGCCTCACTACCTAGAGCTCACTGCTTAGAAGGATGGGCTTACTACCCTACAATGATTTGGAATAGATCCAAAAGAATGAACTAATGAAATAGCATGAACAATGCTTGATTACAGTTCCAATTAATCTTTGTAGATAATCTCGTCCTTATGACTGATTCAACAATTCTGCTCTATTCTGCACAACTTGCTTTGTAAAAATAATAATGCACAAGTGAAACTATGCATAATCACCTAATTAATGTTCCTGATGATCGCAACACACCACCACACTCCACTTTTTCCTATCTCAAATGATATATCGAATCTCTTATATATATCCACATCTAGAAATGAAGTCACTATAGGCCAACCTTGATAAAACTTGGAAATATTATCAACTGTCAACCCAAAACATGAACAATTTTGATCCACATCCAAACAAGTCAGCTAGACTAAAGCTAGGACCCATAATTAAATATTTGAACATAATTTTTTTTTAAATAATTTCACTTTACACTTCCACAATGTGCCACATTCACTAAGTCAACTACAATGAGCAAGTAGACAAATTTTTTTTTACCGGACCTCAAAGCTCGTACTACAACTAATGTAACACCAAAAAAATTAGTAATAAGATAATAGACATGCTCAACAAGAAATCCCAGGGGTCCATAACATAAAACAATGATTCAGTGAAGTAGACAGATTAACTAACTGACTGGATACCCTGTTCTTCAAGTATTCTACCAGTAACACACAATATTTCACTTTATCTGTCAGTATGACTAGATATAGATTTGTGGACCATGGAGATGACTTCAATTGCCATCAATGAGAACACTAGAAGCCATATGCCAACAATCTTCCCCTTTGGCATTGATGGCAACACTTAGTGAAAAATGACTAAGTGTCGAAACTGGTAAGTACATTGCCAAAATTTAGAATACTAGTCCCCCTAAGAATATCAAGGCATTTTTCACTGCACTCTCTCCCCCTTTGACATCAATGACAAAATTGGGGAATCCAAAATTGCAAAACTATTGAGACTTACAAAAATTTGAAGGGGTATGCAAAGTTATTCTTCAGTCCACTTAAGTTTGATTCCCAGACACTTCTCAAACTCTCCAAAATGGTTATATGACCACAAAGTAGATATGACAAAGTTTCTGCTGCTTCGAGACTTACCAGATCAAGAGAGGTCATAACACCTTTAGCTTCTTTCAAAGCATTCACCATTATCTCAATCTTTGGACTTATTAGTCCCCTAATTTCACATACTCTACTAATAGTCCTTTTATTTTCAAGTTTTAGACTCTTTATTTGGTTGAGCAAAGACATTACCTAACTTTCTTGATTACAAACACTACTGGATAATGGGTCAAAAGTGTTGGAAATAGTGACCAACTGTTGTTCAATTTCTTTCACCTTCCTCTCATTTGCTTCAGTAAATTTTGACAATACCAAGCAAGATTTGTACACTTTTCCTCCTTTAGACATAGTACCTTGAATACTTTTTATGCAATTTCCTAGCAGAGCTTTGTCTTTGGAAATTAATTCATTTAGGCTACCAACTCTCTTCTCCTTGAATTTATTTTTCACTTTAACCAAAATTGATTTCTCAAAAGATTCAAAATGAGAATCTAATTTTTTTTATTAGATTCTTTAACTCACTGGAGGAGGAACCTACTGGGTCCACAACATAAGTAGGCATTAATTTTTTTAAAATTCTAGATGCAATCTTTAGAAATTCACTGTCCTCTATGTGAGATTTCAGTATGCTCTCATTAGCTTTGGGTTGAGCTATTTTAGCAACCTTCATCATCTGAATTGGAGACAGAGTGGATAGGTTAATTGATCTTTCATCTAACTTGAGATCTGACTCATCCTATTGCTCCAATAGAGATTCCTTCACTTCCTCTATTCTTATTTCTCGATCCTTTTCTTTTTCAAGCTTGGGTTCTACTTTAGAATTCACTTTAGGCATTTCAGCTTCTTCAGTATGCACCTTTGTGTCCTTAGCTAACACCTCAACAGGGACCTTAGTTGCCACAGGTGTCTGTATTTTCCACATCAAGAGAAGTTAGAATATCCACAAATTCTGGAGGATCAAACACATTCATGTTCTCCTCATTCACATTCTCTTCTTCTAATTTATTTACCTCCACATTCACTTCCTCATTTCCTTGAACATTTTTCAGTATTGATTTCCTCAATGTTAATCTTATCCCTTGACAAAAGTTCTTCCAACATTTCCTTAGTTTCACTGACAATAGCATTATTTTCACCAATCATGAGTTTATTTATTCTTATTTTTCTCTTAAATTCCCTTTTAGCTTTTTCAAGGAATAAATCCATTTCTTCAATTGTCATTTCCGGGCACAAATCGGCTAGGACTCTTTTCCTCATATATTCTTCTTCTGATAAGGCACTCGACCTCCTAGACTCCAAAGCATTATACAGACTTATAGGAAAACTAGACATGATTTCAACAAGAGCTTTACTAAAAACATTCATATGCTTTATTGTTTCCTCTTCAAGAGTTCTCTTACTGGATTCATCAAAGGTCTCATACCAATCACATAGTGGCTTGAGATTTTCATTTTTAACTAAGCTGCATTCTCAACTTCCTCAACAGACATACTAGGCTTGTCAATTTTGGCCTTTTTCTTTGCTTCTTCTCCTTTGACAAAAGATTTTATTTTATTCAATTTGATAGCCTGTGTACTAGTAGCCTTTATCTCCATTACTACTTCTGAATTAGTTTCTTCCTTTTCATCTATAGACAAAAAATTGCAATATCTTGTGCTTTTATTCTTCTTTCCTTTTCTGGAAGCCTCAGCTTGATTTGACTGAGTTGCAGAGGAACTTTTGGTGTGAGTAGGAGATGTTCCCAAACTAGTTGATTTTTCCTTTTCTTTCTTCTTAGCTACTTCAGCTTCAGCTTCATCTCTTTTCCTTCTCACTTCTTTTAGTTTATGCACAGGAATGCCTATACTCTCTACAAGAGCTTCTATCTCTTTTCTTACCCTTCTAACTATTATGGGCTTTTTCAATTATGAATGAACCTGCAAGCTTTTCTCTACATAAGTACCAAACCTTTCTTCTCCCTAATCAAGTGGTGAGTTTAGCAGGTGTTCTGCATACATCCTTAGAATGTTCTCATCTACTTCATAACCCATAGGCATGATCCAAACTATTCTAGGATCAACAACTTCTATATGGCATTGGTCAATGTCTACCATGAAGCAAATAGTGTCTTTGTACTATTCCACAATTGTGGCAGGAATTCTTTCTCTAGCGTGCATCAGATTCTGAAAACTTTTAACGTATCCCCAAAGGATTGTATTGCGAGTCTGTCAATCATCCAATCCACATAACATATTCCATATCTGAACAACTACTAGTATAACATTACGACATTGAACTTTACCAACTCTTGGTACCTCACTCGAGAACTAGAAAAACAAACATATTAGCAAGTTACCATACTCGAATGTGTTCTTCTTATCCTTTTTTATTTTTCCCAAATTCTCTAATAACTAGATTCTGAGCAGTTCACATAAATCATAGTCTACATTTTGTTTGACCATTTCATATGTTGCATAGATAGTTGTGCCAAATACTAAATTCTTCTAGCTTGAGTGATAAATCTTATAGCTAATAACCATTGATGGAAATTTTACATCCACTATGGCAATATTGTCTATCGTTATTGCTCTTTTGTCCCATTGCTAGCCTGTCACTTCAGTAACCTTATCGTTCTTCACAGACTTCAAAAATGGAAGTCTACCGGTGGAATTTAGTCCTGTGACTACACGTATAGCTTTTTTTTTATATTTTGAATGGCACATCTAACCACATGAATTCATCATGGACATGGATCAACATATATCGAACCCAATATCTTCTTCAAATACAGGGAATTTCATAAATTGTGCAAATTTCTTATCTTCTAGGGTTTTAAATTCCTATTTCACAATATAATCTTCTTGAATTATATGATGAGATTTAAAATCCATCAAATGAGAGGTTCCCAAATATTCAATGTTTGTGTGCACATAAGCCCTAATATCCTCAATATGTAGGGCTCCCTATGACGTTGATGAAAATACACCTGAGGGCTTTGTTTCTATGAACTTATACAAATGCCATTTGAACTTTGGATGTGGCCTATCCTTAACTTCAACTATCAGAAGAGAAGACATGATTACAATCACACAAATTTACAAGTTTGCACTAAATACCTTTTGGGGACAAAAATAGAATTTGATTGTAGATTTTGCTTTATGCTTGAGTCTCTACACAAATTCGCAATGATCACTTCAGAGCTCTCCAAATTGTTTTTCTCCAAATGTAATATGAAAAATGAGGGTTGAAGCCATTCCTTTTATTGTACACTGATGCAGGAGCATCCAGTGGTGTAAGGGCAATCTTGCATCACCCAAAAATAGTTAAATTTTAAGTTTCTCTATTTTTAGATGTTTTTACATTTTTGGATACCCTTTTCATCATAATGAAATTCACAATTTATGGTTTTTGTTTTCTATTCCTGGGTTGAAAGATATTGCAGTTTTAGTTTTTTCAGATTTGCACCTGAAAATATTCTGAGTTAGATTTGAGGCACTTAGAGTTCCCGAAACGGCCCTTAAACTTTCCAAAATTGGTGTAGCAAAATATGAGCGCGTTGTTGACATCGAGACCTTTCCAATGGTTCAAACGGTTCACAAATTGGAGCACAGGATCAAAAGTTATGGCCCCGGGAAGTTGGTGCACTTTCTAGAAGATACAATTGCAAATGCTCTTTTGAAATTTGAACTTCATGTTGTAAATTTTCAGTGCCAAACTGCCTAAACTCAAATTTGAATGTTGTTTTGGCTCCAAACTAATGAGGAGCTCTATCTATGGGTAGGTTTCTAATTTTTGGGTAACTTTTTGGGGGAAAAGCTCGCATATTGTGAAAGGGTTATTCTGTAGCTGTCTGTAACTTGCATGTGTTGTAGAACTTGGGGATTTGAGATCCTCTACATGTAAGAAGCTCCATTTTCTGAATAATAAAATTTCTCTTGTTTGTTGGTTATTTTCTAAGTCTCAGGTTGCGCCCTCATCAAGTGGTATCAGAGCATGGTTTTCTTGAGCATGTGGACATATCGCCGATCTTCAGGAAGTTCTCACCAGGGCCATGGTTGTGGGTCAAGGTCAAGAAAGATGCCTCCAAGAGTGATGCCTGATAGGCATGGTGGTGCCAGAGGTGGTCGAGGTGGCAGAAATGCTCGTGGAAGAGGTGCACTGGTAGCCCTCCAGAGACAGATTGATGCATTACAAGAGTAGTTGAGAAGAGGGTTAAACCCGAGGGAGGAAAGTGAAGATGAAGTAGAGGAAGAAGGTTCAGATGTAGAAGAGAAGAAGAAGCAATTGATCAAGACCAAATGTGGCTAATAAGGGCCATTTCAAAGATCGGGAAAAGACCCAGAGCAGAAGTCCCCAGTTATTCCGGAAGTCTAAACCCAGAAGAGTTGATCGACTGGATCAACAAGCTAGAAGAATATTTTGAGTATGAGGAAATAGAGGACCTAGATCGGGTTAAGTTTGCAAAAATGAAGTTGAAGGGCCATGTCAGTATTTGGTGGAAAGAGGTCCAGCTTGGAAAGAAATCAAGAGGAAAAGTCAAGACTAGATGATTGCATGGTAGAGAAACTCAAGAAGCAGTTCATACCAATGGACTACGAGTTAGATCTGTTGAAGAAATTGCAAGGGTTGAAGCAAGGAAGCAGATTTGTGAAAGAATATACTGAAGATTTTTACAAGATAATCATTAGAATGGGTCACATAGAGGCCAATAAGGAGAAGGTAGCTTGATATCTTAATGGGTTACGACCGAGCATTCAGGACGAGTTAAGCCTAGTCAGAATGACCACCATTGAGGATGTGTATCAGTTTGCTCTGAAGGTGGAAGAGAATTTGAACAAAAGATTTGATGGCAAGCAAAAGGGACGAGGAGGTCAAAGCGAAAGGGACAGTGGAAGACCTTCTAGTCGGTAAATGATGATGAAAAAGAAAGCAAGATGGGTACCAAAAATTGGCCAAAGAAACATAACTTCTACCGCCTCGTGATCAAAATAGTGGTGATCAAAAGAGGTAGAGGATGAGGGGAGATATACACAAGGATCTAGAAGAGGTGGTTTCAGAGGAATGTGTTTCTGTGGTAAGAAAGGCATCGTGAGCCTATGAATTTCCACACAAACCAAGGAAGGGTGCATAAAAAGCAATAGAAGGTCAGAAGGTTAAGATGCAAGAGGAGGCCTAACTAAACATCTCGTGATGATAAATAAAGAGGAGAAACCCAGTGATTAGAGAGCCCTAGTGACCCGAGGAAAAGGAACCGTAATGTAGGGAAGAATCTATTTCGCATAAGGTGGAAGTGTGAAGAAAACATTGGTGATAAATACATTGATAAAGGGATAATCGATAACTGGTATCGTGAGGAGATGGTCACAAAGTTGAAGCTAAAGAGGGTGTTGTACCCGTGATTTGTATCACGATTATCCATGTAAAAAGACCAAGCAAATTTTGGTCACTGAGTAAGCCAGTAAAGTTCAAGATCAGGAGCTACCATGATGAGGTACTCTATGATATCATCCCCATGGATGCATGTCACATGTTGTTGGGGAGGCTGTGGCAGTTTGATAGGCGAGCTATACATGATGGCCATGCAAACACTTATTCCTTGACAAAGGATGGGGTTCGTCACAAGTTGAAACCCCTGAAAGAGACCGAAGAAAAGGTATGCAGTAGTGCTAGAATTTGTTATGTAGATGGAAGAAATTTTTTAGAAGGTATGAAGCATGAGCATGTGTGTTATGCATTGATTCCTAGAGTGAGTAAGGAGGATAGTGAGAAGGTTCCAGAAGAAGTTTCTGGGATGTTGGATGAGTTTTAGGATATTGTTTCTAATAATGTACCTGATGGTTTACCACCAATAAGGAAGATCAATCATCAGATTGACTTGATTCCTGGAGCCAGTTTAATAAATAAGGTAGCTCATGGAATGAATCCAGTAGAAAATGAGGAGTTGAACAGACAAGTTCAAGAGTTGTTGAGAAAGGGTTTGATAAGGGAGAGTTTGAGTCCATGTGCAGTACCTGCAGTACTAGCACCAAAGAAGGATGGGGAGTGGAGGATGTGTACAGATTCTCGATCCATAAACAAGATAACAATCAAGTACAGATTTCCCCTGCCAAGGATGGATGACCTGATGGACTGTTTGAGTGGAGCTCAGTACTTCACAAAGATTGATCTGAAGAGTGGATATAATCAGATTTGGATTCGAGAGGGAGATGAATGGAACACTACCTTGAAGACCAAAGAGGGCCTATACGAGTGGTTAGTCATGCCTTTTGGGCTAACCAATGCACCGAGCACATTCATGCAGCTCATGAACGAGGTACTAAAAGAATTTATGGGAAGTTTTGTTATTGTGTATTTAGATGATATTTTGATTTTTAGTAAGACGTTGGATGAGCATCTGATACATATTCGGAGAGCCTTTGAGAAGTTAAGAGAAGAGAAACTATTGATTAATCTCAAGAAGTGCAGTTTTGTGAAGAGGGAGTTAGTGTACTTGGGGTTTGTTGTCTCAACTGGAGGTCTCAAGATGGACCCAAAGAAGGTGAAAGTTATTATGGAATGGCCTACCCCAAGAACTGCTACCGAGGTGAGATCTTTCCATGGTTTGGCTAGTTTTTATAGAAAGGTCATTCAAAACTTCAGTAGTATTTGTGGACCCCTAACTGAAACAATGAGGGGATAGAAAAGAATTCAAGTGGAGCACTCAAGCGGCAAAAAGTTTTGAACTGTTGAAGCAGAAGGTGATAGAGCAACCTGTTCTAGCCCTCCCAGATTTCAACAAGCTGTTTCAAGTGGATTGTGATGCCAGTGCTTGTGCCATTTGAGTAGTGTTGAGCCAAGAAGGTAAACCCATTGCCTATTTCAGTGAAAATTTAAATGATGCCAAGAGAAAGTACTCTATATATGATCAGGAATTTTATGCGATAGTTCAAGCATTAAAGAAATGGAGACATTATTTGTTGCTGAAGGAATTTTTTCTATATACTGATCATCAGGCCTTGCAGTACCTAAATAGTCAGGGAAAATTAAATCAGAGGCATATGAAATGGGTAGAGTTTTTGCAGAGTTATACCTTTGTTTTGAAACATAGGAGTGGGAAGTCAAATAGGGTTGCAGATGCCTTAAGTAGGAGGCATACATTGATGACAAAGATGCAGATTGAAGTGGTTGGGTTCAATGAACTCAAGACACTATATGCAGAAGATCCTGATTTTGCAGAGGCTTGGAAAGCTTGCAAGAAACCTATTACAATGGTCAGGACAAGGTGGCTGGATTTCATAATCCAGGATGGAATGTTATTTAATGGAAGTCAATTGTGTATTCCGAGGAGTTCCATGAGGGAGAACCTGATAAAGGAGAAGCATAGTGGAGGAATGGTAGGACATTTTGGTCGGGATAAGACATTGCCATTATCGGCTCATTATTATTGGCCGCAGTTGTCACAGGATGTGAAGAAGTTTGTACAAAGTTGCAGGGTATGTCAGATGGCTAAAGGAGTGAGCCAGAATACAGGCTTATATCAGCCCTTACCTATACTAGAGAGGCCATGGAGGATATAAGTATGAACTTTGTTCTTGGTTTGCCAAGGACACAACGAGGGAATGATTTAGTCTTTGTGGTGGTTGATAGGTTTTCAAAGATGGCACATTTCATTCCATGTCAGAAGACCCATGATGTAGTCCACATTGTTGAATTGTTCTTCAAAGAGGTGGTGAGGCTACATGGTCTGCCAAAGAGTATTGTTTCAGATCGTGACACAAAATTTGTGGGGTACTTTTGGAGGACCTTGTGGAAGAAGTGAAGACAGAGTTGAAGTTCAGTCGCACATCCACAAATAGATGGGCAGACAGAGGTTGTTAACAGGAGTCTGGGTAACCTACTGAGATGTTTGGTAGGAGATAAACCCAAGGGATGGGACTTGATCTTACCCCAGGCAAAATTTTCTTACAACAATTCTGTCAACAGAAGCACTGGTAGATCACCATTCCAGATTGTGTATGGAGGTAGCCCTAAAAACCCGAATTGAGGAAGATGACCAAGAGAAGAAAATAAGTGTGAAGGCAAAGATTTTGTAGAACACATCAAGGATATACATGAGAAGGTAAGAGAACATAGTAATAAGATGAATATGCAGTATAAGGCTAAGGCAGATCAGAAGAGGAGGTATAAGGAGTTTCAAATTGGTGATGAAGTGATGGTCCATTTGAGGAAAGAAAGGTTTCTAGTGGGAACATATAACAAATTGAAGATGAATAAGTTTGGTCCCTGTAAAATTTTGAAGAGGCATGATTAAGGGAATGCATATGAGGTAGAGTTGCCAGATGGATTCAACATTTCCCTTGTGTTCAACATTTCAGATTTGACATAGTATCATGAAGGTGGCATAGAGGAAGTACCAATAATGGAATAGTGTGGGATTCCAGCACATACTTCAGAAAAAGAAGAGATTGAAGAAATCCTGGATAGTCATGTGGGAAGGAGTACCAGGAATAGGCAGTATGAAGAATATCTGGTGAAATGGAAAGGAAGGCCTATTGAAGATTCATCCCGGTTGCTTAAGGAAAAGGTTGACTATTTGGGTTTTCCTCCACCATCTGAGATGTGACGGGGTCACTTCTCAAATTACCCTGGGTGTCTGATGCAGGAGCATCTAGTGGTGTAAGGGCAATCTTGCATCACCCAAAAATAGTTAAATTTTAAGTTTCTCAGTTTTTAAATGTTTTTGAATTTTTGGATACCCTTTTTGTCATAATGAAATTCCCAATTTATGGTTTTTATTTTCTATTCCTAGGTTGAAAGATATTGTAGTTTTAGTTTCCTAGATTTACACCTGAAAATTTTCTGAGTTAGATTTGAGGGACTTATAGTTCCTGGAACGGCCCCAAAAATTTCCAAAATTAGCATAGAAAATTTCGAGCATGTTGTTGACATCGAGACCTTTCCAACAGTTCAAACGGTTTGCGAATCGGAGCCCCAGATCAAAAGTTATGGCCCTGGGAAGTTGGCGCACTTTTTAGAAGATACAATTGCAAATGCTCTTTTGAAATTTAAACTTCATGTTGTAAATTTTTGGCACCAAACCACCTAAACTCAAATTTCAATGTTGTTTTGGCTCCAAACTAATGAGGAGCTCTATTTATGGGCGAGTTTCTAATTTTTGGGTAACTTTTTGGGGGACAAGCTCGCATATTGCGAAAGGGTTATTCTGTAGCTGTCCGTAACTTGCATGTGTTGTAGAACTTGGGGATTTGAGATCCTCTGCATGTAAGAAGCTCCATTTTTTGAATAATAAAATTTCTCTTGTTTGTGGTTTATTTTCTGAGTCTCGGGCTGCACCCTCATCATACACATACCTAACTCTTTTATTTTTTAATAAATTCCCTTGCCCTAATTCATCTAGTTTTCTTCCTTTTAGGCACCGAGATAGATGACTCTTATGTGGATTTCCAATATTCTTCACTAATGCTTCTAACTGGCCAAACAACATCTAAAGAGTATCAATTCTCCTACTGGACATATCCAGATTCCAATATCATTCACCTGCAAGAGGGGGGTTTATGATTTTTTCTTGATAGCTCCCCCTATGCCAAAGACCTAAAATTAATTTCCTGAGGAATTACTAGAAGTTGCTTCTGGTGTAGGTCGATTTCCTTCTATAGAGGGATTCTTCTTCACCCATTTCTTTAGCATTTGCTTCTTGATTTCATCAATAATGACTTTTCCTCAATAATGACTTTTCCTTTTCCTTTAACATCCTGTTGCATGTTTTGTTTTACCATACCTCTTTTGTTCCAACATAATCTAGCAATATGGCCAAATTTGTTGTAGTTGTAGCACACAACATTTCTCTATCCAGACCAACTATTACACTAACTTTCTCTTGATCTACATTGGTTAGCAATATGTCCAAATCCATTGCATGCATATCATCTGACATCTCTATGAAAGTTGTTCATCATAATTCTGCATTCACTAGACTTATGACCATACTTATAGCAATTGAAACACTGACCTGAGAATGATTGCCTACTTGTATTCATTCTACTCCTACATTGAGAAGCCATATGACCAAATTTGTTGCAAACATAACAATAGACATTAAATATTTGATCATTTGGTTGCCTTACTGAATCTCTTCTAGCTCTTTTCATCTAATTTCCTTGTTTGAATCTTCCTTGTCTAGAATTCCTTTGTCCAGATTTCCTTTGTCTAGAGTTCCTTTGTCTAGATCCAGAACTTTCTCCTTCATATCCAAGACCTCATATGTCACCATTAGTCCTCTATCCTTTGATTAGTTCATCAAGTTTGGCTGAGCTTGCTTCAAATTTTTCCTTATACTCATCTATAGTGGCAAGTTCATCTCTAAGATCATCAAGCTACTTTTCAAGAACTTCTTCATTTTTCTTGGATTGCTCCAATTCATTATCTAGTCAGTTGCATTGTTTAGAATTTTCTTTCAAATATTGTGCAAGCTTTTCTTCATTCTTCTTCCTGTCCTCAATCTCCTTGGTGATTTTCATCATGATAGATTCCATCTCTCACTTCAATGCAACATTCTCTTTGAAAATATTTTCACATTCTTCTATTTTCTCTTTCAGAGCCAAACTGAGTTGTTAATCTTCCATGCTTTTGTTTTTTTTTAGCTGACCACATAGTTCCTTTCTTCTCTCCCTTGATTCATTGATCTTGTCTTTCAGTGACTGAATGGACTTTTCTACATTCTCAATATTTTCTTGTAGTTCCCAGTTCTCATATTTTATTTGGTCAAGATCAACTAGAGCCACCATAAGTTGTTGAAGACTAATTGTATCCATTGAGAAAAAATTTCCAAGATCTCCTCAAGTTGTAAGACTTCTTTCGAGGAACTAGCTCTAATACCAATTGTTGGAAACAAGAAACACTGAGAGGGGGGTGAATCAATGTTGTGAAAAAAATCAACTTCATTATTTTGTCATTTAACTTACTTAATCATTCAACAAAAGAAACATGCATTTACAAAAAGAAAGTAATCACAACACCATAACACCAAATTTGTTTTTTGTGGAAACCTTGTTAAAGGAAAAACCACAGTGGATGGCCAATCCACAATATAATATGAGTATACCCAAAATGAAAAGTATAAAACAGGAATTCACTTGCATTCAGGCTCACTACCTAGAGCTCACTACTCAAAAGGATGGGTTCACTACCCTACAATGATTTGGAATAGATACAAAAGAATGAACTGATGAAATAGGATGAACAATGCTTGATTACAGTTCCAATTAATCTTTGTAGATAATCTCTTGTCCTTTTGACTAATTCAACAATTCTGCTCTACTCTGCACAACTTGCTTTGTAAAAATAATAATGCACAAGTGAAACTGTGCATAATCACCTAATCATTGTTCCTGATGATCACAACACACCACCACACTTCCTTTTTTCCTATCGCAAATGATATATCGAATCTTTTAAATATATATCTACATCTAGAAATCAAGTCGCTATAGGTTAGCCTTGATAAAACTTGGAAATATTATCAACTATCATCCCAAAACATGAACAATTTTGATGCGCACCCAAACAAGTCAACTAGACTAAAGCTGGGACCCATAATTAAATATTTGAACACAAAAACATTTTAAATAATTTCACTTTACACATCCACAACACACCACATTCACTAAGTTGGCTACAATGAGTAAGTAGACTAAAAACATCCTATTGGATCTCCAAGCTCATATTGCAACTAATGCAACACTACAAAATTCAATAATAAGATAATATACGTGCTCAACAAGCAATCCTAGGGGTCCACAACACAAAACGATGATCCGGTGAAGTAGATAGATTAACTGACTGACCAAATACCCTGTTCTTCAAGTAATTTGTTGATTACACACAATATTTCAATTTATTTGCCGGTATGACTAGATACAGATCTGTGGACCATGGAGATTACTTTAGTTGCCATCAATGACAATACTAGAAGCCATATGCCAACAATCCCATTGTACCTCATAATTTGTGTTGAATATTATTTCTAAGCATAGCCAAGGTTTTCATGAGTACAGAGTTGTGCCCCTCCCAAATCTTCACACTTACTAAATTGACCCCCTTGTTGGAAAAAAATCTCACCAACAAGTTCTCTTCTCTAAAAATATGAGAAAATCTAACTTCTTCAAATGTGCAGATAATCTCAATGCAATAATTTATGAGGAATTCAATGGTCTAGCTAGGCATGCACTTTCCTTGTAGGAACCTAGTGATTTTTAGTGAATCCCCCTTGACCCAAACCTTTCTATAGCTTTTGTCAAAAATAATCTTAATCTCATTAAATTCTACTTCAGCTTCAACTTATTCATTTGATTGGGTTCCCAACGGGAGTTTCACCACTACTAAAAGGCTACACTCATCATTCCCCAACACCCCCAACAACCAACAGGTCCATGAATTCCCTTAGTTGCCCCATCAAAATTTATTTTAATCCATCCTTGAGGTGGCCTCTTCCACTCAAAATTTTCTCTAGGCCTCCTTAGGGACTTGAGAGGGAAGGAAATTTAAGACACCATATTCCAACTGACCATGACTATTGAATCAAAGCCTTGCAAGTTAGACTTTTGGCCATTTGAAAAGGTGTCTAGCAATCCAAATTTAAAATTCTCTTTGATAACCCTTCAATTTTCTTAGTAAATAACATCTTCTTTAAGCTTCACTTCTCTAAAAATCCTATCATTCCTCTCCTTCCAAAGTCCCCAGGTTGTATGCGGAGCCATCAATGACCAAAGCAAATGATTTATTTACTTAAGAGCTATTTATTTAGACATGTTTTATTTATTTAAGAGCTATTTTTTAGTTTTTAATTTATTTAAGATTTATTTTATAGTTTTAGTTTCTACGTATAATATAAATAGAGGAGAGTCCCTAATACCATCATAAATAATTAATCAATTCTTTTATATTATAGTAAAAAAATATTTTTTACATTTTTCAATAAATAAAAATATTTAAAAGGTATGGTGGAGAAAGTGTCTAAATTTGAGTATTGTATAGTCATATTTAGGCATTTTATTATAAAATTCAACTAAATTATTAAAAATACTATCACATAAAAAGATAGATTTTGAATAAATTAACAAAATTTATAATTTTTTTAATATATATTAAAAATATAAATGTAAATACTCGTAAGAATGAATGTTATCTAACATTCTCAATAATCCTCAATAATGGATCAAATTTAAAAAAAATGTTCAACCTTGAATAAGAAGTCGATTGTATCATGGATACTAATTAATGAATTAATAAATGAAGGTTTTTAATATTAATGAATAAGATTGTCTAGAAAAGTTAGAAGTTTTTTCTAGAAGAACTAGAATCTTCTAGAAAAGTTACAAGATGTTTCTAGAAGAACATGACTCTTCTAGAAGGGCTAGCACCTTCTAGAAACCAGAAGCAACTAGAAGATGTTCAAGGACAAAGAACATTCTAGTTTAGAGATATCTAGAATATTAGAAGTTTCTAGATATTAGAGGCATCAAGTATAAATATGAGGCTATCCATTGTGAACAACACTACTATTGAGGTAAGTTGTTGGATTGTATGTAAGCAAGTTAGGTCAATATAATTTCTTTGATCCATTTCATAATTGTTTTATGCTATGTTTTGTCCTGTTTGTATTTTTTTTATTATTTGGGCCTGTTCTTACATGGTATCAGAGCCAAAAATCTTCTAATAGAGTTAAGATATTGTTGGATTGTTGTTTTATTAGCAAGATAATATTTGAAGTTATTTGATCTATTTATTTGAGGGCTGTTTTTTTCTAACATGGGCTCTACAAATGAAAGTTTTCCAATCTTTGATGGAAGTGGATTTGGAGATTGGAAGATTGCAATTAAGAATTCTTTGAGAGAAAAGGCTCTATGGAGTATAGTGAATAAAGAGATTGGAGAACCTCAACAAAAGAAAGAAAAAGAGTTATGGAAATGCAAGTTGGAGCAAGCAAGAGGAATTATTAAGGCCTTGAGTCCCAATCTTAATAGAAGGTTTGTTGATGTTGATAATCCAATATAAAACTATGGGAGAACTTAGAAAAAAATTATAAAGATGCAGATATTGCTAGTGTGTTTAGCATAGAAGAGAAATTGGTGAAAATAGGCCCATCTGATTTTGAAAAAAGGTTGATTACTTTATTGAGGTTACATATTTAAATGCCTAGTTGAAGAAAATAGGTGTTGAATATGCAAAAAATGATTTTCAATTGATTGCAATTGTTGAAAGTAAGCTTCCCCAACCTTACAAGGTATTTAAAGAATCAAGGAAAAGGGCTATTCAGTCAAATCCTAATACCCCCCAACAAACTTTTGATCAATTTTGTAAGTCAGTTTTAGATGAAGAAGCTCAACTTATTAAAGAAGGTTATATTAAGAAGAATCATGCATATG
Organism: Sequoia sempervirens; assembly: GCA_007258455.2. Lineage (NCBI taxonomy): Eukaryota > Viridiplantae > Streptophyta > Pinopsida > Cupressales > Cupressaceae > Sequoia > Sequoia sempervirens. The sequence continues at coordinate 61,448,304 of VDFB02252616.1, forward strand.
TAGCGAAGAGTAAATCATTTTCTAGATATGATGATGGAAAGAAAAATTGGAAAGGATATAATAAATTTTGAAATAATGGTGGTTCTAACCATTTTTCTAGAATTGAAGGTGTAGAAAAATAGTCTAAAAGAAAACCCATTATTTGTAGGTATTCTGGAGGTGAGAATCATATGGAAAAAAATTATTTGAAGAAGAGGAACAATGAAAGACAAAAATTTACAAGCCTAAAAAAGAATAATTAAGGAAAAAAAGATAGATAAACAAAGCTTTGTAGCCATCTCCAGGCAAGTAAAATCAAGTGCAGAGGAAACTTTTGAACTTGAAAATACATCTAGAGTAAAGGGAGGATACTTTTCTTTAGATACTAAGAAAGAATGGATTTCAAATTTAGGAGCATCTTTTCACATGACTAGAGATAGATCTTTATTTATTGATTTTCATGAAGGAAAGGATTCAAATCAAGAAATCACCATTGGCAATAAAATAAAACTATCAGTTCTAGGAATAGGGACTGCTAGTGTAACAAATGGAACTTTGAAAAATGTTTTACTGGTTGAAGGATTGAGTGTGAATTTTATTTCAATATATATAATTGCTCAAGTTGGATATGAGTTTGTTGTTACTATTGATCAAGTTATTGTAAGAGATAGAAAAGATTCAAAAAGTGTTATTGCTATTGGTAGAATTGACCATAAATAATGTCTCTTTAAATTTGTTGGATTTGTTGATGATGAATACAAACTCTCCCATGATTTTGTTTCTCAAAGTGATTATATGTCAAAATTGTGGCATGTTAGACTTGGACACACAAAATATAGAAAATTACAAGACATGGTTAGAGTGAATATGGTTAGAGGATTAACAAATATTTCAGCATCTGAAGGTGTATGTGATGGATGCATTTTAGGGAAACACCATCAAGATCCTTTTGATTTAGGAAAAGCAAGGAGAAAAAGTTGTCCACTACAACTCATTCATGGTGATTTATGTGAATCATGATATCCTTCCATCTTAGGTGCTAGGTACCTTCTCACTTTTATTGATGATTATAGTAGACAAGTATGGGTTTATTTTCTTGAAAGGAAAAGTGAAGTATTTGAGGTATTTCAAAGGTTTAAGGCATTGGTTGAAAACCAAAGTGGAAAAAAGAATTAATTTCCTAAGGAAAGACAATGGGGGTGAATATTGAAATTATGCATTTGAATCATTTTGTGAAAAATGTAGTATTAAGGTACAAAGAATAGTTCCATATACCCCTCAAAAAAATTGAGTAGCTAAACGGATGAATAGAACTCTTTTATAAATGACACTTTGTATGTTGCATTTCAAACATTTGTATAATCAATTTTGGGGATTGGTTGTCCCTTGTGTTGCACATATTGTGAATAGAATCCCCACCAAAGACCTCACAAATATTAGTCCTAATGAAGTATGGAGTGGAAGAAAACCTCACTTTGGGTATTTTAAAGTATTTGGGTGTATTGTTCGGGCTCACATCCCAGAAGAAAAAATGAAAAAAGCTAGAACCAAAAAGTAATAAGTGCTTATTTATGGGCTATAGTGAAGAGAAAAGGCTTACATATTGTATGATTTAGAAACAAAAAAGATCTTTATTAGCAGAGATGTAAAGTTTGATGAACATTCATAGCTTACATTAAAAATGATTTTCACATTTTAGATATTTTAAAAATCATTGAAAAATCTATTAACAAGGATAATAAGAGCATTACTACTAATGAAGATGATCTAACTAATAGTAGTGATGATGAATAAAAACTTCCAGTTAGACAAAAGACAAAGAGTATTGAAGAGATATATAGAGAAGCCCAAAACTCCAAGGAAGGAATGGTAGTGCCCTCATGGAAAAAGTATTAGAGATAAATGACCCAATCTCATATGAGAAAGCTAGAGGGAAGAAAGAATGGGAGCAAGCCATGCAAGAGGAATATGATGCATTACTAAAGAATAAAACATGGGAACTTGTGCCCCTTCCCAAAGGTAAGAATGTTATTTGTTGCAAATGGGTTTACAAAACAAAATTAAAATCTAATGGAGCCATAGAAAAATACAAAGCTAGATTGGTTGCTAAGGGATTCAATCAAAAGGAAGGAGTTGATTACGAAAAAACATTTGCTCATGCCATCAAATGAACATGGTTAGAATTATTCTTTCTTTGGCAGCTAGTCTTGGATGGAATGTTCATCAAATGGATGTTAAAAATGATTTCTTAAATGGAGATTTAGCTGAAGAAATATACATGAACCAACCACCTAGTTTTGTAGATGAACAACATCCTCACCTTGTTTGTAGATTAAAGAATTCACTTTATGGTCTAAAACAAGCACCAAGAGCATGGAATGAAAATATTGATAGATACTTTCAGCTTCATGGTTTTAAAAGGTGTAGATCTAATCCAAATCTTTATATGAAGAGAGTTCAAGATGAGATTATTTTTGCTGCAATTTATGCAGATGATTTACTCATTGTTGGACTGAATATTGGGATAATCAATTATTTAAAATCAGAACTTCAAAGGGCATTTCATATGAGTGATTTGGGAGAATTAAACTATTTGCTTGGTTTACAAGTTTGCAGACTACATGATGGATTATTCCTCTACTAATCAAAATATGCTTTGGATATTTTAGAAAAGTTTAACATTCTAGAATGCAAGCCAACTTCTACTCTGTTTCAGTTTGAAATCAAGCTTACTAAAGAATGTACTTCCAAGAAGGTTAATGCTACTTTATATAGGAAACTTGTGGGCATCTTGGTTTATTTAACTCATTCTAGACCAGTCATTTGTTTTGCAGCTAATCAAGTATTAAGATTTATGCAAGAACCTAAAGAAAGTCATCGGTTGGCTACAAAAATGATACTATGGTATGTTCATGGAACACTACACTATGGAATCCACTATGGCCAATAGTCCTCAATTTCTTTGGTTGCATTTACAGATTTAGATTGGGGAGGTGATATAGATGATGGAAAATCTACAGGTGATTCTTTTTTTCAGCTTGTTGCAAGCCCTATAACATGGAGTAGCACAAAGAAAACAACTACATCATTGTCTTCATGTGAAGCAGAATATAGAGCAGTAAAAGAAGTAGGAAAGGAAGTAGTTTGGATTCAAAATCTTCTATTTGAGCTTGGTTTTTACCAAAGTTATGCTACTACTTTGTATTATGACAATCAAAGTACTATACAAGTTGCTAGCAATCCAATTTTTCATGCTAAGACAAAACATATTGAGCTTGATGTTCACTACATATGAGATCTTGTTCAAGAAAATGTTGTCAATATACAATATTGTCCAAGTGAAGAACAAACAGCTGATGTATTTATTAAGAGTATGATTGAAGTCAAATTCTTGAAATTGAGAAAAATTCTTGGTATGATAGAGGTGAACATTAAGGGGGATGGTAGTATAATGTTCTCCTCTCCTTTTTATCTTCCTCTCACTTGTATCTTCCCCTCTTCTTTGTATCTTTCTTGTAATATTCTATCCAATCTTAAGGGGGGATGTTAAGGAATAAGATTGTCTAGAAAAGTTAGAAGATGTTTTTAGAAGAACTAGAATCTTCTAGAAGGGCTAAAACCTTCTAGAAACTAGAAGCAACTATAAGATGTTCAAGGAAAAGAACATTCTAGTTTAAAGATATCTATAATATTATAAGTTTCTAGATCTTAGAGGCATCAAGTATAAATATGAGGTTGTCCATTGTGAACAACACTACTGTTGAGGTAAGTTGCTAGATTGTATGTAAGAAAGTTAGATCAATATAATTTCTTTGAGCCATTTCATAATTGTTTTATGCTTTGTTTTTTCCTATTTGTTGTTGTTTTATTATTTGGGCCTGTTCTTACATTTAATAATATCCATAAGGCCAAATAACCTATGGGACCATTGGATAACCAACCACATTACTAATCACAAAAATAAAAACAAGTAGACCATCCACATAATGCCTACTTGACCTCCCTTTCCTTTTGGATTCTAGATCTTCTGTTATAGATCGTGATCAAATAATCTACAATTTTATCATCATTTTTTAAACAAGTTACTCAATGATCCCACATTCAAAATCTCAAAGTAATTAGTCTTAATATCAATATAACTTAAACACTCTATGATGTAGTTCGATTTTGTCTCCACTAGCTCCAAAGTACAAAAGCAACATATTTTATCCATACACTCATCTTTAATCTTTGTGCATCTTTCACTCACATCTAAAATAGTGCAAAAAACTCCTTAACTAAGCCATTGATATTTTTTCCATTTGGGTAACAATTACTAACCTATAAAACTATGGTCTTCTTCCCTATTTTCTTAGTTCAAATGGAAATGAACGTAGTATTTAATACTATGTTGACATTCAACATATCTCTAAAGTTTAGGCTCTAGAATGTGATAGTGTACATTCACTCTAAGATCTTCATTGAATCTACAACTTACATTGCCTGATTATTTGAGCTCCTTTAGTGAACACCTTTTCAAATTCCAATCAACCATGAAATTTGGACTCATTGGCCATGATAAAGGTGTTCACTATCCATCGTTTCCCTTATCCAAAAATCTATAAATTGACCTCAACTCAAGCTAGTATCATAGAAGCCTCATTGGAATGAAATGTTATCTTTTTGGTAGGAGCATTGACACATTATTAGTAACCATCTTTGAGCACTACCACCATGTCTTGATGTAACATGGTTCAATATTAATGAGAAATTTGTCTTTTTTTATATATGTTTAGCTATGCATTTGCACATATCTTATTCAAAATTAGGGTATATTAATTAATTTGTGTTATACAATGTTATAAAATCTTAAACAAACTAATGTATCCATCTTTAAATATATATATGTAAAATATGTTGAGGGAAGGTGCCTATTTTTACCAAAATTATATATGTAGATATCTTTTACATAGATTTTATAGTTTTATTTTTTAAGTATATGTTAGTTGTGTTTTAGTTTTGAAGTATATTATGATTAAATGAGACTCTCCAATACTAAGATAAATAAGCATCTATAATTTTAAAATTATATAAATTATAAGATTATAATCAAACCAGTTCTTTAATCACAACATTTGTTTCCAAACTATTCAAAAGATATGGCGACCAAAAGATTTAAATCTATAATTATATAGTCATATATAAACATTTTTATTATTAAAAATTAATTTTTTAAAAAACTATCAAATAAGAAAAGATTTTGAATAAAATGTAAAAATTTATATATATATTTTAAATTCTATTAATTTGTTTTATAGATAGATATTTCTTGATATTTATGTTTAGCTTAGAATGAATAACTGAGGTCAAAACATAAAAAAGATAAAAGAATGAACAAGTAACTGTCACAAAATTTTGAATGAATAACACTCAAAAAGATTAATTAACATGCAATATGGAAAACAACCGTCAACCTCGCATAGCCATCATGGTGGGCCTCTTAAAATTATCTCTAGATTTGGGCATATTAATGGCCGCAAGTATCCGCGCATGTTGTCAACCCTAATTTGTGGCACCTTTATGATTTTTTTTTTTAATTATCCTTTTATTTTATTTTTATGAATAGGTAGCTATCTATATTAATTCAAATATAAAGATACATATTCACAAAAAAAGGGTGGGTGGTAGTGAGGCACACCCCAAAAATCAATGGGCCATGCCCAAAAATTTAACAGAGTACATGGGCTAATCCCAAAAGTCCAAAAAACAACAAAGATAAAAGGCCATTAAGCGGCTAGAGCAATGCCAGCAGAGCCAGGAGAAAAAGTGAAAAACTAAAATCCTTTTAGTTTTTCAATTTTCCTTAAGAAAATATTTGCAGAGAGTAAAAATACAGTTTTTTTTCTAAAGGAGATTATCAATTCCAATTCATCATCCCCAAAACTAGACTGTTGGTGTTAATAATTGTCTTGTACCTAGCTTATTCATTCACTAGGTAATTAGGGGACATATTCACATGATTAAGTTTACTTAGGATAAAAGATTCTTTCTAGAAGTCTTAGTTGGCTTATCTAGAACTTATCTTATCTAGCTAGGATGCATCATTTCCTAGGTGATTAGGTTGTTGGTTGTCTCATGTCATAGGATTATGACATTTGTCAACATCATGTTCATTCCTATCTCTCAACCTTGCTAATATAAGCAAGGTATCTCTTGTACATTTAATATCAAGCAATTGAACCATTAATCAATCTTGCATTGTGAAGCAAGCATTCTTTCCATTCTCTCTCTTGTGGAAGTGGTTTTGGTCACAACTGATCTTGGGGGTGTTGAGGAGTCACCATTAACTCCTACATGGTATCAGAGCTCTCTAGGTGTTGCAGATTCCTTCCCAGATCTGAGGGTGATATTTTGGCTTGAAGATTTTTGTTGGGTGCAGATTGGGGTTTCAAGAACCTCATGGTTGAGTTCAAAAGCTTCCACAGATGAATTTTGACTATAAATTCGCCTATATTGGGTAAAGTTATTTTTGAGGAAATTTTTTTTTTTGCTAGGACAGCCTCCCAAGCGGTATGATTTTTCATATTTTCACAAAAAAATATTTTCAGTGAAATATTTTCTGCGGTATGATTATTAAATATTTGGGGAAAATATTTTGATAAATTTGGGAAATTTATTTCTATAGTTCGGGGCAAAATATTTGTATTTGAATCTCGGCATATTTTGCAAGATTCCCTGTTCGCAGATTCAGTCTGTACCTCCGCATTTAATCCCTTTGAAAGGTACTTGTCAGCATCATCATCCTTCTCTGGTGCAATCCGCAGATTGGTGGAAAGGCAGCGCGGGCTTGTCACATCATTTTCTTGGATTGACAAGATTTTCGGCATCCCTTACCATCCATTGGTATCTGCCCGAGGGTCCACCATTCTGCAGTTGCCAAACTTCATCCGATCATCGGTCCTATCCATTAGCTGGTCACATCGTGTACCTGTTCCATCGGCGTTCAAAGTTCCATTAATAGCGGTGGATAGTTTGAAGACTTAGGGAACGTATAGTCAGCGGCGGGACCGTATTCTAATCTATAGTGGCTATCCTTGCATCCACATCGGCATATTCCTCTGTCCTTCCATCTTCTACCGGTCAGATCCGTAGCCGGCATCCATCAGCGGGTATGAAGATCGTCGATTATTGGATCTATGGTACATCCACTATCATTGCCGTGTTACATCACTTCTATCGGCATTCATAGACGGGTAGGTTCTAGTCTGTATGCTTGGCGTACCTCCTTCAATATTGGCATACATACTATGCAGGCCATCACATCTGAGGCACATGGTATTTTCATAGGCTTTTATATATATTAAAGTTTTTTTTGTTTAATATATTGTCGACGGGTTGTATGTGTTGTCGGCATATTTTTTAAAAAATAATAGTTTTTTTATATATATTAAAGCCTTGTGTATTGTCAAAAAAAAGGTCGACGGATGTATGGTGGTAGTTTGTTTTAAAATATTGCCTGATGGTCATATGGATGACCTAGTGCTAGTGCTAGTGCTTAGGAGCCCGAATTTTGCTCCGATTTAACCTTGTCAGGTTTTGATTTTGCCCCCCAAGTGCCTATTTATAGGCCTTTTTTTCATTTTTTCATAACTTTTGCATACGGAGGCCATTTTTTAGAAACGAGATATCGTCGAAAAGCTGGAAGAGTCAAATTTTCAGTGGTACAGATATTTTGTAGAGATTTTGTAGTTTTGTGCCATATTTTCTAGGTTGAAGATAGATCTCTATTTTTGGCTTTTGAAGCTCATATCTTTGTAAATGGATGACTTAATTACTTTGGAGAAAGGGAACTATAGGCAATGGAGTAATTTAATACTCACTCATCTTGGTGAGAAGAATCTATTGTCCTATTTGTTTGATAAAGTTCCTTGTCCTAGCACAGCTGATGAGTATTGCATTTGGAAAGGCTTCAGGGTTGTTTTCTTTAGAGTTATTTTTGAAAATGTAGATGACTTTTTGGAGACACTTATTCACTTCCAATGTCCTCATGCTCTTTGGACTCACATTAGAGAGGTGCATGAAGATCATGATTCTTCTCCATCTCTTGAAGCTCCTCTTTCCAACTCACATGTGCTTGTTCATTCTTCAGAGTTGATAATCCATGCTTGTGATCCTTTGGAGGAGATTGCAGATGCTTTTGAGGTTCCTAATTCTTCATCTTATGTTGTTGAATCATTGAGTACTACCAGTGATTCATTCCAACATGTATCTAATAGTCTTCCTGATTGGGATTCTTATTTGACAGACATTGATTCTTTGTTTGTGGAGTCTCACATTTCAGACTTAGAGGACCAATTTGAGGGTTTATCTCTCTTATTTGATGATAGTCATGGATCAACTATTGTCACTTCATGTTTGTCTTTGGAGCTTGTTCAAGATCAGTTTCCATTGGTTCCTGGTTTGTCACAGCTTGTTGTGATTGGGCATGTACCTGATTGGATTGTGCCATCATCTTCATCATCCAAGAACATGGCAACACATGAGAAGATTTCAGAGACACAATCTTCCTACATTTGGATTCCTCTTCCTACCACTTCCTATCCAGAATGGGAATCATTCTTGCATTTGTACTTGGTGTATCTTCTTCCCAAGGGGAGAAACATTGTTTGTAGGCATTGGATTTTGTTTTGTCTTTAGACTTTAACCATGTTTGCAGGTGATCATACATCATGGGGGGGATATCTTATCTCTCTACTTCCGTCTTATGGGGGGGGTCATTTATTGTATATACATGATGCATGTTGTCCTTGGGGGTTATCATTGAGTCCTCCATACATCATGTTCCTTTGTTTTGTTTTCTCTCTTTTGGAGAGGAGTTTTGTCCCATTGGGTTTTCTCCTTTTCTCCGCTTGTGAGAGATTACATCATTTGCATTGTAAATGGGTACCTAACATGGCCTAGTATCCAAGACCCATGGTCATAGTCTTTGCATAGTGTGCATAATAATCTTCTCCCTAAGTTGCAGAGAGTAAAAATATAGTTTTTTTTCTAAAGGAGATTATCAATTCCAATCCATCATCCCCAAAACTGGATTGTTGGTCTGAATAATTGTCTTGTACCTAGCTTATTCATTCACTAGGTAATTAGGGGACATATTCACATGATTAAGTTTTCTTAGGATAAAAGATTCTTTCTAGAAGTCTTAGTTGGCTTATCTAGAACTTATCTTATCTAGCTAGGATGCATCATTTCCTAGGTGATTAGGTTGTTGGTTGTCTCATGTCATAGGATTATGACATTTGTCAACATCATGTTCATTCCTATCTCTCAACCTTGCTAATATAAGCAAGGCATCTCTTGTACATTTAATATCAAGCAATTCAGCCATTAATCAATCTTGCATTGTGAAGCAAGCATTAATACAGTTTTTTTTTCTAAAGGAGATTATCAATTCCAATCCATCATCCCCAAAACTAGATAATATGCATTGGACCACATTCTTTATTGTGTCTGTACTATTTTTGTTCCCTGCTATGTGATTATCAGTTGATTACATCTAATTCAGGACATAAGCACATTGTTCTAAAAAGTTTGTGATATCAATTCCAATCCATCATCCCTAAACGATATGTATTAGATCACAAAATTTTATTATGTCTGCTATTTCTTTTCCCTGCTATGTGCTTATCAATCAATTCCATCCAATTAGATGAATAAAAGTCAATCTATAATACAGTGATAGATTTTAAATTACACACGTATGTTTCACAATGTCTTTCTTATGAAGAGTGTAAATTATTAGAATTGGAGAAGTTTCAATATATTTTTCTATATTGATAGTAATGAAAAAAAGTTATATTTTCAATTATACATCAAAAGTCAAAAGTTTATTAGGTCTATTGTTTCTTTTCTCTGCTATGTGATTATCAATCAATTCCAACCAACTAGACAAATAAAAGTCCATCTATAATACAATGATAGATTTTAAATTATACATGTATGTTTCACAATGTCTTTCTCGTGAAGAGTGTAAATTGTTAGAATTGGAGAAGTTCTAATAGATTTTCTATATTGATAGTAATGAAACAAAGTTTATATTTTCAATTATACATCAAAAGTCAAAAGTTTATTAGGTCTAATGTTTCTTTTCTCTACTATGTGATTATAAGTCAATTCCATCCAACTAGATGAATAAAAGTCAATCTATAATATAGTGATAGATTTTAAATTATACATGTATGTTTCACAATGTCTTTCTCGTCAAGAGTATCAATTGTTAGAATTAGAGAAGTTCCAATAGATTTTTCTATATTGATAGTAATGAAACAAAAATTTTATTTTCAATTATACATCAAAAGTCAAAATTTTATTAGGTCTCTGATGTTTCCTTTCTCTGCTATGTGATTATCAATCAATTCCAACCAACTAGACAAATAAATGTCAATCTATAATATAGTGATAGATTTTAAATTATACATGTATGTTTCACAATGTCTTTCTCACGAAGAGTGTAAATTGTTAGAATTGGTGAAGTTCCAATAGATTTTCTATATTGATAGTAATGAAACAAAGTTTATATTTTCAATTATACATCAAAAGTAAAAAGTTTATTAGGTCTCTGCTATTTCTTTTCTCTGATATGTGATTATAAGTCAATTGATATGTGATTATAAGTCAATTCCATCCAACTAGATGAATAAAAGTCAATCTATAATATAGTGATAGATTTTAAATTATACATGTGTGTTTCACAATGTCTTTCTCGTCAAGAGTATCAATTGTTAGAATTGGATAAGTTCCTATAGATTTTTCTATATTGATAGTAATGAAACAAAGTTTATATTTTCAATTATACATCAAAAGTCAAAAGTTTATTAGGTCTCTCCTATTTCTTTTCTTTGCTATATGATTATCAGTCAATTCCATCCAACTGGACGAATAATAGTAAATCTATAATACAATGATAGATTTTAAATTATACATGTATGTTTCACAATATATTTCTCATCAAGAGTATAAATTGTTGGAATTGGAGAAGTTCCAATAGATTTTTCTATATTGATAGTAATAAAAAAAGTTTATATTTTCAATTATACATCAAAAGTCAAAAGTTTATTAGGTCTTTGTTGTTTCTTTCCTTTGCTATATGATTATCAATCAATTCCATCCAACTAGATGAAAAGTTAGCCTATAGCGATAGATTATAAATTATACATGTGTGTTTAACAATGTCTCTCTCATCAAGAGTATAAATTGTTAAAATTAGAGAGTGTCCAATAGATTGTTTTATAAATGGACAACATGTTCTTATGTGACAACTAGACTAATATGTAATAAATGTCTTTATACAGTAATGAATAAATTTTATATTTTAAATTATTCATAAAAAGTAAAAATGTTTGTGGTCAATCTTTCATTATGTATTTCTTACCAAGGGTATAAATTGTTAAGGTTGGAGAGTTTCCAATAATTTTTTCTATATATAGACAAGTCTGCTATGTGATAACTGTGCCAATATGTAATAACTCTTTATAGATAGTAATGATGTAAAATTTATATTTTCAATTATACATCAAAAGTAAAAAAAAATGTTATCAATATTTCACTATATCATTCTAATCAAGAGTATAAATTATTAAAATTGAAGATTTCAAATAGATTTTGTTGTACAGACACAAATGTGTCCTTTGTGAAAATTGTGTCAATATATAATAGATGTTTATAGATAGCAATGAAATAAAGTTTATATTTCAATTATACAACAATATTAAAAATGTTTGTGATCAATGTTTCACAATGTCTTTCATAGTGAGAGTATAAATTGTTAGAATTGGAGAAATTCCAATATATTTTTCTATATTGACAGTAATGAAACAAATTTTATATTTTTAACTATACATAAAAAGTTAAAAGATTTTGTTATCAATGTTTAACAATGTCTTTCTTAGAGAAGTATAAATTGTCAAATTTGGAGAGTTTTCAATCTCTTCTGGTGCAAATAATTCTAAAATTATACAATATGTGTAAGAACACAATATTTATTCAATCTCTATCATTTATTTTTACTTCTACCTAACAATCACATGTCGATAATGATATGGGTCAAATCTATTTTTGTTTATATTAGGTAGTCAATTCCATCAAAATTAGATGAATAAATTTTAGTTTAAATCAAAAGTAAAATGTTTCTAATCAATGTTTCACAATGTCTTCTAATCATCAATATTATAAATTATTAAAAAATGAGAGTTTCAAAGAGATTTTTTTATTTTTAGAAAAACATATTCCTAGTGTGAGAAATATGTCAATATGTAATGGATGTCTACAAATACTGATGAAAGAGATCCTATATCTATAATTATACATCAAAATTAAAAAAAAAATATGATCAATTCTTTCTTACCAAGCTAAAATTAGATTTTTTTAATAGATGTGTCTATATAAGGAAAAGTATTTTCCTATGTAATAGATGTTTCTAGATAGTAGTGAAATAGAGCTTATATTTTTAACATCCCTCTATAAAATTTATTTTATCATAGAAAACAATGAAACGATGCACTTAAATTTCTTTATGCATGCATGAAACACAATTTTTTAATATCTTCAAAATAATTTACTTATGTTTATAACTTGGAGTTGTATTTTTACTTTATGCTAGTCAATTTAGCCATAAAATTTAAAACATAATTTGAAAACCCATTTACAATTTATTGCTTCTACCCATAATGTACTTCCAAGATTTAGAATCTTGAACATTGATTTGAATTTTCTTGAAGTTTCATGTTTATTCTTTCAACAACTCAATTTGTTGTTGAGTATATGGAGCTAAGAGATTTCTCTTATTTCCTTTTATTTGTAAAACCTGACAAAATAATTTGAGGTATACTCTCTCGCATTACTTGATCACCATATTCTTATAAAAATTATTAAATTTATTCTTGAATTGGTGTAAAAAATTCTTTAAAAAATCAAATGCTTCAAAAAATTTCTTATTACCTTTTGAATGAATCCAATGATAAATTCATGAAATATTGATATTTTTTATTGAAACTATCATAATTTTCCTATTGTAGTGTCAAGAATTACACCCTATTCCAATTTCACACTTTAGCACTATACTATGTGCATTTACGACAAAATTCATAATTGGTATTTTATAATTTTGATCTTATGGGTGGCATGATGAAGTCTTAGTAGCTCATGGCTTGAATTTCAAAAGAATTTAGATAGATGATAGTGCCACGCGTAGACATCTACATGGTGCATATATACATCTCAATAAAATCCAAGATTCAAATAGGAATATCATGTATAGTTTATTTATGATGAGTGTCCCAACACCCAAATACATTGTAATGACTATTCTTGCCCAATCCAAGAACAAAACTTACTTCTCTTCCTCATTTTCAAAAGGAGGGTTAAACTTTTGGACTTCGAGCTCTCTCTATCTCTCTCTCTTAATGAAAATCTATCGAAATACTCTCACATCTTGGACAATTTCAACAAAAATACTCTTCTTTCTTATGATCTTGTCATGTCTATCATCTCAAGAGAGAGGCCAATCATTGGTAGGGATCTCTTGCTCATTATGCAAAAAATCTCATCTATTATCATATTTATTTTATCTCTACTAATGTCTCTTTATCATGATATACATTATCCTCCATAATTGGGTTTATTTTTATCACATGTCTATTTTACTTTTTATGTCTTCTAATCTTTTTTAGCTTTCCATGGAGGTGGAAAATGAAAGTAGGGCTTTGACTAAGGAAAACCCCTATACAACCACAATATTTATCCCTATCTCCATGTGTGCAAGTGATAAATAGGTTTGAAGAGAAAAAGACTTCATTATGGAAAGTTTTGAAGAGAAAAAGATGTCATTATGACTTGACATTTATAATTAAAAAAAAAATTAGCATACTATTGTTAATTTAATAAATAAATTTATTTTTGGAAGTTATATTCTCGTAACTAGTTTTATATTGGAATAATAGCCTTATAAAGCCAATACTATGTAATAGATTCTTGATTAATGTGAATGATCAATTTTTAATTTGAGAGAAATCTCATTTTTTCTCTCATTTCAATATGGTATTAGATTGGGTTTCTTCTTGGACCTCTCTTTGATCACTTTCCATTCATTTGTTTATTTCTCATAGTGATGTTTACAATGGTATTGCAGTGAAGACCACATGCAACTACTATTATTTTCTACCATTCTTGCATTTGTCAATAGGTGAGCAATGTAGACCATGAGTAAAACCCCTTTGACTCCATCATTAATTTTCATTTCTTCTCTTTCTCTCCATTGTGTTCATTTTGTCCATGATTGTTTGACACTTCATTATGTTCATTGTTATCATCCCAAAATTTTAAAAAAATCCCCAATCTGTTGCAAGCATATGTTCAAACTTGGCATTGAAATTGATGCTTCTCCATGTTCCAATTGGGTGCAATAATCATTAGAAGTTCCAAGCATTTGAAGTAGTAGACTAGGTGTTTGATGAAGATTAATTTGGTTTGAATGTTGCATGCAAATATTTTTGAAAATTTGTGAAGGCATTGCTTACACCCTCCCAACTGAGCAATGATAGTGAATGCCTCTTCCAATGGCTATATGTTCTTCCAGACCCTTGCCTACCAATGATCTATGAGAGTGAATACTATTAGGGAATCAAAAGTCACATTTTGAGAAGTACGGAGGAATCACCAATGATTCTATTATATTTTGATATTTTTATTTAAAAACTAAATCAATAGTTTTTTAGATGATTTTTGTTTGAAATTTCTATGAAGGCATGTTGTTTAGGGTTTCTTCATAATTTTTTTTTTTTGAAATATAAAGGTGTGGTGAATATTGGAGATATAAGTATTGTTTTTAAGAACACATTTTATTTAACACAAAATGGATAAATTAATCCTTTATGAAATTTTTTGATGGAAATGATTTTCATAGTTGGAAAATGCAGATACAACTATTGTTAATTAAAAGAGATCTTTTGGGAAATTGTTGATGGTGCACTGCCAAATCCAATAGATGTAGATGAAATTAAAAAATGGAAGGTAAAAGATAAGAAATCATTGGCTATAACTGGTCTCAGTTTATCTAAACCTTATTTACATCATGTAGATTTAAAAAATATTCTAAGGACATATTGAAAACTATGAATACTCTATTTGGATCAAAAGCTAAGAGTGTAGAAATAACTATAAAACAAAAGTTGTATGGATTGAAAATGGAAGAAGGTGAAGATATACTATCTCACATTAGTAAATTTGGTTACTTGATAAATCAATTGGCTGGTATAAATGAAGAAATAAAGGAAAATGATACTAAGGCCATAATTTTAAATAGTATGCCAAATAGTATGTCTCACAAGGTATTCACCTTAAGAAAAATCAATCCAAGTACATAAAGTATTATATCCACATCGCTTGATAAAAGAAACAAACATGTTTCAAAAGAAGTCGCATTGATTGCACAAAACAAAGCTAGTACTTCTTACAAAAAATACAAACATATGACAAATTTCAAACATGCAAGTGGAACATGTTTCTATTGTGAAAAGATAGATCATGTAGTATTGAATTTCAAACAAAGAGCACAAGATCTTCTTGATGGAAAGTTGCAAGATAATGCTTTGATAATTGAAGGAAATGACCACACTTCAAGTGATGAAGAAATTCCACATCAAAGTGATGAGGAATATGTGGACTAATTTCTAGTTTTCCTCTATGTCAGTACTAGGGGGTTTTTAGAATTTAGTACTTGACATATATAGTTAAATAAATATATTTACATGCTATTGTTAATTTAATAAATAAAATTGGTTTTGGAAGTTATATTCTCGTAACTAGTTTTATATGAGAATAATGGCCTTATAAATCCAATATTATGTAATATATTCTTGAGTAATGTGAATGAATAATTTTTAATTTGAGAGAAATCTCATTTTTTCTCTCTCATTTCAATATATTAAAGGCTTAAATGGATGATCCTCAAAACAAGAACTAAACAAAGCAAAAAAATGAAATTGAAGAAGACAATAAAAATAAAGGTTGTTGCAAAGAGGACACAATAAAAGGTGAAAGAAAAAAAAAAAAAACAAAAACAAAAAGAAAGATTAAGAAGAAAACAAGGATAAAAAGGAAGACAATGAGAAGAAAATAAACTTAAGAATTGAAGGGAAAACTAAAGAGATTATGGAAAAAATAAAAGAAAAAGTGCATAGAAACTTATAAATTAAATAAATAAATTAATGAAGAAAAGATGAAATTCAAGGATAGAATATAAAAACATAACAAAAATTAAAAGAAACTAACAAAGGACCACCTAAGAGCCCATGAGACTGAAGGACAACAAGGAAGGAAAGACCTCCGAACAAAAAGAGAGGAAGGTAAGGAAAGAGGAGTCTAACAAAAGGCACACATAATTGATATGAGGAAGGGAGATGAAAGGTTATAAGGTTGGTTTACAAGGGATGCCAAGCCTGACTCAACCTCCACCCCTCATCATGATTAATGTTCAAGGGGTGATTTCTAATTTCAATGGCTTCTTTGAGTTTCCTTTTGAAGAAATTCTCCCCTTTGAACAATATAAATGAGTTTTTTCCAAACAGATATGGTGTTTGGTAGAAGATGAGTGGTTAGCTAGAGAAGAATTGATAATTTTTTCATGTCTGATATCAACACTATACTCTTTGATTCTAGTGCTAAATGACTGACTTGTTTCACCAATATAAGGAGTGTCAAGAGAACACACTACCTTAAATAGACTCTGAAGTGGAGAAGAATGTCCTTGGAGTCTTTGAGTGAGGGGATCCAATTGCTTAGAGTTTTGAGGCATTTGAAAGCACACCATAGGCCTTTTTTTATGGAGGATCCTTGAGATATTTTGGGATAAGCCATTAATATAAGGGAGGGAAGGAATAGTGAGATCAAAGAAGTGGTTAGGTTTAACAGAGGAGAGGAATCTCACCTTGGCTTGGTTAAAGGCTCTAGAAATATGTTTACTAGAATACCCATTCAGTTTGATCCAAAAACCATTGCAACAATAAATAATTTTTTTAATTCAAAATGATAGTTGGAGAAATAAATAAATATTAATTTATATATTTTAGAAGAAAATATATAATATAAATATATGATTATTAATTTATCTAAAAATGGGTGTTAGCAAATTGAATAATTTTTTAAATGTATTTAATTAGAGAGGACCAAAGATAAATTGATATTAATTTTAATTCATGTTGGAGAAAAAATGATAAGCAACGAGTTAAATAATTAAAAATTATTTAAATAATATCGATAGAAGTGCCATAGGGGAATAATGGGCAATGCCTATAGAGCATAATCAAAGCAATTAGAGTTAAAAAACACTAAAAGACCATGAAAGAAAGATCAATTACACCCAAACTCAATGAAATTAGAATTAAATGCTTTAAAGATAACAAAACTAACTTAACAATTCAATTCAAAAGATACAACCAATGCAAACTTATAATCCCATTATGGAATTATGAAATTTAGGATGTGGTTTTCTCAAATTGTGAATAACCTATTTTGCAAAGGCTTTGATGATGATTTTGACTCACAATTATGATGCTCAAATGCTCAAAGGTGCTCTAAAAAATGTCATGAATTTATTATGAGAGTTTTCAATGATTTGTATGAAGAGAATGACTTGTTTTATAGAAATACATAATATTCAATCAACAATGGAGATTAGAGATGAAGATCAATGGTGTAACATGCCAATCTAATCAACAAGGAATTTTCTTATATTTTTAACAATGTAGTAAATAAATCAATTATGTGAAAATAGGAAGCCAATTTTTTTTCTCTTTTAACATTAGAGTTTGCAATTGCATATTTGAATACATAAATATTTCATATTAAAAAGAATATACAACTTTTACATTTTCAATTTTCACATAAATGATTACAATTAGGTAAAGAGATAACATTTTATCTTTTGAGTATGGGTAAAGAATTTCATATCTGAATTACTTTTAGTATCACAAGCCTCAACATGTCATCTACAAGGAGAGAATCACCCAAGTACTTTACCTCCAACCATAGGCCGACGGTCTCCTCCACACCTTACAATTGGAAGTGGCCCTACCCTTCAACGAAGAGTATAGTCAAGGACCCCCTAGTATTTCTATCTAATTTATGGTGTTATGTCCTACTTAACTAATACAATCATACAATTATAGATTCCCTCTAACCATGAATGCCATTACTGATTGGTTTGGAAAGTTTGGAGCACAGTGAACTAACAAGTGCAAGAAGTGACTATTGCACTTACTTTGGCCAAAGTATTGAATTAAATTCAACCACTACATATGAGTGGAGTCATACATTCACCCACCTCTAACTTGATTGGAAACATTAACTGACCTAAGGTTAACCCAAACTTATTGTTTGACCAAATGATAGTTTTTTTAGAATTCTTTCTCAGAATATAAATTGACATCCTAAGTCAAAAACTCAACTAGTTTTATTAGTTATTTCTAACTTTGAACATCCAAGTTATGTTCATGTAATTTCCTGGGGCTTGGCTATTGCTACATGTTTGATTCTTTACCATAACTCATGAGAGTAATTACTCTCATAATTTAAACTTTAACCAATTCTTGATGAAAAGTGATGTCATCTTAACCTTCCAAGTCATAATATAACACAATGATAACATATATAAAAACCCCATGATGATGGGTATTTCTCCATTAAAGAATATAACTTTTCATCAGGGATTATCCTTTCTTGGTGAATACTAGTCTTTTTTACAAAGATTTTGTTCTAAGATATAAAACCTTTCCATAGTAATGTTGTTGGTGAGAATACAAAAAAATAATTGACATAGAGTTTTGATTTAGCATCCTCAACTAGGGTCAAGTATTGAACATGCTTAGGAAGCTTCAACAAAACTCTTTAATTCTTAAACAAACTAATATTTTGGCTCAAAAATAATATCAAACTATGAAAAAATGGTTAAATTTATTCCCACCATTAGGTTTCTTTTTTGAAACTATATTTCTAATTTATTTGCACCAAACTGATAGAATTCCAAGTAGGAAGAAGAAAAAGATAATTTATTTCAAGAATAGAATTAGACTCACACAATTTATATGAAAGAATTCAAACAACTGCCCTAGTTATTTTTTTCCATAAGAAAAGATTAATTCCAAGGTTTCATTCTTTGTTGGTTTATGGAAACCTTTCTTTTCCAAAAATCTCACGATAAATATTTAATAACTAAAAAGAATTGAAGAAATTAATTGAGAATAATTTCTATATTCTAAATTTTGCACTCAAATACTTGGGGTTTCAAATTGATGCAGGTGCATCCCTAGTTGTAAAATAATCCTATATCAACCAAAAAAGTTCTTATCTTGCATTGCACTAAGTAGCAATTTCAGTAGTTCATTCCATAGTTTAGAAACATCATCGTTTCTTAGCATGCAGAGTAGGATATAGCATCTACACATCAACATCTATCACATTTCCCAATATAAGATCATTTGCAGTTATTTGTTGAAATTTATTACTCTCAAAATTTCACTATGTTACTATTCAAAGAATTTCAGGCTGATCGGGTCCAAATTCTTAGTGCAGTCCTATTCCAGATTGTACAGACATAAATGGGATATCATTAAATAATATTGGGTTCATTGGGACCTATCTTGCATATCTATAAGTTACATCTGCTTGTGTGGATGACCTCCACGTTTGATCATTCCATGGAACCTTATTAATCCTTGTGGCCAACACAGATCTATTTTGGAGCTTGAGGAGCATATTTATAAGCATTTGTAATTATTTAGGATCATCATTAAGTAAGTAGTTTTAGGATAAGATTTTAGTCATTAATTTTTGCATAAAAACCCTTTAGGCGCGTGTAATAAGTCCTATTTGGCCAGTTGTATGTTTGTGAGCTAGTAAGGAAAGGTCTGTGAACCCTTCTAATTCACCCTTGTGACCAATGTTGCATGTCAGCATTCTATATTAATGAAGTTTCATGTTCACATATCAATTTTCTAAGTTGTTTCCATTGTGTTGACCCATTGCTACACAGTTCAAACTATTCCTTCTAGGACCATCCCACTATGACTATACCAAGTGTATGAAAGAAAGTTTTCAATTGTTGAAGGAATTCCTAGAGGTGAACATATCACTGACTTGAGGAAGACTATATATCTATTTTCAATTGATCACAGATCATGAGGCAGTTGAAACCCTTGTTGTTAGATTTCCGAATTGAGGTAGTTCTACTGTTTCAAGGGGAGATATTTCGCCAAGAAGAGTGCCTCCTATAGAAAAAATTGCTGGAAGAATGTATGAAATATTGGAAATGATGCATGATATGTGAGTTAGGTTAGATGCCATTGAAGAGGATCAAAGGAAAGGCCTAAACCCTAGGAATAATTATGAAAGTGATGATGAAGCAAAACATGTGAATCAAATTGTAGAAGCCCTAGATGATGAGGAAGAAGAATCATATCAAGTAAAGATGTTGAAAGTGATTTCAAAAATTGGCAAGTGACCTAGAGTTGAAATTCAAAATTACACAAAAAATTTGAATCCTAAAGAATTGATTGATTGGATCAATGAAATGGAGGAATACTTTGAATAAGATTTAGAAAGAGGCAAATTTGTGAAAATAAAGTTGAAAGGACACATGCTATATTATGGTGGAAAGAAGTTCAATTAGACTGAAATAGGAGAGGCAAAGAAAGAATCATCAAATGGGACATAATGGTGACAAAGTTGAAGAATCAATCCCTTCTAGCAGATTACAAACTTGAATTTTTGAAGAGATTGTGGAACCTAAGACAAAAAAGAAAGATCTGTGAAGGAGTATATTGAAAAATTCTACAAGATGATAATAAGAACCAATCATAGTGAAGCATGCAAAGAAATGTTTACAAGATATATCAAAGGATTGAGAACAAACATTCAAGAAGAATCGAGCTTGGTAAAGATGACATCTATTGAAGAAGCATACCAATTTGCATTGAAGGTGGAAGAGAAGCTAAACAAGAAACTTGAACAAAGGAAGATAAGCATAAGAGGAAGATTTTTTACGAATAGACCCTAGTCTGGACAAAGAAAACCTTATTTGGAGTAGAAAAAAGATCCAAAATCCTACCAAAGTGAAGAAAAGGATGCTAAACCATAATATAGAGGAAGAGAAGACAAAAATTTATACCATAGTAACAAAGGAAGCCATAGTTCTTACTATAATGATGCATATCGAAGAGATGAAGGAAGATCAAAGAGAATACCATTCAAAGGAACCTATTTCAACTATGGGAGTGAAGGACATAGAGAATTTGAGTTTCATCAAGGAAATACTAAAAAGAACCTAAGCATACCAGATGAACATCTTATGTGGATGAAGAAAATGTTGGATCCCCTAATTTAGTTGGAAAACTAGAGAAAGGTGAATCATTGTTAATGAGGAGAGCTTTGATGCATGAAGAAGTTCCTGAAGAACCACCATAGAGGAAAATTCTATTTAGAACCATAAGTAAGTTTGAAGGAGGAAAGGTATGAAAAGTTATCATTGATAGTGGTAGTATTGATAATCTATTTTCAGAAGAGGTGGTAACCTATTGAAAGGCGCAAGACAACTGAGAGGGAGGGTGAATCAATTTTATCACAAATTTCAATCACAATCCTTAAACACTTATAAAATTCAAATCCACTTAATTTTGTTATTAAGTATGAACATGAAATATAAATAAAAGAAAGCAATAATAGTGTAGAAAACACTAGATTTATGTGGAAAACCCAATAAGGGAAAAACCATGGTGAGGATTAGCTCACAATATAAATTAGTTTCAAAACCGAATACAAAAGGCCCATAGCCAGAGGGCTCACTACCCAAGATAAGACTCACTATCAAGAAAAGGAGTCTCACTACCTACAAAAAAATTACAATGCTAAAGTGGCTTCACAGCCAGAATGAACTAATAAGAGTACACCTAACAAGTGTTGATACAGTTCTAGTAATGCTTAGTAAACATAATTGACACACTTCATCTTTGCATATTGCACAAAATACTACTTCTACTTCATCCTAGACACACACACCTCGATCTCAAAACTATCCAATTTATGTATTTGATTCATCCTTAAGAATCAATTAGGTTGGCCTAATTAGATGCAATATTCATTCACCAAAAAGACTAATTGTCAGCTCCAAGTTAGTACAAAAATTCTTCCAAAAAAATAATCCAAGCATGTAGCATGCTATAGTATGTTGACATGGAGTAAAGATAGGTCACACATATATCCGCACCCAAAATTAATCCATTATAATGTCAACTATACATTAGGTTGGCTAGGGATAGTCCTAATAGCAAAATGCAATCAAAAAAATAATTCCAACTCGCCATACAAGCACATGAGCACACAAGATTATGAATTTACAAGCTTCCAACATCCATAAACCATTTCCCAAAGCTGCACACAACAAAAATCATCAGCAGGGGACTGCATACCAAAATACCAACACCAGTTTGTGTTTCAACTAGTCAACATTGTTCCAATCAACATTGTGATACTCATAACTTATGATATAAAGATAAGCACCTTCTACAATCAGGAACATATATGTATA
This sequence comes from Sequoia sempervirens, assembly GCA_007258455.2. Lineage (NCBI taxonomy): Eukaryota > Viridiplantae > Streptophyta > Pinopsida > Cupressales > Cupressaceae > Sequoia > Sequoia sempervirens. The sequence goes on from VDFB02252616.1 coordinate 61,470,895, forward strand.
TATATGTAGTGAACACCATATATAAACTGCAGGGATAAATCTTATCTGTACTATATATATAGACCAAAATACTAGAGGGTGTAAACTAGTTCTTCATACTGATTCAGAGTACTAAATCAAACTAATGACTCAATCAACATGGTGACATCAATGACAACACAAATTCTACACAACTAGACATTATTCTTCATTCTTCCAACAATCTCCCCCTTTGTCATTGATGACAACATGTGCCAAAATTTTCAAAACTTAATATGTACAACACAAGATTCTCTCCCCCTATCACCAGTAATCTCTACCCCTTTGACATCAAGGACAAAGGGTGACCAAAAATAGGATGTAAACATATGTACATGGTGGTAATTTATATACAAAGGAATTTTAACTCCCCATTTCAAACATTCAAGTGAAAATAATGCTTTTTACATGAAAAGATTTCTTGTACCTTTCTCTTATAATCAAAAACATCCTCTTCCAAGAAAACACTGTCGAATCCATTTTGGTACTCTTACTATACAATAAAGACAACAACGTAAATGAGGATGTCTAGTTCAAAGAAAAACATTGAAATTCATTCATAATCTTCTACATCAGAAAGTATTCCGAAGAGATGATCCAACCAGACCTCAACAATTTCTTTAACCAACCAGAAAGTTTTAACCAATTCTTCCCTCTATCTTTGAGCAATCAACAACTCTACTTGAGATTCATTGACTCTTATTCTCTATTTTCCATTTTTTTCTTTGAATAAATCAAAGCTCTTTCCAATATTATTTATCTCAGATTCAATGACTTCAATTCTTCTTCTAAAATTATCAATATTTGTAGGCCACCAAAGACAATACCTATAGATTTCAAACATCTCCTTAATGCATTCTCTTGTCTCATCAATGAGTTTGGATAACTTTTGTTTGGATTTGGCACATCTTCTCTCAATCATAGCTTCGAACTTATGTCCTTCAGGTCCTTCCAACAATATTCTTTCTTCAATAACTTCTACTAGATCATCCGATAATGAGTTGGACACATCTGAAACTATAAATAGCCTTTTTAAGAAAATAATTATTCAACACATCATCAATTTTAAGTCTTTTGATTGGAGAGTGGGAATACCACATTTTACCAACCTTCTTCATATCACCTTTATCTAACATCATCTGAATATCCTCTTATCAAACAAATCAGACTTAGGCAAAGGTTCTTTTTCATTATTCTTTTCTTCTGAGATAGTGATGACATATTTTGTGATAGTTTTTCTCCTTTTAGATTCCAGAGGGGGAACCACCAATAACAACTTCCAACTCAACACCCTTCAGTCTTGGTAGAATATTTCCACTCAATCCTCTATCAACAAATTCTGTTGTTGTGCTTATCTTCTTCAAACCCTTTCTTGCTCAATCTAAATTATTATTTTTCCCTTTCTTTTGTAAACTAAGAAACTTTTGACTTTTATTCTTAATTATTCATAGGGTATGTGCAGGATCATGATGGGCCAAAAAGTGGTGATATGATGGGTATGTGTAGGGTATGTGGTTGACGACTTTCTTTTTACCCAAAATTGATGAAATGAAAAGGGTTTTTAAAGGAGATTCTCAACTTTCCACCAATATAAATTATGATTTACTTTGAATTTAATAAATAATTATTATTCATTTTCTATTTGAATTACAACTAAAGTCCTGATTGATAGGCTGATTGAAAAATATCTATAGCTTTCAAATGGTATCAAATTTTTTGAATATGAAACATGCATCACATTATATGCTTCTCATATTATAGGATTAATAAAAGAAAAAAAAAATTATGAAGTTTTGACCAAGTTAAGGTGGTCAGACATATGAGTTTTTATATTCTTTAAAATTTGTAATAAAAAATCATAATTAATTATTTACTTGGAAAAAAATTACAAAAAAATATGCATCACATCGGGACATGAGTCCTCTACTTACATCTAAAATCTTATTAAAAATATTATCATTTTATTATGGTTAGGGTGGTCGGTGGAGACACCTACTTCTTATTTTTTTCATGAAATTTAAGTACTCTTGCATTGAAATTTCAAATTTTCACCAAATAGATTTTTCTTTTTAAATAAACCTAGTAGTTTAGAAACTATATTCAATTTTCTACAAATCCTATTCTTGCATATTTTTGAAATAATATAGATAACTTATTCAATTTTTTACGTCAAGTTGGCTAACTCTGGTTTTTCTAAATTTTTTGCCACTTAAGGCCCTATTTTTTCCATGATAATCCTGCACATACCCCATAATGATTTCTCCATATTGCCTCAGAATTGCTCCAAATCACTTCGGGATTGATCCAAATCACTCTTCAAACTCTTGAATTGCACAACTAATAAAAAATGACTTATGAATTTCACTTTATACACCATTGCATTGCCCTAATTTGCATTAAATGCAATAGGTTTCAAAAAACTAGTAAAAAGGGTATGTGCAAGATCATGATGGGCCAAAAAGTGGTGATATGATGTGTATGTGTAGGGTATGTAGCTGACGACCTTTTTTTACCCAAAATTGATGAAACAAAAATGGTTTTTAAAGGAGATTCTCAAATTTTCACCAATATAAATTATGCTTTACTTCAAATTTAATAAATAATTATTATTCATTTTCTATTTGAATTATGACTAAAGTCCTAATTAATAAGATGATTGAAAAAATTTATAGCTTTCAAACAGTATCAATTTTTTTGAATCCAAAACATGTGTCACATTCTATGCTTCACATACTATAGGATCAAAAAAAAAAGAATTTCATGAATTTTTTACCAAGTTAAGGTAGTCAGACATACAAGTTTTTATATTTTTTAAAAGTTGTAATAAAAATTCATAATTAATTATTTACTTGGAAAAAAATACAAAAATATGCATCACATTGGGACACAAGTCCTCTACTTATATCTAAAATATTATAAAAAAAATATTATCATTTTATTGTGGTTAGGGTGGTCAGACAGACACCTACTTTTATTTTTTCCTTGAAATTTTAGTACTACTACATTGAAATTTCAAATTTTCACCAAATAGATTTTTTTAAAAATAAACCTAGTAGTTTAGAAACTACATTCAATTTGCTATAGATTCTATTCTTACATATTTTTGAAATAATATAGATAACTTATTCAAAATTTTACATCAAGTTTCCTATCTTTGATTTTTCTGAATTTTTCACCACTTAAGGGCCTATTTTTTCCATGATGATCCTACACATACACAAAACTCTTCTTCACTGTACTGAGAAACTATGATTTTATCCGCAAATGAACTTTCTTGCACATTTTCTTTTGGTTTCTTTTGCATAACCTCTATCTACCCATTCTCTACAACATATCCTCATGCCAATATCTGACATGCCATATATCTAGGGGGTTCAAATAATTTGTTGTTAATGCTCCCCCTAAGACCATGCTAGGTCTAATTCTCAGAGGAATTGTTTGCACTGAATGAGGGCATAGACACATATTTCATCTTTGGAACTTCTTTCTTCTTCCATATCTTGTTCATTTCTTTCTTAACCTTATTCTTGTTAATCTTCTTCACTAGTTCATTCTTCTTTAACAGAGCAAACTTATTTCCTCTTTTACTTCTACAAACTCTTGAAATATGTCCCAGTTTATTGCAATTATAGTAGACAACACTCCTCTAACTTGTTTGACATCCATTTACCCTTGATCTGATTGATTTTTTGTGTGTCCAAACTTGTTACATGTATAGCAATAGCAAGCAAAATATTGATTCATTCTACCTCCATTAAACCTATTCATCATCACCCAACTAATCATCCTCAACTAAAATTTGTATTTAGTAGCTTTATGTCCAAATTTATTACATGCAAAACATTGTCCAAAGAAGGAACCGACATACTCATTTATTTTACTTTTGCACTCTATTTCCATGTGACCAAATTTATTAAATGAAAAGAAAACACCATTGAAAGATGGGTACCTTTGAGTGTTTACTAGTCTGACAGGTGGTCTTCTAGCAAAGTTCCTTGAATTTCTTTTCTGCTTCCCTTTATCTTGAGTCTTTTGATTATCTACTAGATTATGCACAACCTAAGAACTTTCACTTACTTCATTTCCCAAACCATCTTTTTCTTTAGAAGGTCTTTTCCCTACAATCAACTCATCAAGCTCGGTGGAGCTTTTCTTGAAATTATCTTCATAGAGCTTTTGTTTCTCTAGATGTATTTTCAAATTCACCACTTCTTGTTCAAGCCTAGTGCATTCATCTATCTTGCTTTGCACCACTTTATTCATGAATTCTTCAATTATTTTATTTTCCTCCACTAGCACCTTTAATCCGATAATTTCTTCATTTTCTTGTTTCAATTTCTCACTCACTTCCCCATGTCTTTCCTTGAATTTCGTCAATTTCTTTTTCAATTTATGGACACATTCATTGGCCTCATCAATATTTTCTTTCAAATCTCTATTTTCACTTTCAGCCATGTCAAGATCTTCAAATGCAGCCTAAGGCTCATCTTTATCATCCATTTTGTTCAATATTTAGGATCTTCCTCAAGCTATTAGGCTTCTACGAAGGAACCAACCTCTAATACCAATTGTTGAAAGGTGTAATAAAATTGAGAGTAGGGGTGAATCAATTGTCACAAAGTTCAATCACAATCCTTAAACACTTATCAACTTCAAGTCCACTTAATTTTGTTTTTAATTACGAACATGAAATACAAATAACAAAAATCAATAATAACACAAAAAACACTAGATTTACGTGGAAAACCCAATAAGGGAAAAGGCATGGTGAGGATTAGCTCATAATATAAAGTAGTTCCAAAATTGAATATAAAAGGATCACTTCCAGAGGGCTCACTACCCAAGATAGGAATCATTGTCCAAACAAGTAGAGGCTCATTTCCTACAAAAAATATTACAATGCTAAAGTGGCTTCACAACCAGAATGAACTGATAAGAGTACACCTAACAAGTGTTGATACAGTTCTAGAAATTCTTAGTAAATAGACTTGACACACTCCATCTTTGCATCTCATGCACTATACTGCTTTTACTTCATCATACACACATACACCTCAATCTCAAAACTATCCAATATATATATCTAATTCATCCACAAGCATCAATTAGATCAGCCTAATTAGATGCAATATTTATTCACCAAAAAGACTAACTGTCAACTCCAATTTAGTACAAAACTTCTTCTAAAAAAATAATCCAAGTGTGTAGCATTCTGTAATATGTTGGCATGGACCAAATATAGGTCACACATATATCTTCACCCCAAATTAATCTATTATTGTAATGTGAACTATACATTAGGTTGACCAGGGATAGTCCTAATAACAAAATGCAATCAATAGAATAATGCCAACTCACAATACAAGCACATGATCACACAAGATTTTGAACTTACAATCTTCCAACATCCATAAACCATTTCCCAAAACCACACAAAAAAAAAATCACCAGCAGAGGATTGCAGACCAAAATACCAACACCAGTCTATGTTTTAACTTGTCAACATTGTTCCAATAAACATTATGATGCTCATAACTTTTGATATAAAGATAAGCACCATCTTTAATCAAGAACATAGATGTAGATATATGTAGTGAAAACCATATATAAATAGTAGGGATAAATATTATCTATACTATATATGCGAACCAAAATACATGAGGGTGTAAATTGGTTCTTCATACCAATTCAGAGTACCGAATCAAACTAACGACTCAATCAACATTGTGACATCAATGACAACAAAAAGGCTACACAACTAGAAATTCTTCTTCATTCTTCCAACATAACCAAGTTGGATTTGAAGAGATTAAAACACCCAAACCCCTAGATAGGATAGCACAGATTTAGGATGATCATAAGATATTGGTGAATGAACAATGCTTGGTGAAATTTCATATTAGGCCATATAGGGATGAAGTATTGTGTGATATTATTCCTATGGATGCATGTCATTTACTATTAGGGAGACCATGGCAATATGACAAGAAGGAAATTCATGATGGAAGAAGGAATACTTATACTGTCACATCAAATGGAAAAAGAATCAAGTTGATACATTTGGAGGAAGAGGAGAATACCGAATTTTGTGGCACTACTAGACTATGTTTGGTGGATGGAAGGAAATTTATTGAGGAATTGAGGTATGAGAAAATGTGTTTTACATTAATTTTAATTAAGGGTGGCAAACCAAGGATAGATAATCCTACTATAGAGAGTGAAGAAGTTGCAGAATTTTTGATAGAATATGAGGATATCATATCGGAGAATGTACTAGATGGACTACAGCCAATCCAGAGTATTAGTCATTATATAGATCTTATACTAAGAGCAAGATTACCAAGTAAGAAAGAAGCACATATAATGCCATCGATTGGTAGAGAACACAAAGTTGAACCGGTAGATTCAAGAGTTTTTGATGAAAGGATTGATTAAAGAGAGTTTGAGCCTATGTGTTGTACCTATTGTAAGTGCACCTAAGAAGGATGGAGACTAGAGAATGTGTATATATACAAGAGTAATCAACAAGATCACTGTCAAATATAGATTTCCATTTCCAAGGATGGATGGAATTTTGGACTGTTTAAGTGGAGAAAAATACTTCACAAAGATTGATCTCAAGAGTGGATATAATTAGATTAGGATCAGAGAAGGAGACAAATGGAATACTATATTTAAAACTAATGAGGGATTATATGAGTGTTTATTGATTCCTTTTGGATTGACCAATGAACTTATAAATTTCATGAGATTGATGAATGAGGTATTGAAGAAATTCTTGGGTAAGTATGTCATTGTTTACTTGGATATTCTAAATTTTAGTACAACTAGAGAAGAACATTCGTGGAACATCCAAAAAGTATTGAAGAGGTTGAGAAAAGAGAATTTGGTGATTAATTTCAAGAAATGTAGTTTCATGAAGACAAATTTGGTATACCTTGGGTTTATTATTTCTACTGAAGCATTGAAGATGGATTTATTGAATAGTCTGGATAACTAAGAGGGGGTTGAATCAGTTATTATAAAACAATTTTTTTGACTTTGATTAATCTAGAGAAAACTTAAATCAATCAGATAATAATCTAATAGATATGAACATGAAAGAACATAGCAACACCATGCACAATGAACACCAAAATTTGCATGGAAACCCAAGAAGGGAAAAACCACAGAGAATGCTAATTCTTAATTATAGAACATCGATTAAGGTGACACTAGTTAAGGTGATTTTTATAAGGGATCTCTTTCAAATTGCTCACTATAGTTAAGGTGATTTTTATAAGGGATCTCTTTCAAATTGCTCACTATAGGTAAGGCTCACTATTGGTGGGCTCACTACCTAGCTATTACAAACAAAGATAAAAAGGCTCATTTCCAAAAGAGAAAGGTTCACTACCAATAGAAAATGGCTCATTGCTAGAAGAATTATGAAAGGGAATCCACCACTAAAATAACTATCACCAACAATGACACTAGATAGAATCTCACTGCTTTTCTACCTCCAGTTTTATACTTTCACATCCTTCACAATGTTTAGATTTTCAAATTCACATTCACCACACTTGTTTTCATCAAACAAAATCAACTTTTACTTATACCATTCCATGCTTCCATAAAATCCTAAGTTGTCCAAACATAATTCCATTCCATGCTTCCATAAACTCCTAAGTTATCCAAAATCAGTTTGAATTAGGTCACCACAAAAACATTCCCATGACGGAAAGGAATGAAACATGGAACATATAGAACCTCCTCGCTCAAATCAGCATGCTACATTTTTACCATGATATCTGAAACCAAAGAATAGGATATACACATTATAATGAAAACAATGTTTTGGAGCACATTAACCAATTTCCAAATTGGTCTAGACCCTTAAGAGTGTATCTCATTATGTTGCAAAAACAATGGGTCTAGGAAAAACACAACCAAAGATAGATCATTACATCACAACATCCAGAACCACACTAATCCAGATCACCATAGCATTAAAAGAAAACCTCAGTCAATCAACCAAGATATGTTGACATCAATGACAATCATTAATGACAACAATCAATAGCATCACATCTCAACACATTCTAATAGGATCTGGAGAAAGTGAAATCAATTTTAGATTGGCCTACATCAATAAACAATGGGGAAGTCAGATCATTTCACGGATTAGCTAGTTTCTACTAGAATATTATCAAAAAATTTAGTAGTGTTTGTAACCCCATGACCGAGACAATGAGAGGAGACAAGAAGGATTTTAAGTGAATGTCCAAAGTGAAAAGAGTTTTGAATTGTTGGAGCAAAAGGTGATAGAGAAGCCAATATTAGCATTACCGGATTTTGATAAAGTATTTCAAGTTTATTGTTGTTGGCTAACAGATTGACACCTTCAAGAATTGACACATCAACACCCCATGATGTGCAAGAAATTAGCCAATGGCTTTGAATATCTACCTTTAAACAAGATCGATATCCTCTGAATTTTTCCTAAGGCACAACTCCCTCACAAAATTTGCAATGAATTTAAAGAACAAGAAAGTAAAAAACCATGTATGCTTTTAACCAGAAGGCAAGAAAGGTAAACTCGATATCAAAAAATTCCAAGTACTAGGTGCTTGGGCCTAGTAACAAAAAATATTAGCACGAAGACTAATTAATTAGCAAAGGTAAAACATCTACTCAATACCATATGAGAAATGAAACCAGATATAAAATTTGCACTCCTCATACCAAGACAAGATATGCAAGATATATTCTTAAAAAAAAAGATTTAAGAAATAGATAAGCTCAACCAAATTGTACACAAACAAAATGGTAATTTCATTCATCAATAGTACTGAGCAAAATTTTATTGAATAATGTCTAGAGAAAATTTGAAAAACAAATACATCATTAAATAGGCAAATGAGTTTTTCCTCTTCATGTTCATAGCCCGTTAATCAAAAGAAAAATAAAATAAATCAAGAAGAGATAGGTCACTATGATGGTGTTGTTTCATTTCCAGTCTCTTGGGTTGCTAAAGGTATTTTCTTCCACTCTTGGAAGGTCTTTAGGACATGCATCAGGTCTTTGTGTTGTGGGATGGTTGCATTTGTCATCCTCACCTTCCATGTCAGATGGGTATCTTTGGTCATTTCGATGCACTATTCACAAACTTTCAAATGATCAATGGCCTAAGATGATACCAGGTGTAATTCACTTAGCTTCTATAAATGTTCAACATTAGGAGTGGGTATATGAAGAGATTCTTTAACCATTTTCTAGAAATCAATGGTTAAAATTCTAATATCCACATTATCTTTGATCCCATTTTTATCCTGCAACAAACCAAGAGCTATTAGAGTGTTTAATGCTTTGTTTGAAATGACATCACACTCATTTATGACCTCTTTAACTTTTTGTAAACTTTGCTTGGAAACAAAAAATTTCCATTCTACTCCTCTAGCTCATGAAAGAAAGCGAGCGTCTGAAGCATTGGATATGATTTGATCTACGACCAACTTTTTCATATCTAAGGCCATCAAGAGTTTCAATTCAATTTGATAATTAATCCATAATTTCTCTTCCTTCTCAATGGAAATAATATCATCTCCCAAAGTAGCTCTTAGAGTATTTTTCTCTTGAAAATGATTTAAAGACTTAGAAATAACAAGGCTTCCCTTCTTGATAAGGGACTCACTCTAGACCTCATTGGCTCGGCTTAGACTCTAACTATTTTTTTATTTTTATCGGGGCTTCTTTTCCAACCATAGTGACAGATTCAATAGAAGCCTCTACTTGAGAAATGGGTTGAGGAACAACTTCAAAAATAGATTTCAAAAAATCAGTCAAGTTTCGAACCTGAGCTTTCAAATCATTCTTGGTTTATTTATCTTTCTTTGATATTTCCACCATTCAGGTTTCCAAAACTTGAAAAATTTCAACATCTCCATCTTTGGTAGGATGTCCAAGGTCAACCCTATTCACCTCAAAATCACTGGTTGCTACTTGTATAGCATCTTTCTACACATATGGGTGTGCAATCTCTAGCTGAAGTGTTCCTAATTCAATATCTTCTATAAGCCTAGCGGTGGTTTTTAGCTTCTTAGGGTTAGGAATTGAAGTTCTTTGTAGTAGCTAACTTACCATATATTGCTTAGGTAGGCTTGATTGTATGGCCTTCCTTTTCTAGGATAATGAATCTTCTAGCCATGTTGGGGTTGTTATAATCTTGGTTGCTTTAAAGCTAGGGGATGCAAATAGAGTTTGAGTAACTAGAGGAGTATCTTCTGCAGACGCAGTTACCCTTAGCTCCTAAGAAGGGTTTATCTCTCTAACAGGTGAGTCATCCTGAGAGGGAGGGGAATCAACATTTGAACATTATAACCATTCTTCCTCTCCTTCTCCTTCATTCCCTTTTTCCAATATAGATAAATTAAAAATATCATCCCCACAAGTTTGTGAGTACACATTTTTGTCTGGTGGATCATCATCACCACTTCCCTAAGCACTTGTTGCTGAAGTGTGGGACATTACTGGTTGATTGTTTGCTGGAAAAGGCCTGGGAAGTACCTTCAATAACCCATGAATCCTTTGATCTGGTACAAGGGTGAGATTGTTTTCTTTTCTTCTTAGTTAACCATTCCCTACTTCTAGTCAGAACATCAACAATTCTTGCCTCAATAGTTTCTTTTTACTTGAAGTTCTAGTCCATGGTAGGGATGGGCCTGCTTTCTATGAGTTTAGTATATATTGGGTCAATCATATTAGACCCATCTTCAATAACATCTCTGAAATCCCACTTCAAGTCATAAATAACAATTTTTTCTACTGTCAACCTCATCTAGCTTCTCCTTCTTACCTCATATTCATAAAAAAATAAGCCCAATAGTCTTCAAGGTTGGGTTGGTGATTGAAAGAAGGACCTAATTTCACATTTTCCTTTGCATAGTCCTTCAGGTCAAAAGGAAAACACTCATCATATGAGGGCATATTATACTTGGACAACTCCGCCTCAATGTTCAAGGCATCAAACATAGATTGGCAGTTGTATGCACTGAATCCAAATGGAAAACTAACAGTAAGTCTCTTTCTGTCTTGACATACTCTATTCACATCAACTAATTTCCTACTGACCTCAATGACTACCCATTTATCTTAAGGGTACCTGGGTAGTTTAATAGGAAATCCTACATATCCACCCACTCTTATATAAGAAAACCTTTGAAATTGGATAAAATAACAACCATAGAAATTCACAAATTGTATGGCCTCTAGAGAAAATATTATTGTTGGACATCCCTACAATTCCTTGACCAACCTCATGGTGAAAGTATTAGTAGTTCTTCTGAAATGAAAGAAAATTTAATGAAGCCGAAGCTTATCAAAGTAGTCATAGATTGGTACTTTCTCTAGCAGTAGGTCACTTGGCCTTAATCCAGGCCAGGGGTAAGTACTCACAAGGGAATATATTAAGTAAGATGACATGAAAATGAACTTGTTAAGAACAAAAAGTGACATCATTTCATGTATACGATTACTAATGATCTCAACCCAGTCTAGAAATTATTCTCTACTTAGTATAATTTGGATAAATAAGTACATCGATTCCTCAAAGTTGTGGACATTCTCATTGCCCCTAACCCTATGCAACAAGACAACAATGTTAGCTACTTCATTTATTAGGTGATTTCCGCACAAGTTGTGAGGCAACTGGGATTTACCCTTCTTAGGCTTAACTAACCAATTATTTGCTATCACGTTCCTGTAAATCCCATTTTTGGTAGTGAATTCAATCTGAGAATTGGTCATGTCCATTGGTGAATAATTTTCCCTCTCTAGAGTCCTCAGACATGACACGAAAGTAGAGCTCTAAATTTTAAGAATCAGCCTATTGTCCTCTATTTTAACCTCTTGTGTCTATGAATTGTAATGCCTGATACTCTCCAACACTAATTCAAGACTCTACATGGCTATCGGTAATGCAAAAACCTCAATCAGTCCACTATGCCTTACCCTCTCAATGATAGGTGGAGGATTTGTTTGGTTAAATTTATTTCTTAGTTCATCTAGGTTAACCAGCCCTAGCTGAGTGTAGCCAATTTCATGCCCCTCATAAGTTAAACCAGACACATTCATAACCCGTGTATTTAACCCTTGCCATGTTTAATTGTGACTTTAAACAATACATACTTCTAGAATACAAAAAAAATTAGAAAATGGGTTGTAATGGATAAACTATACCTTTGGTGGTGATCTCTGCAATTCGAACTGTGTGGTTCCTCCAGCTCTTCCCAAATATTGGTGCAACAAGAATGTTTTCTCATTCCACTATTTTATTAACCAAAACTACATGAAAAACATGGGGGAAGATGGGCATTACTTTCCCAATTTAGAATTATGACACGTGGTAGCTATTGTTGTCAACATTCCCCATATAACCATCTTTTGAAAATTTAAAAACAAACGTCTATGGGCGGTTATAAAAGAGGTTTGTAGAACTTTAGAAATATGTGCCCAAGTTCGAGTGTGACCTAAAAAGGCTGCCTAGGCTTAAGAATATTATATTAAGGATGAAGTTCAATCAAGTACAGAAAACACTGGCCTATGTAACACTTAAAAGAAACAAAAAAGGTCTTAGGCAGCAAAGTGAGAACTTTGACAAACTACCGAAAACCTCGCTCGAGTTAGCATGACGACATAAAAGGCCTCCCATGTTTAAATAAAGGATTATATGGGTTAGTGGAAATCTTAATGAGATGGGGAATGAAATAATGGTAACACTGGCTCTGATTGGGGATGAAGGCTGATAAGGATGAAGCAATGTTCAAACCAAAATTTAATGGAAGTTGATCAGTGTCTTATCTATTGGGCAGTGGAGTCAATCAAAGTAAGATATACTCTCTAGTAGTGAGAAAACAAGCAGGGGAAAATAAAACCAAAAATAAAACCTAAAATTAACTATGTACAAAGGAGGGGAGGCCATGAAGGTTGTCATAGTTGATACAACTTTAAATCTTTCCCATTTTAAGGAATGGGTAGAGGGGTTCCATCAGGGTATGCCAGCTGAAATGTATTAGGCCAAAGTTCTTGGATAATTTTGAAAGGACCAATCCAAAAGGACTGATCCAAAGTGAATCAAATTTTTTTTGGGCACCTTGAGGTTCTCTAGGTTTATCCCACAACAAAACTAAATCTTCGAGCATGAATTTTTTAGGCCAAGAATTCTTGTCAAAAATCTTCTTGACCCTCACTTGATGTATGGTTATTTTGTCTACCATTTCTTCATCTTGTCCCTATAGTTTGGTTAAGTACAAAATATTTTTCTCTAAAGCATCACTGAATTTGGCTTCCTTAATAGCAGTTTGCAATTTTTGAATTGACAATTCCAACAAAAGAGGAAGTGCACCCTCCACTCCATAAACCAACTCAAATGGAGTGATTACAATAGCTCGTTTTAGAGTTATCCGATCTACCCACAGAGCTTCATATAACCTTTTGTGCCAGTCTTTCTGATTGTCACTGACTAGCCTTTTGATAATATTTATCAATTTTTTGTTACTTGACTCTACTTGACCATTTCCTTGTGGATAATAATCAGCTAAATGGGAAATAGAAATCCCATAGTCATAGCAGAAAAGTGAAAATTCACTTGATGAAAAACTAGTGGCATTATCAACGACTAGTTTATGTGGAACTCCATACCTAACCAAAATGTTTTCTTTGATATAATCATAGACTACCTTAGAAGTGGTTCTTTTTGTTTGGTAAATATGTTAGTATCAAAGTAAAACAATAAAAACACACAAATGAAACTTTAAACTGAAGAAAAGAAAATAATTTGAATTCAAAGGAAACAAATGAAGCTTCTTCAGAGCCATTCCATTTTCCTCTATCTCTATGGATTTGTTTGAAGCTATTGCTCTCAGATTGTGTAAGCAAGGCTTCTCCGAATGGCAACCTGTAGAACGAGTATGTAAAGAAAAGTGCTTCTATCTTATATGTTGGTGGAGTGAGAATATTGATACGGATATGCACAGGGGCTATGGATTATGCACAGGGGCTGTGGATTGTGGATGTTATGATATTAGGTGAATAGGCCATGATATGGAATGATTATATGCTATGCTATGATACTAGAATGATGTGAATACTAGAAGGCTATGCTATTGCAATTTGGCTATAGTTTTCCTATATGAAAGCTTTTCTATGATTTCAAAGACCCGACAGTCCTTTTTATAGCTTTTTTGCAGGCAAGAGCCTAGCTGGCAAAAATCAATGGCTATGAGATTGTCTGGTAGATTTAAATGGTGATAGATGGAGAGGTTGAGAGGAAGATGGAGAATGTTGGGAGGTTGGAGAAAAGAATGGAGCCTTGTCTTCAACCCACGGGAACAAGCTTGCACAGGAACAGAGAAATTCTATTTTGGAAGTTTGTTTCACAGTTGTTGAAGATAATCCCCAAATTAATCAAATAAATAAATTTATTTAATTTCATTTATGTGAGTTTGATTTTTGATTTTAGAACTATAGAAGATTTAATTAAATATTTTGAGATATTTAATTGTGATGTGACTTTAGAAGAATTTAATTAAATATTTTGAGATATTTAATTGTGAATGGACTTTTAGAAGAATTTAATTAGAAAAGAGGAATATTTAATCTTTATTTGAATAAAATATTCAAGCCAAGATTAAATGATAATTAATATAAATAAATCATAATGTTTTATTTAATTAATTAAGAAATGAATAAGAAAAGTGATTAAATAAACTTATTTATTTAATCGAAATGAAAGAATGAACAATATAAATAAATTATTTAAATTTATTTATATGCAGATTGAATCCAGATTTTAATTAAATATTAAAAATATTTAATTAATTATGCGACCATTTTTAGGTGTATACATTTTGCCCCTCTTTGAAGTGATGTGTTTTACACATTGCTTCAAAGAATTTTGAAATTTTCCCCAGATGTTGTTTGTCGAACGTTGATAGGTATATGCCCCCTCAGACAATGAATCGATAAGATTTTGATTTTTGTGATTGTTTTTGAGATTTTTTCATTTTTATGAATTTGAAGATATCGATTCATCATTCAAAAATGATGATGTGAAGAAATTTACGTGCAAAGATGTGAAATGAAAAATTGATGATCAAAATTGCCCCTGCTATGATAAAATGTGTTAAAATCCACCAATTTTGTTTTTAAATAGGTTAAAAATGTCATTTTCCATGTCATTTTCTCATTTTAACCTAGTAAAAATTGTAAATTTTGAGCTCTGGAGTGAGAAATATGGCACTTCAGATTCACCAGCACCGTTTCAAGCGCATCCGACGACATCAGCGGCCAACGCATTATGGACCTGCGATATGTACCACATTAAACTATTACTCTTTGAAAATTTTCCGTTTGGAGCACTTTTATTGATGTTTTGATTGTAAAAGGATGTGTTTTAGTGCCCTTAATAATTTTCATCGCGCCCATGAAAATTTCCATAGCGCCCTTGATTCTTTAGTGCCCATGAGGAATTCTATAGTGCACTTGATCCTTCTGTAGCGCCCTTAATCCCGTAGCGCCCATGAGGAATTCTATAGCGCACATGACTATTCTCATAGCGCCATTGATTTGGTAGCGCCCTTGATGATTTTCATACCACCCATGACTGTTTTCATAGCGCCCATGATTGTATGTTGATGTGATTGATAAATTTGTTCCCAAAGTTGTTGGAAAACAAATAATAGCTGATAAATTTGCTTTTAAAGTTGTTAAAAAAAAATAAGATTGATAAGTTTGTTTCTAAAGTTGTTAAAAAACAAACATGATTGTGATTATTTGCTTTCATGAAAATGAAAAACAAACAGTAATTTGATATGTTTGCTTCTAAGGTTGTTAAAAATAAACATGATTGTGATTATTTATTTTCCATGAAAATGAAAAACAAAAAGTGTGATTGATATGTTTGCTTCTAAGGTTGTTAAAAACAAACATGATTTTGATTATTTGCGTTCCATGATGATTAAAAAAAATAGGTTGATATTCAGATTTGATTGATGAGTCATGATGGTAGGGGAGGTGGTGGTAGTGATGGTGATAGAGTTGGTAGGAGAGGTGGTGATAGAGGTGGTCGGAGAGGTGGTAGAGGTGGACCACGGATGAGACATACAGATCCATCATCTGCAGTAGATCTAGTGGTGTCAGGTCAGATATCTTCTTTATAGAGTATAGTGCAAAGCTTACAGGGTCAGCTAGCATAGGCACAGGCCTTGATTACACAACTTTAGGGACAATTGACGTCAGTTACTGCTGAGAGGGATACAGCCAGACAGCGGGGTGAGCAGTCCATTGCTCTAGCTGATAGCCTACAGAGAGTAGCAACGAGTACTTTTCTTGGCGACATGATGAGAGAGGTGACCAAAGCCACCTGAGAGGCAAAGTTCTATAGGACCAGGTACCATGATGCAGTGCCACGTGAGCAGAGGGAGAGTTATACACAGTCGCAGTCTACTCATAGTCACTCTCAGACCACTAGCAAGAGTGTGGCACAACCATTACCTCCAGGAGGGCCATAAGGGACAGGTGGAGCAGGTCCATCAAGTGCAGGTGTGATAGGTCCATCAGGTGTAGGTGGGACAGGTCCCAGACCAGCTCCATTAGAGGATAGCACTACCTAGTGCATTGTACATGATGTTTTTGTGATACTCTATTTAGACATTTGTATACACTCTGAGATGATCTCATTTTTGATGATGTTATATCATGTATAGTTGACATCTTTGTACATTTTGACATTCATTTTTGAGATATATGAAATGCAGCGATGATTTATGATGAGTGGTTTGATTTTCTATATATGCATGATCTTTTTATGATATGAGGATTTCTCAATTTTTATACTTATGATGTATATGTATGCATGATTTATGAGATGAATGAAATCTATTGATTAATGATTGTATAAATATGATGGATGATACAATTTATGAATGCTTATAAATGTTCTGATTATGATGTATGCTTTGTTTTTATGATTTTCTGATGCAAATATGTATGAACAAAAATGTATGAAATGATGTTTTCGTGAATGTCAAAATGTAGTCAGTCATGTATTTGAAAAGATATGAAACACTTGATACTTTGCCAGCTTTTGGTAAAATCTATAAATGCAAAATGCAGATTCTAACATGAATGAAATCTATACTAACCATGCAGGATATTCGTACAATATTGCCATTCTGAGAGCTTATTTATGCTTTTTGTATCATCATAGAGCATTAAAATGTTGAAAGTTAATACAAGCATCAAAGGGTATGTTAGCGCCAGTGATGACCTGAGTATTGCTTTCATGATTTTTGATATAGCAAAATAATACAAGCATATAGGTATAATTGAACCGAGATGACCTAAGTATCACTTGCATAAATAGACAAGAGTTAACCCTTTCCGCATGCAAATTCCGAAATTTCATCAATGATACATAGTAGAGCATGTCTCGCGACCAATTTGCATAGTACTAATGATTTTCTCGCAAACAATAGACAAAGAAAAATCATACTCCTTCCTTGCTTTTCTAGTTCAGTACATCATTGAATTGCTCCAGAGATATGATAGAAAATCAAACAACCATACAAATCTTGCCTTAAATATTTAAAACATTATTCAGATTAAGATCATCCAAGTTGGTTATCATCATTGATGTTCTTGTTTTGATGTTTGTTTGGATCATGTTGTTTTGATTTCAATTGGCATTGAATAAGCATGTTGTAGTTGATTTGATACGACAATGTTTGTTGCATTTTGACAAACCGTCTTGTGTCCGTTTGTGATGTTCGAAAAGCTCATTGCCCCTCTCTTGTTCAGTCTATATTGCTGCCCCCAGTGTAAACACAGCCTAAAGATTATGGATATATACAAATTTCATCAAGCCATAATGAAACACAAGGATTCCTGTTGCATGATACAGATACAAAAGATATGTACATATGATAGATATGGATGGATGATGTCGTAAGTGAATGCAAGACATAAGCTAATAGATGGAGGAGCCTATTTTAATCACAAGTAGCACCTATTTTCCAGGTTTTCACCACTTGTTTTTATTGCACCTTTTCAAGATTTTTCTGATGTTTTTTGTATTTTTTTAGGACTTTTTCTAATTTTTTTGGATTTTTCAAGACTTTTTCTAATTTTTTTAAAAATTTCAGGACTTTCTAATTTTTTTTAGGATTTTTTCAGGACTTTTTCTGATTTTTTTGAATTTTTTCAAAACTTTTTCTAATTTTTTTTGGATTTTTTCAGATTTTGATGATTCAGACATAGAATTTCTTCAAATGAATGTTGT
This sequence comes from Sequoia sempervirens, assembly GCA_007258455.2. Taxonomy (NCBI): domain Eukaryota; kingdom Viridiplantae; phylum Streptophyta; class Pinopsida; order Cupressales; family Cupressaceae; genus Sequoia; species Sequoia sempervirens. Next base: position 61,489,229 of record VDFB02252616.1, read on the forward strand.
TGATTGGCTCTTCAATCAGGTCCCCTTCTGATGTAGATAGATGATATGCACCAGAACCATATGCTGCAATGATGACAAATGGACCAAGCCAGTTTGGTTCAAATTTTCCTTTCTTTTCTCTGTCTTGCTGATTACGTGGATTTTCTCTCAAGACTAAGTCACCTACTTGAAATGTCTATGGTTTAACTCTGTGATTGTAGCTACAGGACATAACTTGTTGATAACCCTTCAAACGGTCAGCTGCATGTTGACGTCTTTCATCTAACAGTTCTAACTCTTGCAGACGAGATACTTTGTAGTCCTCATCATCTATCAATCCTTTGAGTGAGACCCTAAGCGAAGGTATTTCAACCTCTAGTGGTAAGATTGCTTCTGCTCCATAGGCCAAGGCATATGGGGTAGCTCTTGTTGGTGTGCGAATGCTAGTTCTGTATGCCCACAAAGCTGGATTTAACTGGACATGCCAATCACGACTGGCGTCATTTACTGTCTTCTTCAAGATCTTCAAGATTGTTTTGTTGGAAGCTTCTGCTTGACCATTACCTTGTGGATAATAAGGTGTAGAAAACCTATGTTGGATGTGAAATCTTTCACAAAGTTCATCAACATCCTGATTCTTGAAAGGTCTCCCATTGTCAGTAATAATAGAATTAGGAATTCCATATCTACAAATGATGTAATTCAGAATGAATGAAGAGATTTGTTTACCGGTCACGTTCATCAAAGGAACAACTTTGATCCATTTTGTAAAATACTCCATAGCTGTGATAATGAATTTATGCCCATTTGATGATGAAGGATGAATTTTTCCAACAAGATCCAGTCCCCACTGAGAAAAAGGCCATGTCGAAGTGAAAGGTTGCAGTTCTTGTGCAGGTGCATGAATAAGATTCCCATGGATCTGACATTTAGAACATTTCTTGACAAAAGTAAAAGATTCTTTCTCCATGGTAGGCCAATAATATCCCATTCTGACAAGTTTCTTGGCTAAGGTCAAACCACTTGAATGAGTTCCACAAATACCACCATGAACCTCTTGTAAGGCTTTTTTAGATTCATCACGTTCAAGACATCGAAGGAGCGTACCATCAAGACCACATTGATAAAGGATATCGGTGATCAAAGTATAATGAGATGATTGGCATATGAAATTCCTTTTTCAGTTTCGAGATAAGTCTGGAGGTAAGATGTTATCTTTCAAATAAGTATAATTCTTGCCATATAAAGGTGAATCAGAACTAGTTAAATGACATATGACTTGGGTCTTAGGATTATCATAAGTGGGAGAAAACAATTGTTCCACCAAGAATTCATGCTTGGTTTGATCTTCTGATAGTTGTAATAAGGAAGCAATTGTAGCCATTGCATCTGCAGCTTTATTATCAATCCTTGGAATTTTTGAAAACTTGATTGATAGAAAATACTTCTTATAATCATCCACCATGTTCTTGTAAGGTAGCAGCTTATCATCTTTAGTCTGATAATCATCATTAATTTGATTAATGACAAGTTGTGAATCACCGTAGACTTGGAGCTCTGTAATCCGCCATTCCAAGGCTATCTTTATCCCTATGAGCAATGCCTCATGTTCAGCTATGTTATTTGTGCAAGGAAACATCAACCGATATGATTGTGGAATGGTATGTCCTTTAGGTGTGACAAAAACAATCCCTACCCCTGAGCCATGTTGCGTATAAGATCCATCAAAGTACAGTGTCCATGAGTTCTTAATTGTTGATGTGAAGACATCTGCATCAGGAAACTCAATGTGCATTGGATTTTCTTCTTGTAAAGGTGCTTTAGCCAACTAATCTACGATGACATGTCCTTTAATAGCTTTCCGATCTACATAGTGAATGTCAAACTCACTTAAGATCATTACCCATTTTGCAAGTCTTCCTATTAAAGTAGCTCTACTTAAAAGGTATTTTAGTGGATCAATTTTAGTTATTAGCTTAACTGTATGAGCCAACATATAGTGTCGCAAATTTTGAGAAGCAAACACCACTGCGAGGCAAGCTTTTTCAATGAAAGTGTAGTTTAATTCATGACTTGTTAAAGTTCTACTGATATAGTATATGGCCCTTTCTTTGCCTATAGAATCCTCTTGTGCTAGTAATGCTCCCAAGAATACTTCTGTTGCTGAAATATAGAGTATGAGTGGCTTTCCTGGAACGGGTGGAATTAAAACTGGTAGGTTCATAAGATATTGCTTGATCTGATTGAATGCTGCTTCACATTTTTCTTCCCATTTGAATGGGACATTTTTATGCAATAAATATGTAAATGGTAAACTTTTGTCTACCAGTTGAGCTATAAACTGCCTGATGGACTATAGTCATCCTTGCAATGATCAAAGCTGACTGATATTTCATGGTGGCGGCATGTCCATTATAGCTTGTACTTTTTTGGGATCAACCTCTATGCCCTTTTCTGAAATAATGTATCCTAGGAGTTTTCCAGATGTAACGCCAAAGACACATTTCTTTGGATTGAGTCAAACATTGAACTTCTCCATTCTGATAAGATTTTTGACAAGATTTCTAGATGTCCTTCTCATGTGTGAGATTTGGCTAATAAGTCATCCACATAGTCTTCCATGAATGTGTGCATCATGTCATGAAAAATGGTTGTCATTGCTCTTTGATAAGTAGCTCTGGCGTTCTTTAACCCAAATGGCATTACGTTCCAGCAATAGGTACCCCAAGGGCATGTGAATGCTATTTTATCTTGATGCTCTGGTGCAATCTTTATCTGATTGTATCCTGAAAATCCATCCATTAATGAATACATTGCATGACCAACAGTTAAATCAACAATCATATCTATGTTTGGCAAAGGAAAGTCATCTTTGGGACAAGCTTTGTTCAAATCTCTGAAATCTATACAAATTTTAATCCTTCCATTTGGCTTTGATACAGGTACAATATTGGAAATCCATTCTTCATAGTCAATAGTCCGAATGAACCCAACGTCTAAAAGCTTCTTTAATTCTTCTTTCACCAATAATGCAACATGTGGATTCATTTTTCTGAGTTTTTGCTTCACAGGTTTTGCCCCTACATTTATAGATAAATGATGCATTATGAGATTAGGATCTAACCCTGGCATATCAGCATATGACCAAGCAAAGTTGATTTGATTCTCCTTCAAGAACTTCATGAATTTTAGTACCTCTTCGACTATTAATGACGCTGTAATTTGCAAGATTTTTGCTTGCTCTGCTATACTTATGTTGATTGATTCTGTTGGTTCGATCAAAATAGAAGATCTTTTGTGATAATGCTTGGGAAGAGTGTCAAGTTTCTCATCCTTCAGTGCCTCAAAAAGGTTTTCACTGTCAGATTCACTCTTTATTTTTCTCTTGTTATGATCTACAACTGCCATTTTTCAGTTTTCATCGATAGATCCATCTTTTATTTCATTTATTTTGCAGCTAAGAGACTTGACACCCTCCTTATCAAAATCGTGAGTATGAAATTCTTGGATGAAACAATTGTTTTCCACATTAGAGGAACAAAGGAAATTTATAATATCCTCATCGTCATGAAATGTAGGGATATGGATAGGTGCATCATTGTCCCAATCAATAAGTTCCGGATAAACTAAAGGCATGGGATCATTAGGTTGGGTAAGGTCTTGAGCTGTCAAAGTCATGATGTGGTTGTCATTTTCATGGTAAACAAGGTCTATGATGGTATTCTCTTGTCGATTATCAATCTCGTGAAAATCTAAATTGTCCTCACTTGAGTCATGATCGCTTTGTAAAACATAATCAAGTGGAGCCCTTGAACCTTCTCCTTGTATGAGAACGGCTGCACATTTGTGTATGATATCAACTTGTTTGTCTCTCCAAAATTCATCATTATAAATGGTGTCCCCTTCATATTCATTAGAATCAGTATCTAAACCGTTCTACAATTGGAAAACTGATCCATAAGATTTTTGTAAAGCGACCTCTTCACAAGATTTATCTGAAATTGATTCTCCTTGTTGTGCTTGCTGTGAAGTCGAATCTTCTATATCTTTACCATATCCCAATCCTGTTTTATCATTTGGATGTATTGAAATAGGTTGAATCGGTTCCATGATTCCTTCTCTTCTTTTTCCTATAGGACCATTTCCTTCATAGCCCATTTTTTGCATGATAGCATACCCTTTACCATATTGTTCTATAGGTAACTTAATGTGAAAGAGAGATTCATCTTCATCTTTGTATAGCCAACTTAGGATGCCTCTATATTCAGCTTCTTCCTTAGTAGTGTTGGCTTTAATGAATTGTCCATCAAACTTTGTGATTGGCACAGAAGTTTGGGATGTAGAGGTTGTTGCAATCTTTTGATTTGATAAGGTTGGCTGACCATGGGACCTCGGAGAAGGAGGTAAGGTAAAAAGAGATAGCGAATATTCACCTACTCCTTTGTCTTTAAAATTTAGCTTAGTGTCAAGATTCCTTGTCAGTTCTTTCAATTGGCCTTGTAAATTGGAAGAAGAAACAACAAGAGCCTCCCTATTATGTGGCACAAAGGTGTCTTGAGTTGCTCGAAGATTTGAACAAGTTTGGGTGCTATTGTAATCAGCTTGTATAGTTATTTCCTGTCCATCATATGGAAACTTAAGACATTGATGGTATGTTGATGGTACTGCCTGCATATCATGAATCCATGGACGACCCAAAAGTATGTTATAGGAAAGATCCCGATCTAGAACCTGACAAAATGTATTCTTCACAACAGGTCCCACTCTGATAGGTTGCATGATTAGTCCTTTAGAAGCTCTTTCTTCATCATCATATGCCTTGATAGTTATTTTCCTTCGTGGATCAATGTAATTTTCTGATATTCCTAAGGCATTTATAAGTTTTAAGGTACAAATGTTTAAACCGGCTCCTCCATCTATTAAGACACGTCTTATTCGGTGTTTATGGATCATGACTTCAAGATAGAGTGATGAATTATGTGGATGTGTCATGGAGGCATCATCTTTTTCGGAAAATGAAAGACAAGTGGGGGAAGACAAATGTCCCACCATGGCTTGAAATTTGCTTACATCCAGATCAGTGTCGACAGTTGTGTTTACAAGAGCTTCTTCTAAAATATTCTTGTGTATGGGGGATATTTTGAGAAGTTCAAGAATGGAGATTTGAGCTGATTTTTTTTCTCAATTGATCAACTAGATTATAATGACTTGGAGGAGAAATAGTTGCCTTAGATGAACTTCCTTTTAGAACAACTTTTGCTTGTCCTCTCGTAGTCACATTAACCTGTTGATATTCTTGTTTTCCCTTGATTTTAATAACATTAACTCACTGATCATCTACATAGATGTGACGAATTATATTGTCTTCAACATTATGTATGCTTTTTGCTTTAGTATATGATGTTTCCCCTTTTTGATAGTTCGGTAAAGGATCTTTGAATGCTTGATGATCGTCATTGGTATGATGTCCTTCAATTGTAATGGTGCCATTGTCAATTAAATCTTGTACTAGATTTCACAAAGCTTGACAATTATTCGTTCTATGACCTTTACATTGATGATAATTGCAATAATACGAGTCATTCCATGATGGTGGTTTGACTCGTGGCTCATAATCTCTTTGTGGTGGTAAGGTGATAACCTTATTATCAAGAAGCTTTTTGAGAGAAAATTCAAGAGATTGACCCAAAGTGGTAAAATTCTGTCGATTTGAAAAGAATGGAGTTTTGGACGGATTTGATGTTTGGGTATTGCCAAGATTGTTATTGAAATTACCACGATTATCCTTAGTGTTTTGATTGGTCATGCTTTCTTGCTTGGAGTTTTGTCCTTGTTGATTGTTGTTTCCCTGTTGATTGATATTTCCTTGTTGACTGGTATTTTCTTTTCGATTGTTTCATGGAGCACTTGATAGGTTAAAGATAGATGGTCTTGTTCGTAGATTATTTGCATCTACTATACCATCATTGACAACATTTTTATTTCTGTTCCAAAACCTTGTTTTATCATTGTTGTTTTGGTTGGATGTACTTGGATTATCAAGTTTTATCACTCCTCGTTTAACCAAGGCCCCTTCAATGGTGATTGCATTTTCAATCAATTTTTCAAAGTTATGAGGACAATGAAGATTAAGCCTAACTTAATTCTTGATCTAGGCTATTGATGAAGATATCCATCTTTTCCTTTTCAGGAATAGGACGAGAATAGCAAATAACCTTCTCCACCTTTGCAAAAACATAGTGAAGGATTCTCCTACTTTTTGTTTCACTTTACAAAGATCAAGCATTGTTATCTGGTGTTGGATGTTGTAGGCGTATTGTGATATAAACTGATTGATTAACTCCTCAAAGGTTTTGATGGGGGGAATGATTTTGGAAAGCCACTCCATGGATTGTCCACCCAGACTTCATGGAAACAATCACATTAAGTAGGTATCATCATAAGAAAATTCTAGACTCATATTTCGGAAATCCCTCGCATGTTCAATGGGATTAGTTTTTCCATTGTACCTATCAAATTTAGGGATTTTGCAATGTTTTGGAAAAGGGGTCATTTGAAGACTCCTATTGAATGGATAAGGAGATATGTCTTCCAAAACATACTTCTTTGTTGCACCCCCTTGCATCTCCTTTATTTTCCCTTGTAATTCTTTTATCTGTTGAGTAAGGGCACTAAAGTCATTAGAGGAGTTTCAGGATTCTATTTAATCCCTTCTATATCAAAATTATAAGGTAACTTAGCTCCTTGATTAGCTAATGAAAGAAAATATCTTTCTTTGTTTCGTTCTAAAATCCTTTCCATAAGAGTATGGAATTGGGGATCTTGCTCTGCTTCTTGAAGCTTTTCTTCTGTTAATTCTTCAATATTAAATGTATCCTCTTCTTTCTCATTATGGTCACCCATTTTGCTTGTTGTGGTTTCTCCTTCATCTTTATCCATGTGTTTTTGAGATCTCGTGAAGACAGGCATAAGCTTTGTTCCAAATTCTACTCACTTTTGATCAAAAGAGTGAAATAGTGTAATTTGTGATGGTTATGAAAGTTAGAATAGAATGAAGATTCTATGACTTGAAAGATTTATAACCTTTAGCTTGTGTTGTTCCCTAATTGGAAGGATGAAAATCTTGTTGGCGGGAATTTAAGCAAAAGATCAAGAAAAAGATGATTTTGCACTTTAGAAAATTTTGATCATAACTTCATAAAAGGATGGATTTTGTGATGAATGCTAATCTGATTGAGTTCTCTATTGCAGAAATTGATTTGGATGAGTAGAATATTCAATTGCAGGTTGGGGAATATAACAAAAATGAATACGTTGACTATGATTGTGCCTTTGAGAAAGGGATCTTCTTTGAAAGAAAGCTTGTGAGTACAAAGGTTCTATAGCATAATCATCAGTAAAACCTCTAACTCAGTCATGACATCTATGGATAAAGGTTCTATGTTTGAGTAAAACCTTTCGGCTTTGGTACAAGAATCTTCTTTTCTTCAATAATTTCTTGTAACTAAGTGGTTTCTTTGGCTTTTTGATATGTTTGATGATGGATTTCTTAACAAAAGTTATGGATTTCCAATCTCTTTACATGAGAGTAATCAATGTGATCTTGAGTTTTGGATGATCTTAACTAAATTAATGTATTGAAAACACATCAAACAATTTGTAGAATAGTTGTTTTAAGTCCTATGCTAAACATCAAGTGTATGATCAAAATGTTTTTCAAAAATTGTTTTAACAGGTTTATACATGATAGATAGATCAAACAGACTCACTCTTAGTTCTCAAGTAGGTCATCATAGTAATCAACAACCCACATCTTAAAACTGTATTGACTCACATAGCCATGTCACCCCCAAAAGGGCGCCCGTGTTTTTGTCTTTTCTAGGTGTGTACTCAGAGTGATAGAAGTGGATACTGGATCCCCTGAGCAAACAATCCTTGGTAGTTATATGGTGAGTATCTTGGGGGTAGATTCTTCCCTCCCCTGCACTGTGATTATTATGATGTTCGGAAATTGACTTCGGTTGGATACTACACTAAGTTCATAGTAAGGGTTTTCGTTTGGTGTGACAAATGATATACTCCCCCAAGAAACCTCCCTACCTTTAGAACAAAGGCTTTGGGGATGGTTATCAATGCAATGTTTTGGAAAAGGGATCATTTGAAGACTCCTATTGAATGGATAAGTAGATATGTCTTCCAAAACATACTTCTTTGTTGCACCCCCTTGCATCTCCTTTATTTGCCCTTGTAATTCTTTTATCTGTTGAGTAAGGGCACTAAAGTCATTAGGAGGAGTTTCAGGATTCTATTTAATCCCTTCTATATCAAAATTATAAGGTAACTTAGCTCCTTGATTAGCTAATGAAAGAAAATATCTTTCTTTGTTTCGTTCTAAAATCCTTTCCATAAGAGTATGGAATTGGGGATCTTGCTCTGCTTCTTGAAGCTTTTCTTCTGTTAATTCTTCAATATTAAATGTATCCTCTTCTTTCTCATTATGGTCACCCATTTTTCTTGTTGTGGTTTCTCTTTCATCTTTATCCATGTGTTTTCGAGATCTCGTGAAGACGGGCATAAGATTTGTTCCAAATTCTACTCACTTTTGATCAAAAGAGTGAAATAGTGCAATTTGTGATGGTTATGAAAGTTAGAATAGAATGAAGATTCTATGACTTGAAAGATTTATAACCTTTAGCTTGTGTTCCCTAATTGAAGGATGAAAATCCTGTTGGCGGGAATTTAAGCAAAAGATCAAGAAAAAGATGATTTTGCACTTTAGAAAATTTTGATCATAACTTCATAAAAGGATGGATTTTGTGATGAATGCCTAATGTGATTTAGTTCTCTATTGCAGAAATTGATTTGGATGAGTAGAATATTCAATTGCAGGTTGGGGAATATAACAAAAATGAATACGTTGACTATGATTGTGCCTTTGAGAAAGGGATCTTCTTTGAAAGAAAGCTTGTGAGTACAAAGGTTCTATAGCATAATCATTAGTAAAACCTCTAACACAGTCATGATATCTATGGATAAAGGTTCTATGTTTGAGTAAAACCTTTCGGCTTTGGTACAAGAATCTCAGTCTTTTCTTCAATAATTTCTTGTAACTAAGTGGTTTTCTTCTTTTGGCTTTTTGATATATGTTTGATGATGGATTTCTTGGCAAAAGTTGTGGATTCCAATCTCTTTACATGAGGTAATCAATAGTATGATCTTGAGTTTTGGATGATCTTAACTGAATTAATGTGTGAAAACACATCAAACAATTTAGCTAGAATAGTTGTTTTAAGTGCCGCTAAACATCAAGTGTATGATCAAAATGTTTTTCAAAATTGTTTTAATAGGTTTTATACATGATAGATAGATCCAAGCAGGGCTACACTCTTAGTTCTCAAGTAGGTCATCATAGTAATCAACAACCCACATCTTAGAACTATGTCGACTCACACAGCCATGTCACCCCCGAAAGGGTGCCCATGTTTTTGTCTTTTCTAGGCACGTACGCAAAGTGATGGAAGTGGATACCGGATCCCCTAAACAAACATCCTTGGCAGTTATATGGTGAGTATCTTGGGTAGATTCTTCCCTCCCTTGCACTATGATTATTATGATGTTGGTGACTTTGATTTGGATACTACACTAAGTTAAGTAGTAAGGGTTTTAGATTTTGGTCACGACAAATTGATATACTCCTAGAAGAAACTCCCACTACCTTTAGAACAAAGGCTTTGGGGATGGTTTACATCAATGCACACTATTATTGTGTCAAGAGGTTTTAAATTTGCTTTAAATTTATAGTGGGGTGGAATAGCTAGCTTTGGCTTGAACCCTCTTGAGTCGTTCCTATTGGGTGAGTAATTTTTCCCACAAGAGCAGGCTCTCTAAAAGGTTTTATGAAAACTTAAAATTGCATGAAATAAAATAGATGAGTTTGGCATTTTGATCACCCAGTTAAGGGGAGAGCATAGGCCTATCACCGTTTAAAACAAAGCAAACAAAAGTTCAATTTTAAGCCCAAATAGACAATTTGCTATGCTAGGTGAAGATGTTGCTTCACAAAAACATGAAATTCTTTTTAGTCCCAAAATAAAACATGAAGTGAGTATCCTAGGATTGCTTGATTTTAAAATATGTGACTACCCTAGGATTGCTTGATTCTTTTTAAAATTCCTACTATTCGCGGTCGCGTCGGATTCAGTCAAGCTGTATTTAAATTACAAATTACAATTTGCAACCTTTTCAAAAGTGCACTATAACAAACTTCACGGGCGCTGCAGGATGCTTTACGGGTGCTGCAAAATGCTTCACGAGTGTTGCAGGATGCTTCACGGGCGCTGCAGGATGCTTCAAGGGCGCTGCAGGATGCTTCAAGGGCACTGTAGGATGTTTCACGGGCGCTGCAGGATACCTTGCGGGCGCTGCAAGATGCTTTATGGGTGCTGAACTGGGTATGAATTTTGCTAAAGCGTGTTTCTTGCGCTAATCTGCTATTTTTGGCCGTAACCTGTCAAGAAAATTTGCAATAAAATGTTAAAATTGGGGCAAGAGCCCCACGGTGGGTGCCAAAAATGTGTAATAAATATGTTAGTATCAAAGTAAAACAATAAAACACACAAATGAAACTTTAAACTGAAGAAAAGCAAATAATTTGAATTCAAAGGAAACAAATGAAGCTTCTTCAGAGCCATTCCATTTTCCTCTATCTCAAGGGATTTGTTTGAAGCTGCTGCTCTAAGATTGTGTAAGCAAGGCTTCTCCAAATGGAAACATGTAGAACGAGTATGTAAAGAAAAGTGCTTCTATCCTATATGCTGGTGGAGTGAGAATACTGATATGGATATGCACAGGGGCTGTGGATTGTGGATGCTATGATATGAGGTGAATAGGCCATGATATGGAATGATTCTATGCTATGCTATGATACTGGAATGCTGTGAATACTAGAAGGCTATGCTATTGCAATTTGGCTATAGTTTTCCTGTATGAAAGCTTCTCTATGATTTCAAAGACACAGCCAGTCCTTTTTATATAGCAAAACAAAACCATTACTCATCAAAAGTGAAATAAAATTGAATTAAAGAAATTAAAGAAGGTCGGCGTCGGCTCTATCTTAAAATTTTTCTAAAATTTCAAAAAGTATTCGGTGTAAATCATATCAAAATTAATAATTTCATTTATGTGAGTTTGATTTTTGATTTTAGAACTATAGAAGATTTAATTAAATATTTTGAGATATTTAATTGTGAATGAACTTTTAGAAGAATTTAATTAGAAAAGAGGAATATTTAATCTTTATTTGAATAAAATATTCAAGCCAAGATTAAATGATAATTAATATAAATAAATCGTAATGTTTTATTTAATTAATTAAGAAATGAATAAGAAAAGTGATTAAATAAACTTATTTATTTAATTGAAATGAAAGAATGAACAATATAAATAAATTATTTAAATTTATTTATATGCAGATTGAATCCAGAGATTTAATTAAATATTAAAAATATTTAATTATGTGACCATTTTTAGGTGTATACACTTTTAATTGGAATTTCCTCCACCCATTTAGTGAAGTGATCAATGGCTGTAATAATGTGAGTATGGCTTGCACTAGATGGTGGACTGATTGGACCAATAAAATCAAGCCCCCACAGCTGAAATGGTTCATCGATAACTATAGGTTTGAGTGGCAACGCTGCTAATTGAGGCCTTCCTCCAAATAATTTGCATTTATCACACTTACCAACCCAATGATAAGCATCTTTAAACATCCCGGGCTAGTAGTACACATGTCTTAGGATCTTAAAAGTAGTTATAGTAGAAGAGAAATGACCATGAAAGGCCTCATTATGGAAAAGATTAAGCCATTGTTGAGCTTTATCATCACATTTTAAGAAGATTCCATCTATACCTCTCTTGTACAAGGTTTCATCCTAGATAATATACTTAGCTTCCTTCAGCTTTAAATTCATTTTCTATTTGCTTGAGAGATGATTTGGACATTGCTCGTAAGTAAGGAAATAAGCAATATCAGAGAACCATTCATCTTGCAGACTAACAATTAATACCAATGGTAGATCTCCACTTTCTTCTTATTCTTTCAATTTTTCTACCATCAACTTACAAAGTCCTTTTCCTCTTACTAAATTAGTAGGATTTAGGTCTAGGTCGTACTCTTGTACCTTAACTATCCAGCTGCCTCTCCTATTATAGTTGAGATCTTGTTGGGTCAATTTACTTTTGATAGTTGGGTCTAGTATGTAAACCACTGAGTGTGAGTGAAGAATATAGAACCGCAATTGCTTAACTGCTCTGACCACTACAAATTCATTCTTTTTAATAGGAGAGTAATTAAGCTTGTGCTTCTTTAACAGTTTTCTCATGAAAGCAATAGGTTTCTAGACTTTATCTTCATTCTCCTATAATAGTATGACAAATGTGGTGTGTTCTTAAGCATATCAATAAATAATGAAATCCCTTTTAAAGTTTGGACTGAGCAAGATAGGGGATCAAGCAATTGCTTCCTTAATGTTTTCAAAATCTTGCTTCCCAACCTCATTCCATTTAAAGCCTAGATTTTCCTTCATCATATCTACAATATGCTTAGTAATCTCATAAAAGTCTGGAACAAATTTTCTCAAGTAATTTACCTAGGAAAAGAAAGACTTTACACCAGTTCAACTTGAAGGAAGATTCAATTACAAGATAGCTTTAACTTGGTTTGGATCTATTCTAATGCCTTCTTTAGACACAATGTGGCCTAATATTTTTCCTTCTGTAACAACAAAAATAGACTTTTTAGGATTCAAAGAAATTCCATGTTCTACACACATTTGTAAGACCCACTCCAAATCTTGGGAATGATCAACTCTTCTCCTAGAGAACACTATCAAGTCATCAAGATAGATTACTATAATTTTGTTCTAGAGGTTACCAAAAGATAAATCCATTGCACGTTGAAATGTAGTTCCTGCATTAATAAGTCCAAATGGCATTCAATTATAAGAAAAAGTTCCCCAAGGTGTAGTAAATGCAATTTTATGTTGATCCTCTCTCAAGACACTGATCTGATTATATCCTGAAAATCCATCTAACATGGACATCATCTCTAAGCCAACAACTATTTGTAAAATATGATCCATGTTAGGTAAAGGATAATTATCCTTGAGTGATGCTTGATTGATATTCCTAAAATCAACACATATTCAAATCTACCTATTTTTCTTGTGCAGTAGAACAATATTTTCCACCCAAGTTGAATGATGTATAGGGTATATGATCCTTTCCTTTAAAATTTTTTCAATCTCCTTGAAGATGGCATCAATTACCATTGGATTATAATTCCTTTGCTTTTTCTTGAAGGCAATTTTCCCTTCCTTGAGTGGTATATGATGTTGAAATTTTCCATTCATAAAATTATACAAATCATCATAACACCAAGAAAAGACCTCTTTATACTTGGTTAGCAAGGCTATTAGCTTTTCTCTTTCTTCTGGGGAACAACACTTACCAATATATACTATTTTGGGAGAAACAAAATCTCCAATGTTCATTGCTTCAAATCCATTAGAGTGTGCAACAAAATTACTCATCTTTTTCTTGATGGAACAGTCATGGTGATCAAATAAATCTTCAAGAGAAACCAAGCCTTTGGGTATATTATTCCCTTTTAATTGAATAACTTTGTCTTTGGGATAAGTTACATCATCTAGGTGAAAATCCTTACACTGATTGTCACTTCCTTCAAAGAATATTTGAGCAAAAGCTCCAACATTTTCTAGGAAAGTTTGGATTTGCTTATCATTTTCAAAAACTTTCCAATGGTTGAAATTATCAGGGACGCTTGGTCAATAAATAAAATCAATTCTATAAGATTTATCTTTGAATTCTAGATGTGGAAGGAGTAGAGAAGTTGAGACTGCTAACGAGTTAGCTTTCATGTTAAGTTCCCTAGGAATGGCGTCAATTGAAAAAGCATCAAAGTTATTGATAACATCCCAGACTCAATTCCTGTAATGCTTTAACATTTCATTCTTAATGGTGAGGAAAATTTTCACTTGCTTAATAATGAGATTAGAATCCCCCAAAACCTTGAGCATCTTAATTCCCATACCCTTAGCCTCAATTAAACCCAACAAAAGAGCTTCATATTTGGCGGTATTATTAGTGTTATCAAATTCCAACTTATATGAAAAAGTGAATTTCTCACCAAAAGGGGAAATGAGAACAACACCTACTCCTAAACCAATGTGAGAACAACTTCCATCAAATTCCATTGTCCATAGCTCATATTCCACCTATGAGGCACATAAAGCATTTCCATTTTCTTCACCAGAGAAAAGCATATAGTTCCCGAACTCGTTTTCTTCATATAATATTTGAGCTTTAGGGTCTACAAAATTAAGCACTATTATCTTTGATTTTGAATTAGATTAAAGATGCAACTTCTCTTTACCAATTGGTATGGTTGCATATGACCAATCTAGTTGTATTTCTCCACCCAAATCTTTACAAAAACTTCTACTTAGGAGCATACCATAGCTAGCAGGTATGTCTGCAACTAGTATGGTGAGTTTGAGTCACTTATTAGGGTAAGAAGCAAGTGATACTTGAGAATCCTTAGTCTGTCCCAGCAAGGGAACCTGCTTGGAATCCATCAAGTAGAATTTTCCAAAAAAATTGGTCATCTCTAATCCCAAAGCTTTAGCAATTTGTGTAGGCATAACATTATCAGAGGCACTCGAATCAATGATGCAATTATTAACCCTAAATCAATTCACAAATAAAGAGACATAAAAAGGGTATGGTTTCACATCAAAGGGAAATAAAGACGATGCTTGATTGTAGGACACAACATTAGTAGCTAGATCTTGAGGCTTAACTATTGTTTCATCTAAGCCTACTTGTAATTCAAAATTCCCATTGCCTAACATATTCAATCAGCCTATCTAGTTCTTTAGGATTCATTTTTAAATATTCATCTTGGGATACTTGAATCTTGGTAGATTTACAAAATTCTATGACATCAAAAGCTCCATATTGACTTTCAGAAGATGATACAATGGGATTTCTTGAAGAACTATTGATTATACTAGATGAAGCATTTTCACGTTTTGAGGTTGCACTAGCCTTTATGAGTAAGAATTTTGGAGAATTAGGAATACCTTTTTGGTTGGAATTTTGTTGAATTCTAGTGATATTAGCACAAGTAGCATCATCCAAGGTGATGTATACATCTTCGCCTCGATCATCATCAGGTTCATATTCTAAACATCCATTCACAGAGTCACTGTATTGATTGGATGATGTGCCTTCCTCTGTAACCTCTTCTATGACTTCCTTAGTAGTGGTCAATTGTATAAACCTATGCATCTCAGGAAAATTTGCACCATCATGATCATTCATGAGATGGAAGACACACATATTCTTCTTGTTGTCAGGAGGAGGGGCTTCAATTTCCAACCTTTGTTGAGTCAGAGGCAAGGGAAAAGTTTTATTCCCTGGTTGAAGATTAGCTTTCCTAGGTATATCTTGATAAAGATGGTTACCTTTCAAAATCTACCTCTTGAGGGAAATTATATCATTAGCTAATCTTTGAATCATAGGATTAGAAGAAGTGGTAGGAAGTTCCTTACTATTATGCAACTCCTTTTTCCATTTTTCAACAAAAATAAAATCATCCTCCAGTTCCACGGCCAATGCTTGTGTAGCTTCAAGATTATTTTGTGGCTGCCTTTTCAGAAGAAGGCCAATATCTAGGTGTTGTGCATTAATGAAGAAACATTTTTTGTGTTTCTACAGAGGGTCTTTTATCAATTGTGATCTGATTTATTATTCTGTTAAACTTGGCTATAAAATGTCTCATGGGTTCATTTGCCTCCTTTTTCAAATGAGTAACTTGAGCTAGTAGTATTAAATTGTCATCTACACCTTTGAATTTTGCCTCAAACTTGCTTTGCATAGTAGCCCAATTATTAATGCATCCATACGGTAGTTCGTAAAACCATTGTGTCACTACATTTGTTAAAGATTCCACAAACAAACTAACGTCAACATCTTCTTCTTGCATTGCAAGAACACTGCATGCAACAAAAAAGGCATCAATGTGTTCCTCTAGTGAAACTTTACCATCTCGACTAAACTTAGGAAAATTCTTTTGAGACCCTTTAGGAAAATTATGCAAGTTATTTCCTAATTGCAGAGGACCAATAGCAAAAACCCAAGGGACAAGTTGTGGATTAGCCATGGTGAGGAGAAAGTTAACTACAACTGGTAAGGAAGTCTTGTGTAGAACAAGTATGAGCAATAGAGTGGTTTATAGGTGTTCTAATAGGTGAGGCCAGTCGGCTCCTAGCCCTTCGCCTAGAGGGAATAATATAAGAGAAATTATTTCTCTACAAATCTTCAAAAATGGGGTCTGAGTTCCCTCCACTTCTCTCATCTCAAGTGAATATGTGAAAATCAAGGGTTGATTAATTAACTTATGATGTATGCCTGAATAAGGTGACCAACTTAACAATCAAGTCCCCAGTGGAGTCGCCAAATTTTTTTTGGCTAACATATTTACACCTTCAAGAATTGACAAATCAACACCCCATGAAGTGAAATAAATTAACCAATGGCTCTGAATATTTACCTTTAAACAAGATCTATATCCTCTGAATTTTTCCTGAGGTACAACTCCCTCATAAAATTTACAATGAATTCAAAGAACAAGGAATGTAAAATACCATGTAAGCATTTAACCAGAAAGCAAGAAAGATAAACCTGATATCAGAAAATTCCAAGTACTAGATGCTTGGGCCCAATAATAAAAAATATTAGCACGAAGACTAATTAATTAGTAGAGGTAAAAAATCTACTCAATACCATATGAGAAATGAAACCAGATATAAAATTTGCACTCCTCATACCAAGACAAGATATGCAAGATATATTATTAAACACAAAGATTTAAGAAATGGATAATCTCAACCAAATTGTACACAGACAAAATGGTAATTTCATTCATCAAAATTACTGAGAAAATTTTTGTAGAATAATGTTTAGAGAGAATTTGAAAAAAAAATACATCCTTAAATAGGAAAATGAGTTTTTCCTCTTCATATTCATAGCCCGTTAATCAAAAGACACATAAAAGAAATTAAGAAGAGATAGGTCACTATGATGGTGTCGCTTCATTTCCAGTCTCCTGGGTTGCCAAAGGTCTTTTCCGCCACTCTTGGAAGGTCTTCAAGATATGCATCAGGTCTTTGTGTTGTAGAATGGCTACATTTGTCATCCTCACTTTCCATGTCAAATGGGCATCTTTATTCATTTCCACGCACTGTTCACAAAATTTTAAATGATCAATGGTCTGAGATGATACCAAGTGTACTTCACTCAGCTTCTATAAATGTTCAGCATTAGGATTAGGTATATGAAGAGCTTCTTTAACCATTTTCTAGAAATTGACAGTTAAACTTCTAACGTCCACATTATCTTTGATCCCATTTTTATCCTGCAGTAGACCAAGAGCTATCAAAGTGTTTGATGATTTGTCTAAAATGACATCACACTCATTTATGACCTCTTTAAGTTTTCATAAACTTTTCTTGGCAACCTGCAATTTCCAATCTACTCCTTTAGCCCATGAAAGAAAGTGAGCATCTAAAGCATTGGATATGATTTGATCTATGACCATCTTTTCCATATCTGACCCCATCAAGAGTTTCAATTCAATTTGATAATTAATCCATAATTTCTCTTCCTTCTCAATGGAAATAATATCATCTTCCAAAGTAGCTCTCAGAGTATTTTCCTCTTGAAATTTTTTTAAAGACTTAGAAATAAGAAGGCTTCCCTTCTTGATAAGGGACTCACTCTTGTCCTCTATGGCTCGACTTAGACTCTAACTATTTTTTATTTTAGTTAGGGATTCTTTTCCAACCAGAGTGAAAAATTCAATAGAAGCCTCTTCTTGAGAAATGGGTTGAGGAACAACCTCAAAAATGGATTTGAACCAAGCAGTCAAGTTCCAAACCTAATCTTTCAACTCATCCTTGTTTTCTTTATCTTTCTTTGATTTTTCCACCATTCTAGTTGCTGAAACCTAGAAAATTTTAACATCTCCATCTCTCGTAGGAGTTCCAAGGTCAACCCTATTCACCTCAAAATCACCGGCTACTACTTGTGAAGCATATTTCTGCATAGATGAGTGTGCAATCTCTAGCTGAAGTGTTCCTAATTCAGTATCATCTATAATCCTGGTAGTGGTTTTCAGCTTCTTAGGCTTAGGAGTTGAATTTCATTGTAGTAGCTGACTTACTATATCCTGCTTAAGGAGGCTTGATTGCATGGCCTTCCTTTTTTGGGATAATGAATCTTCTAGCCATGTTGGGGTTGTTGTAACCTTAGTTGCTTTGAAGCCCAGGGATGCAAATAGAGTTCAAGTAACTAGAGGAGTATCTTCTGTAGGCATAGTTACCCTTGGCTCCTGAGAATGGTTTATCTCTCTAATAGGTGAGTCATCTTGAGAGGGAGGGTAATCAAAATTTAAACTTTCTAACCCTTCTTCCTCTTCTTCTCCTTCATTCCCTTTTCCCAAGATAGGTAAATTAAAATATTATCCCCACAAGTTTTTGAGTACACATTTATGTCTACTAGATCATCATCACCACTTCCTTGAGCACCTATTGCTGAAGACTGAGGGACATTACTGGTTGAGTGTTTGTTGGCAAAGGCCTGGGAAGTACCTTCAACAACTCGTGAATCCTTTGATCTAGTACAAGGGTGAGATTGTTTGGTTTTCTTCTTAGTTACCCATTCCCTAGTTCTAGTGAGAACATTAGCAATTCTTGCCTCAATAGTTTCCTTTTCCTTGAAGTTCTAGTCCATGTCGGGGATGGCCCTGCTTTCTATGAGTTCAATGTATTCTAGGTCAATCATATCAACCCCATCTTCAATAACATCTCTGAAATCCCACTTCAAGTCACAAATAATATTTTTTTCTACCGTCAACCTCATCTAGCTTCTCCTTCTTACCTCATATTCATAAAAAATATCAGCCCAATAGTCTTCAAGGTTGGGTTGGTGATTGAAAGAAGGACCTAATTTTATATTTTCCTTTACATAGGCCTTCAGGTTGAAAGGAAAATGTTGATCATATGAGGGCATATTATACTTGGACACCTCGACCTCAATGTTCAAGGTATCAGACATAGATTGGCAGCTATATGCACCAAATCCAAATTGAATACTAATAGTAAGTCTCTTTCTATCTTGAAATAATTTATTCACATCAGCTAATTTCCTACTAACCTCAATGACTACCCATTTATGTTCGGGGTACCTTGGCAGTTTAATAGGAAAGCCTACATATCCACCCATTCTTATATAAGAAAACCTTTGAAATTGGATAAAATGACAACCATAAAAATTCACAAACTATATGACCTCCAAAGAAAATCTTATTGTTGGACATCCCTACGATTCCCTGACCAACCTCATGGTGATAGTATCAACAATTCTTCTAAAATGAAAGAAAATTTTATGAAGCTGAAGCTTATCAAAGTAGTCATAGATTGGTACTTTCTCTAGTGGTAGGTCACTTGGCCTTAATCTGAGCCAAGGTCTTGTACTCACAAGGGCATATATTAAGTAAGATGACGTGAAAAAGAACCTATTCAGAATAAAAAGTGACATCATTTCATGTATACGATTACTAATGATCTCAACCCAGTCCAGAAATTGTTCCCCGCTTAGTATAATTTGGATAAAGAAGTACATCCATTCCTCAAATTTGTAGACATTCTCATTGCCCCTAACCCTATGCAACAACAAAACAATGTTAGCTACTTCATTTATCAGGTGATTTTTGTGCAAGTTGTGAGGCAATTGGGATTTACCCTTATTGGGATTAACTAACCAATTCTTCACTATCACGTTCCTATAAATCTCCTTTTTTTAATTGAATTCAATCTAAGAATTGGTCATGTCCATTGGTGAATATTCTTCCCTCTTTGAAGTCCTAAAACATGACATGAAAGTAGATCTCTTCATTTTTAGAACCAACCTATTATCCTTTGTTCTAACCTCCCATGTCTATGAATTGTAATGCCAAATACACTCCAACAATAATTTAGGACTTTGCATGACTATCAGGAATGTGACAGCATCAATCAGTCCACTATCCCTTACCCTCTCAATGATAGGTGGGGGATTGGGTTGGTTAAATTTATTTCTTAGTTCATCTAGGTTATCTGACCCTAGCCAAGTGTTGCCAATTTTAGGCCCCTCATAAGTTAAACTAGACACATATTTTTAACCTACGTATTTAACCCTCACCATGTTCAATTGTGACTTTCAAAAATACATACTTCTAGAATACCAAAAAATTTAGAAAATGGGTTGTAATGGATAAACTATACCTTTGGTGGTGATCTCTACAATTCAAACTACATGCTTCCTCTAGCTCTTCTCAAAGATTGTTGTGACAAGAATGTTTTCTCATTTTGCTATTTTATTAACCACAACTACATGGAAAAACATGGGGGTGGATGGGCATTAATTTTCCAATTTAGAATTATGACACGTGGTAGCTATAACTTTCAACATTCCCCATATAACCATCTTTTGAAAATTTAAAAATAAACGTCTATGGGCGATTATGAAAGAGGTTTGCAGAACTTCAAAAATATGTTCCCAAGTTTGAGTATGATTGAAAAAGGACGTTCAGGCTTAAAACTATTATATTAAGGATGAATTTTAATCAAGTACATAAAACACCGCCCTATGTAACACTTGAAAGAAACAAAAGAGGTCTCGACTGGCAAAGTGAGAAGTTTGAAAACCATGGAAAACCCTGCCCAAGTTAGCATGACGACATAAATGACCGCCCGTGTTTAAATAAAGGATTATATCTATTAGTGGAAAACTTAATGAGATGGGAAATGAAATAATGGTAAGAATTGTGATGCAAGTGGAAATACAATTGGAGCCATATTGAGTCAAGAAGGGAGACCTATAGCTACTTTTAGGTTGAAGTTGAATGATTCCAAAAGAAGATACTCAATTTATGATTAAGAATTCTATGCCATAATTTAAGCCTTGAAGAAGTGGAGGCATTACTTGCTTCCTAAGGAATTTTTTTTGTATACAGATCATCAAACTTTGCAGTATTCGAATATTCAAGGAAATTTGAATCAGAGACACATACGATAGGTTGAGTTCCTACAGAGTTACACATTCGTGTTGAAGCATAGGAGTGGCAAGTCAAACAAAGTTGTAGATGAATTGAGTAGGAGGAGAAATTTACTGACAAAGATGAGATTGCAACTAGGAATTTGAAGAGTTGAAGCATATGTATGAGGAGGTGTCATAACCAAACTTTATTTAATATTTATTATAATATGGTAAATTAAATTATTGAAGAAATTCAATAAAACTTAATTGGAGATTTTGGAATTTTCAAAAATTGAATGAAAGACGTTGACTGATGTTGACTTTGCAAACTTTTGGAAATTATTTTTTATGTTACCAAGATATGAACATTACTAATAAATTTGCAAGTGCAAGTGTGTGCAGTTGCAAGGTGATAGGTTGAAGGATGAGAACATAGTTGAAGTAGGATTGTTTAGTTGGACCAAATGATAATTCAGTTGGAATCTGGGTGTAGACACCACAAATGGCATGATGCTTTGCATTTAAAATGTTTTACATATAAAGAAGAATGTAATTTCATGACTTGAATTGTTTAAATTATTAGAATGAATGGATTGTAGATGAAAATTATCTACTTAAACTCTATGTTTTAAAGAAAATGAAAGAAAGTATTGAAAAGAATAAATAAGAAAGGATAAGAGAGATTTCATTATGTGAAAATTAAGTGAAAAGAAATTTCCTTTTAGTTTTTATATGTGGATGCTTGAGATGAAATTAAAGTTTTGTACTTTAATTAAATGATAATATATGGAAATTATAAGCCCTTCCAAACAAACAATTTTCATAAGAATGTATATATACATACATGTAAGTAAATAAACATGAATACATACATATATATACATATATATGAATATTTAATATATTATCTGGAAACAAGGTAAATATGAATGAAATCATTTAAATACATGTAGATATATAAATATATACATATACATTTATTACATATATATATATATATATATATATATATATATATATATATATATATATATATATATATATATATATATATATATATATATATATATATATATATATATATATATAAGTACACATATTCAAATGCATATCGCATTAAAAATTGATAACCACTATATTCTAAATTGGACTATTCAAAATGAATAATAAATTACAAGGAAATCTACTAAGGGTGTGAACTGCTAGAGTCTTAATGACAATATTCAAACCTAGAAGTGGTCGGCAGCATGGCAATAACATCACCCAAAAACATGCAAAGTGGTGTGTTATTTCCATTTTTTGAGAGATAATTGGGTGAAAAAGCAGAGAGGGAGAAGAAATTTTGGATTCAAAAAGAAAAAGAAAAGGACAAACTCAAGACAGGAAAAATATGAGGAATATTTCACCAAATCTTGATTTGGAGGTAAATTGATCTCCTTTTTTGGGCATAGACTTAGCTTTATTGCTATTATTGAATCAAGCTAGAAGTAATCCTTCTATTTCCCGAAATGTTTTTATAGTACAATATAATGAGAAGTCACTACCTATGATATGTTTCATCCTTGAGCCAAATGTATTAAGTTTGTCAACCCAATACGTGGAAGTCGCATGGCCTACGACCTGCTAGTTTGGAAAACATAATGATTTTTAAGCCTTCACAACTATGAGTAGAGTTAGGCTAAGGCTTGAAAGCCTTATAGGGATCGACCATAATTTCTAATATACATGAATATGCTAAGCCTTGAGAAGGCTTATAGAAATTATTCTGTATAACTATGTTGTTCGTAAAAAATGTTCTTTGTAAATGATCGAATAATGATCTTGTGGGAGGGCTTCAATTCCCTATATTCTATATTTCTTTTGTATGTTTACTATGATTGTAATCAAATGGGTCAATAGCAGAAAGGGGTTTATTCAAAATATTTTAGAGCATTGTATATGCATGTATATTATTATTTTGTGTGAATTCGACCTCACTCGATAGGAACCATGGTATGAATATAAGTTTGAGACTCACCAAGACTTGCTTGGTTCAATCTAGAAAATTGACAGGCTAATTTATTGAATGTGTAAATGGTACATACATAAGTCTGCATGTTGTATATTGTAGCATGCATGGTAAAAAACCAATATTCCCATAAGGGAAATTTCAAATATAACTTTTGATGCTAAGAAAGAAAGCACTCGACCATTGAGATTGCTCGAATCCATAGCAACTTTGGGTTGTTTGTTGCAGCCTAAATAGGAAAAGTATTGTTTGAACCTGAAACTTCTATGCCTTCTTGATTGAAATATTTTCTCAAGTATTTGATCAAGAAAAACATGTCAATCTTAGTTTTCTTTATAATATTAAAGTTTCTCATCGAATTTCCAATGATGAGAGTGTTCGAGACCTAAATAATAGACATTCTCTCCTTATGTATGAAACTGGACTATTTGATTTTTTTATTTTTAGTACATTGTGGAAGACCTATTCTGTTTTTAAAAAGTGATCATTTAGCATGTAAGTAGCTTGAGATCAGCAAACAAAGTAAATGACATTATTTGTCTTTAAATGTAACCATTTATTTTGAAACATTGTTGTGTTGATGTAAACAATGGTTATTCTTTTGCAAATGACATTGTTTTGTTGAAAAGTTATCTTTGTAGCTGAAAAAACCCTCACTCAATAAACCGTTTAGTTAGAAAAAAAAAAATTATAACTATTTAGTAGGAAACAATACTTATTTTATTAAAATATTGAATGTTCATATGTAAACAACTTGGTTTATAATTTTTTAGTAGGAAACAATATTTGTTATATTTAAACAATGAATATTCATATGTAAACAACTTGTTTTATAACTATCTAGTAGGAAACAATACTTGTTCTATTCAAACAATGAATGTTCATATGCAAACAACTTATTTTATAAATGTTTAGTAGGAAACAATACTTGTTCTATTTAAACAATGAATGTTCTTATGTAAACGACAATTTTAGAGTATCACAGTTGTGAGAATGCAATAAATATATGTATGAAACTTTTAGTATAAACTTGTTCTAATTCTTTATTTTTGACAAAATAAATGTCAATGGAATACTATTTTAAGATTTCAATCTAAATTAATGATGATTTCATAATGTATGAAAATATTTCAAACTTAAGTAGGAAAATATATTTGTATGCACATAGAATTCTTCTATGTACATACACATACTTGTGACATACCTTCTTTTGTTTCTAGTACATTTTTAAAAGGAAAATGTTTATGGTGGAAAGTAGAAAGTAGTAATAAGAATGATATGAATGATTGTTGAAATGCTCTGTGAATCATAAATCTGATTTCTATTTAGAGAGTAAATTAGTAATCTAATTCTTCTTTTGATAACATTTATGAGAAAATATTTTAATACTTGAACAAAACAGTGATACCTTAGTTGACTAGAGCACCTACGGGTAGATGTTGCTAGAGGATAAATAGTTGTTATGAGATGTATAGTAGAAAGTTACCTTTTGGGATGGGTGTCGAAATGGAGTATAGAGAGTATAGGTTTTCTTTACCATAACCTATTGTTTTTTGTTGTTGTAACACATTTATTATGCTTTTCCAAGCAATATAGTTCATTATGTATGTATGAACTCTATGATTTCACTCTCTACCATTCCTAGCATAGATCTTGCAATTTATTTTCTAACTTGTAGATAGAAATTGCATGTTGATGTACGTGCACACACTAGATTCAAACTTGTAGATTGTTCTCTTGATAAACTTTTCGTCCAGGGTCGGGCATTCTTCAAGTCAGAAGAATTCTGAGGAGTGTAAGCTTCATGGTTGGGCAGTAAAGTGCTTCAACCATGTTCTCATCTACTAGTGCAGGCAAGTGTCAAAGAAGAGCCTTAGTTGTTCACAAAACTATTATAGTATAATATGTAACTTGACGTAATACATTCATGTACTTGATGTAAAATCTACAATGTAAGGACTTTTTGGCCTTAGGAGCCAAGTTAAACTTGATATTGTAATTTGACCTTTGAAGTGAATATATGAATCATTAACTCATTTTAAATAGACATGTGTAGCTATGATTGGTTTTAGCCACTAGTTATGTATTTTTAATTTGGAATATATTCATGTATTAAATACAGTAATGTTCATTAAGTAATAATTTAGGATGGGTTATTACATTTGGTATCAAAGCTTAGGGTTCAACTCTAGGCCTTTTAAGTCTACCATAGTTGACAAGGGGTAGTTGACCCTTGACCCAAAATTTGGATGTCCTAAGAATTGACCAAACTTGAACTGAATGTAGGAATGGGAAGGACAAAGGCATGATGAAGAAATGGGAAAATTGTTAGAACCTCATGTAAGAATGACGTAAAGGAAGGAAACATCAAGATGAAGGTTCGATCAGAAATTCTTGATGACGAAACTCTAGCTCAGTATCTTACATGATTCAAGCTAGATAAAGGATTGAAGATTGAGGAGAAGTGAACACTTAAGATCAAAAATCTTTCTACAATCTAGGATTGGCCTCTAGGGTGTGCACTCAATGTACCCTTGTTTCCTAAAGAGGAAAAGAGGAGCCTGCATGCTCAACCATCCTCTTCTATAAATTTTTATGTATATTCAGATGAGGACCCAAAGGAATGTACTCTTTCTAACACTGAGAAATCAAAATGATGTAGCAAGAAGCCTATTCTAAATAAGGGTCCATTGACTCACATTTAATAAAAATAAAATTAGATAAGAGTTTTTTGGTGTGTTCAATGAAGGACTCTAAAATGTGTGTATTATGCATGAATGTGTATATCTTTTAGAATGAGTGATGTTTGCATATGATAAATTATGTGATGTAACATAAGAAAATTTATTCCTAGAACCTTGTGTTGAGATGCGATAAACATGAATGTGTTGCAGGATAAGTGTGGGACAACATGGTGACCACCAAGAAAGATGGGGGTGGTATTGGTTTCAATAACAGACCAAACAAGAGACTGGAGAAAATTCTAGGGATTCTAAATCAACAATAGTCTTTCATGGATCATATAGAGCAAGAAGTTTGAGTGCCATGCGAGGACTGGGACCATAAGAATGCAAAAGGAAATCAAGGAGATGGTGATCTAGGGGAAGGTCCACGAGGGTGAATTGAAGAAGAGCTTGGGAAAGACCTCAAAAGAGTAACACTACCAAATTATGATGGTAAGGCTATTAGATCAGGAGCTGAGGCTTGGATTATAGAGATGGAAAAATACTTCAGGCTTTGTAACCTTTTTGAATAGACTAAGGCAGCATGGGCTACGTATTAGCTCTCAGGTGAAGTAGTGACTTAGTGGGACAATGAGAAGTTAGAATGGAATCTTCAGCTTGCTGAGATCACTTGGGAACTCTTCCTCCAAGCTTTCAGAAAGAGATGGTTACCACAACTTTTCTTTAACAAGAAAGCGACAAAGTTTCAAAACTTAACCCAAGGAAATATGATTGTGATTCATTATTGGGAAAAGTTCCCCAAACTATTGAAGTATGTGCCCCAGTATCATGGATATGAATGGTTTCATATCTAAAAAATTATAATGGGACTTAGACCTCACATAGGAGCTAAAGTGGATATGCACGAAACTCAAACCATGAATGAAGTCTTCCAGAAAGCCACCAAATAGGAATAGAATTTGCAACAACTATCCAATCTTTGTAGTGACTCAAATTCTAAGTCATGATATGGGAAGAAGAAATTTCATAAGGGAGATAAGAGCCATTAGATCCATAATATCAAGAAGGGAAGTGAGTCACATGAGAAGGGTGAAGCTAGTAAGGGTGGAAAGAATAAGAAAGCAAACAAATGTAAGGGTAAGGATGACCATAAGTAGAAGGGATTTAGAGTGGACAAGCCAGGAGGTCACAAAGGGCCTCGAGATGGATGTTATACTTGTGGAGGTGATCATTATGCCTTTAATTTTCATTAAGAATCAAATTCATGGAAGGAAGGAATCCATCAGCAAACTTAGCATCAACTGGGTCCATGTTGTAGTGAATAACCAACAAGAATAGTATCCATCTTCACCAATTCAGTTGACGAGTAAGCTCTATGGGAAATTTGTCTCTTTCTTAATTGATACTAGAGCTATTGAATGTTTTATAGATCCTAGAATAGTATTTAAGATACCTATTAGTCCTAGATACTTGGAAAATTCATGGATAGTAGTATGGTAATCAAGAAGAGTGGAGGGAAGATACCTATCTCTTTTGTAGTGAGTTAGAGCTTCCAACCTTTCAAACTCAAGTCAACTTGTATGTGGCACCCTTAGGCTCATATCATGTAATTTTGGTAATAAATTAGTTAACTAAGCATAAGGCTATAGTGAATTGTGAGCATATGGTGGTCAACTACTTGAATGATTATGGAAACCCAGTTGAGGTATGTGGAATGCAGGGACCCTTGGAGCTTAGATAGATTTTTGTGATGTAGTTCAAAAAGGCTCATTGAAATGGGTGTACAATTTATGTGATGCATGTCAATAATCTTGATAGAAAGGAATCATATTTAGATGACTATCCTATTCTCAAGGAGTTCTAAGACGTATTCCCTAATGAACTTACAGAGTTTCCTCCAAAGTAGGAATTTTATTTTTCTATCGACCTAGTTCCAAGAGCTAAGCCTCAATCCAAGGCACCTTATCGGATGACCACCATAGAACTCTATGAGTTGAAAGCCCAACTAATGGAATTTTTGGATAAGGGGCTTATAAGACCCAATGTGTCTCCTTGGGAAGCACCAATTATTTTTGTGAAAAAGAAGAATGAAACTTTGCATCTATGTATAGATTATCAGATGTTGAACAAGGTTACCATAAAAAACTAGTATTCACTCAAGGATTGATGAACTATTTGGTCAAACAAAGGGAGTGATGGTGTTCTCCGAAATTGATCTTAGGTAAGGGTACCATCAATGGGGAATTAAGGAAGAAGACATTTTGAAGATTGCATTTAGAACTCGATATGAAAATTACAAGTTCACAATGGTACCTTTTGGTTTAACTAATGTGCTAGTAGCCTTTATGAACCTCATGAATAGTGTATTCAGAGACTACTTGGATGAATTTGTTTTGATTTTTCATTGATGACATTCTAGTCTACTCAAAGACTATCGAAGAGCATGATAGAGATTTGAGGATATTTTTTCAGTGATTGAGAGAAAGGAGACTCTTCGGGAAGTTGTCCAAGTGTTCATTCTATTAGGACATAGTGCACTATTTGGTCCATATCATTTTAGTTGAAGGAGTCTCCATAAACCCTAAGAAGATCAAGGTGATCATGGAATGGCTAGTGCCTTAGAATGTGTCAAAATTCTATAGCTTCATGGGCCTTGTAGGATATTATAGGAAGTTTGTATAAGTGTTCTCCCAGATTGCATCTCCTATTACCTCACTCTAAAGGAAGGGAATGAAGTTTGAATGGACTGATAAATGCGAGTAGGCATTCTAACTCCTGAAGGAGAGGCTCACGATAGAACCAGTGTTGACTATTCCTAATCCTAATGGGAGATTCACAATAATCATAGATTCATGACAAGTGGTAGTATATGAATCAAGGAAGCTCAAGTAGCATGAAGTGAACTATGTGCCTCATGATTTAGAATTGGTGGCCATAGTTCATGCCTTATAGATGTGGAGGAATTACCTTTTGGGAAATCCATTTGATCTCAAGACAGACCACTTAGGATTGAGATACATATTTACCCAACTAAACCTTAATGCATGGTAGAGAAGGTGGTTGGAATTCCTTAGCTTGTATGACTCTAGAATTGAACATATAAAAAGGAAAGAGAACATAGTGGTTGATGCTCCTAGTAGACAAAGACATAGGAATCCATGATCTCAACAAGGTCTAACTTGAGACATCAGGTAATTCTAAATCTACTAGGGGAGGAGGACTATGAGAAAGTGAAGAACACCCTAGCAGTAAATACTTCAGATCATTGGGTCGATGGGTATAAGATCGAACCAGATGGTATTTTGAGATACCAAAGAAGAATGTATATTCCTAACTTTAGAGAGCTGAGGAAGTTAGTTTTATTAGAATTTCACAATGCACCTTATTTAGGACACCCTAGAGTATCCAAGATGATCATGAAGTTGAAGTCTCTATATTTTTGGCCTAAAATCAAGATGGATGTAGTGGAGTATGTAGCCAAATGCTTGGAGTTCCAGTTAGTTAAGGCTTAGCATGCACATCCAGTTAGGTTATTGTATCCTTATGACATACCTAAGTATAAATGGTAGGTGATCAATATGGATTTGGTATATGGGTTGTTGTTGAGCAAGAACAAGCATGATGTTATCTTGGTCGTGATTGATAAGTTGACTAAGGTTGCACACTTCATCCCAAGAAACCTTAAGGATGGATTGTTGACCTTGGCCAAGAAATTTTTCAAGGAGATCTTTTGCTTACATGGAGTGCCAGAGACTATCACTTCTAATAGGGACACATGAATGGCCTCAAGGTTTTGGATGACCTTGAATGTTGCATTGGGGACCAAACTAAATTTCAGCTTGTCTTATCATCCTCAGAATTATTGGCATAAAGAGAGGGTGAATCAATTAGTCGAAGACCTCCTCTGAATGTATTATATGGACCAACATTATAAGTGGGAAGAATATTTTCCTTCGGTAAGTATGCTTACAACAAATCCTATCATACATCCTTAGGCATGGAACCATTTGAAGCCTTGTAGGGAAGGAAGTGTCATACCCCCATCAGTTGGGATAAATTGGAGGACAAGATCATAGTAGGACCTAAAATGCTTAAGGAAATGGAAGAAAAAATGAGGATCATTAAGAGAGGTTTGAAAGATGCGGCAAACTAACAAAAGAGTTATGTTGAAAAGAACCAAACTTTTAGACAGTTTGCAATAGGGGATAAAGTTTTCTTGAGAGTTAAATTTCATAAAAGTTCTATTGCTTTTGGAAAGTCTTCCAAGTTGGCCCCAAGATATGTGGGACTATTTGAGTCTTGGAAGTGATTAACCCAATTTCTTATAGACTAGCTCTACCACATACTTTGGCTTGAATTCATAATGTGTTTCATGTTTCCTTACTTAAGCCATATCATCCTGATGTGACTCATGTGCTTGATTGGAAATCCTTGTAGGTACATGATCTAGGAGTGGTGCTAGTGGAGCCCATTAGAATCCTAGATAGACACAATGTTAAGTTGCAGAGCATAGGTATTGCTCAGTTTCAGGTCCAATGGGACCAGTACTCAGAGGATAGTGCTACTTGGAAGGATCTGAAAGAAATAGAACTCTCCTTTTCACATTTTCTTTCTTGAGAAAGAAACTTCAATAATTTTTGTTGAATTTTTTTGGATTGAAATACTATGATATTTCATGTATTAAAACTCTGATGTTGAAATAGACATATATATTCAGATGTGATGTTGAAATAGACATGGATGTTAAAATTTGATATGATGTTAGGAACTTTTATTTTGACTTACTAGACATTGGGACAATATCTCTTCCAAGAAGGGAAGGATGTCATAACCCAATTTTATTACATATTTATTATAATAGGGTAAATTGAATTATTGAAGAAATTCAATAAATATGAAATGGATATTTTGGAATTTTTGAAAATTGAATGAAAGAAGTTGACTAATGTTAAATTTACAAACTTTTGGAAATTATTTTATATGTTACCAAGAATTCAACATTACTAATAATTTTACAAGTGCAAGTGTGTGTAGTTGCAGGGTGAGAGTTTGAAGGATGAGAACACAGTTGAAGTAGGATTGTTTAGTTGGATCAAATGGTAACCTAGTTGGAATCTGGGTGCACACACCACAAATGGCATGAAGATTTGCATTTGAACTATTTTTCATATAAAGAAGAATGTAATTTCATGACTTGAATTGTTTTAGTTATTGAAATGAATGGCTTGAAAATTAAAATTCTCTACTTGAACTCTACATTTTGAAGAAAATGAATGTAATTATTGAAAAGAACAAATAAAAAAGGATAAGAGATCTCATTATGTGAAAATTAAGTGAAAAGAAAATTCCTTTTAGTTTATATATATGGATGCTTGAGATAGAATTAAAGTTCCTTTTATTAAATGATAATATATGGAACATATATGCCCTTCCAAACAAATAATTTTCATAAGAATGTATATATATATATATATATATGTATGTATATGTATATATATATATGTATGTATATGTATATATATATACATGTATATAAATAAATGCAAATACATACATACATACATACATATATATATATATATATATATATATATATATATATATATATATATATATATATATATATATATATATATATATATATATATATATATATATATATATATATATATATATATATATAATTTGGAAACAAGGTAAATATGAATAAAATCATTTAAATACATGTAGATATATAAATATATGTATATATATATTATATATATACACATACATATACATATATACATACACATATTCAAATTCATATCAAATTCAAAATTGATGATCAATATATTCTAAATCAGACTGTTCAAAATGAATGAGAAATCACAAGGCAATCCTTTAAGGACATGGATTGCCACAATCTTACTCACAATATTCACACCCAGAAGTGGTCAGTAGCATGGCAATAGCACCATTGCCAAGAAACATGCAAATATAGTGTGTTGTTTCCATTTTTATGAGAGATAACTGAGCAAAAAAAGTAGAGAGGGAGAAGAAATTTGGGATTTGAAAGGAAAAAGAAAAGACCAAACTTGAGATAGGAAAAATCTAAGGAAAATGTCACTAAAGTTTGATTTGGAGTTAAATTGATCTCCTTTTTTTGCATAGACTTAGCTTTATTGCTATTACTGAATCAAGCTAGAAGTAATCCTTCCATTTCCATGAATTTTTTCATAGTACATGATGGCACTCTCAAATTTTGAAAATTTGAAGTTCCCATTTCAAAATATTTCCTCTGCAGTTTCAGAAGTGCACTTGAAAAATCTGCCTAAGTGACCCACTTTGGAGGGTTGTAATTTGAAGCCTATTGATTTTGGTGCAAAACCCATTGCAAACCCACTCATGTGACCTATGTGAGAATTCATTCCAATTTTTAGCTTCCTACAATGAGTTTTGACAGGGTTTTGAAAAGCGAAGCTAGAGGGTTTTAGCACTTTTCTGTTGTTTGCAATTTTTTAGTTTTGCAAAGTTGCTTCCTGTTCAAGCTTGTATTTTGCAACTAGATGGTTTTCATGTTAAATTTTTTTTTTCTCCATTCTCCATGCATTCATGAACTCCCATATCAAGTTTCAGAGTCTCATGAGCTGATTTGCTATTTTTACCATGTCAAAACGAAATGCAATTTCTCTTGTTTTGCACCTACATTTTATGAAAGCTTTCAGTGAGGTCAACTTTGAACTTCAATAAATTTTGATGAATGATGATTCAAGCTAAGACCTCTTTCAAATGTGCTCACTGTACAAAAATGATCTACAATTTCCAGTGGCAGCTCGCTAGGAGTTGATTTGATATTTTTGCGAAGAGGTGATTTGGTCAGTTTTAATTGGTTCTGAATAGGCTGTTGCAGAAAGTTCAACTGAGCAACTTTGATAGTGAATAAATTTCACCTCGCGACTTTTTTTTCCAAGCCATTTGTTGCACTTCATTCTTGGACTGAATTTCTACATTCCTACAATTTTTCATAAGCTCCAGGAGGTTGGTTGACTAGTTTCCCAGGTCAATTCCAAAGCCAACTTGGCTAGTTTTCACCATTTTGTGAAAAGGCCATAAAGTAGATTTTAATGGCAACCCAGTTTGAATTTGCATGCCAGATTCATTCAAAAAGCAATGTTAAGTCAATTGAGAATAAAATTTGTTTGAAAAGGAAAATGTTTTTATTTGGGTCCACATGGGGACCCAACGTGCTCTGCCAATTATAAGTGTTGCATTATAGTTTGTTGAGGGACATTTTGGTTATGAAAGGCATGAATTTCATAGCATTTTTTTGTCAATTGGTTGTCATCTATCATCAACAAAGAATTTAATAGGCATCAAGTGCACTAAGTTCTCTTCAAAACTTGAGAATCATGGTGTATAAGGAAAAGTTTCAATACTCATAGTCTTAGCATGAGTATAGTTTATCATAAATTATGAAAAAGGCATTATTCATAAATCCTAAAGGAATCAAAAAGATCATATTGAGTATGCTAGGATTCTAAGAGAAATGAAAATGAGGAGAGGATATGTTTTACTTAAACAATCATGGGGTAAAAGTTACAACACTATTTGATTTTGTGGGGTTGCTTGATTAGCTACGTGGTATTGAAAAGGAGAATTAACTATACAGGCTAATATTCTTTAGGTCTCCTGATTATGAAGAGGCATAAACATACAACAAAAATATTTGATGTAAAGCCTCAATGAAATATCCTCTCATAAAATGAGATAAGTACTTAAATGGTGGAAAAATAGATTTGCTACGACAATTCTAGAAAAGGTCTGAGCAAATTGTATAGTGAGTGGAGTGATTTAAAACAAAAAGAAAACTGTGGCCATGTAACATTAAAGTCTACAGAGATGACCAAGGTAACAGTAAGGGTGACACTATCCTAACATACGAGGATCCATCTAAATGCACATTCTTCTGGAGTTTTTTACAATGATTATGTAATGAGAGGTCACAAAATGAATGTGACAATAACTGAGAAATCGGTACCCAAACCACTAACTTCCCAAGGCAGATATGGCTCTGGAGTTGGTAATAGAGGAGAAGCTACGCCTTGTTTGGCTTGTACCAAGATAAATGCTATATCATGGAATGCCATTTGAGGTGGCTAGAATAGAAGCCAAGGAGTGACCAGCTAATGTGTAGGAGTAGAGAGGTCATCACCATGTAAATGACAGGGAAATGTTTGTAGCCACAACAAACCACTACGTTAGAGAGAGGGAATTCATACCACATTCCAACATATGCATACAATCCATTTTTTGAAAGGCCTTTGAAAATTCCAAGCAAATGCACAAGGTAGCCATGCCAATGTAATGAAAAATACTTTTGTCAAAAGTGTTGACATGGAACGCCACTTCATTGCAGGATATGCACAAAATGCACTATGAGCAGGGACTACACATGGATGAAGCACTGGCTTGAAGCAAAATAAACATAAAAAAACTTCATTTGAGCCAATTGTGATGGAAACGATGGATTCAATCAAGAGTCTTAGAACCTTTAAGCAAATGCAATTTGCAGATGCAAAGGGGTGCACATCTTGTTTGACAAATTGCCTCTTTCAATATGGTCTCAAGGATTCTCATGATTGTTGAATGTGCACAAAATGAACATGTTGAAAATTTTTTAGAAACCTTTGAGAAAATGTGATTGGTAGACATGGAGATGCTAGCATATATAAGGCAATATCTGGTCTAGGGGGCCACCATGCAAGTAGTGCTAGGATTTTTTAAGTACCTTGGAAAATTTTGGCGCTAGAATAAGGCATGATCATCCATCAAAGGCTTCATGCATGGGATATTTGCAGTGTGTTCCTACACTAGAAAAAATAAAAACTTGAAGCAAGATGGCCAAGGCGTGATTTGAAGAGGGTTAGTTTGAGAAAATGTCAAAGTGCAGTAGCTCGAGCATGTTGGAAAATATTTGTGTTGGGGCGTTACCACCATGAATGCACGAGAAATAGAGGAGCTCTAGTGAAGGATTAGGGAACAAAAAAGAAACTAACGAGATCAACAACTTAGAATTTTGATGCAAAATGCAACCAAATCCAAGCCACTCCCCATTGGCTTTCCCAAACAAGATTCCCACCAGTTAATTCTCATGGGACTGGTGAGATCGTTCCACATGGCATGTGGGTTGAGCCAAAGCCTTCATTGAGCAGGTGTGTTTTCATATGCACGGGTTGAGAATTTTAAAGGGGTCAATGGTTCATTTCTTAAAAGATTTCATTCTCTCTAAAAAGTGAAATATTTCAAAGTGAAAACAAGGCCCGATGAAATATTTTAAAAAAGAAAGAATTTAAAGGATTAAAGTGGGCCCGATAGAGTGCCTTCAAAGGTAGAACATTGGAATTTGGATGGCTTGATATATTGTTCAAGAGCCTTTAATGTGTAAAGGTAAAGTGAATTAAATGTTGCACAATTATAAATTTAAATATTTGCATTTTAAATGGAATATTTTTGGGCAGATATTTCACTGGTGAGCATAGTGGCCAATGGAGTTTAAACATTTCCATGTGAACAAGGGCATGCTAATTGAATAAAGTGGAATATTTAAAGGGGCTTGATTAATGTTTTTTTTAAATGGTGAGCAAACATTTGAAAATGTAAATGTAAAGCGTTGTGGGTAAATGTTTTATTTACCCAGGAAAAATATTTTTAAATGGGATGCAATGTAAAGTGCACAAAGGGGATAAATTTATATAGTGAGTAAAATATTCACTATGTTGAATATTTTATATTGGTGGGAGATAAAAGTGATGCACGTGAAAGAGTGTGGGGAATATTTTTCTTTTGCTTTGGGAGACAAGTGAATTAAAAATTCACTATGGTAAAGTGAATACACAAAATATAAGTGCAACATAACAAATAGAGAAATGAAAGCTTTCACGGGTAGGCAGAGACATTTTTCACTTCCAGGGTAAAATGGAGAGAATTTCCATAGGAATTTTTTTTTTAGAACAAACGTGAATGCAAACAGATTGAGAGGTAAAAAAATGTTGTTGCAAAGGAGAGGAGAGATGAGAGAGGCTTTTCTTGTTGCTGATTAACGGTGGATGAAACTTCCAGATGGCACGATCAGATTGATTTTTTAGCTCCTTTTGTTTCTTCTTATTCTCATTCTCTTCTCATTGTAAGGGGTTCCATTTTTTGAAAGCTCTGCAAGTTAGGCAGAAGCTCTGGGTAGAATTGTAAAGCTAGGGAGAATTGTAATCGAGTCATTAAATTTGAAGTGTGTGTTCTAAATTATGCTTTCATGTTTATATTTTATCTAATAATTGTCTCCATTGCTAAGATGTAATGCTCTTTGAAATTCAATAATGAAAATTATCTAAGTCTTTTCATGCACATTTTCTACATTTATGTTACAATAGTTGTTGCCTTTTGTTATGTGAATGATGTAATTGATTTAATGAATGACAGCTACATTTATTATTGCCTATTATTTAGGGGATAGTGTAATTTCTTCAACAAATGTGACAGGAGTGTTGTGTTTCAGGTGGATTTGTAAGAATGGTTACCAAATAAAGCTTCAGTAGTCTTGTTGTCATAATATGATAATATTTGCAAAGATCTTTAGAGTATGTTCAACATTGTAAGATGAAATGTTGGTTATATGACTCCATAGCCCTCTTATTGGCACTGGTTGAATTTTCATACAGCTATTGTTTTTAGTTTGGTCCCAATTCTTTAAATCAAAAAACATTTCAATTTTGTATTCTGAGTTATGTGTGTCATGTTCTCCATGCTAGTTTTTGAAATTCACTCAATGTCTTGCCAATGTTCAGTGATATGTTATGTTTATCAGCATAATTCTGTGAGAACATTATCTATTTTAAGCAATATATTGTTAATTGTATGTCTAGATCTTTAGATGTTGAGGGTCACCCCCCTAGGTCCTACAAATCCTGAAGTGTAGGGGAAATGTGTGTTAATTCCATTTCATGTTAGTTGGCCAAATCCACCTTTGAATTTGAACATAATAAATTGGCTAGTCTTTAGGATTCATTTG
Source organism: Sequoia sempervirens (assembly GCA_007258455.2). Taxonomy (NCBI): domain Eukaryota; kingdom Viridiplantae; phylum Streptophyta; class Pinopsida; order Cupressales; family Cupressaceae; genus Sequoia; species Sequoia sempervirens. The sequence continues at coordinate 61,526,106 of VDFB02252616.1, forward strand.
GTTTATTGATTTGGAGAACCAATAGAATGGTGACTCTGTTGGGGACAATTCTCATTAGATCCAAATGCAGATATTTTAGAAGTAGATTCTTATCATTTGCATAGATTTATTTATTTTCCATTCTGAACATGTGGTTCAAATATTGAAGGAATTCAAACTTGGAGAATGAATTTGTTGCAGTGAGCATGGAGTTTTTATGATCTGTGGTGCTCTGTTGGTGAAAGGAACTCAGAAATAAATTTATATGTGAAAGAGCTTCATATTGTTTAAAGTTTAGTCCTCTATGAAGAGAGGTGGCAACTCTTTTAGAAGAACTTTTTGAAGATTTGAAGAAAAGTTCTAGATCTACAATATTTTCAAAACAATTTGCAGCAGTTGCAACATATCCAGGTATTCTTTACCTTTGGTTTTCAAGAAATATGTGTATGAAAACCATATTTGAACATCTTAGGAAAAAATTTGGTTCCCTATTGAGTGATTAGCACTATCAAAGGGAAAGGATAGTAGAATTAAGTTTGCATACTTCTGAATTGTAATTTGCAACTTCCTTATTATGCTAAAAGCATCCTTGTTCTTGAAATTTTCCCACTAAATAGATCTTAGGCTTAGATGCATTTGAATTATGCATTGTGGTATTTTGAGATCATGATGAAAGATAGAAATAGGGAAAGGAATGATCAATTTTAGAGTTGATATGTGAAATTTGAAAGAGGCATGCCAAAATACTTCAATATATGCATCCTAGTATGGTTCCTAGTGAAACCATGATTTGTGATCAGTACCAAATAGATTGTCAAAGAAGTTTCAGCACTGGAAGGTACAAAGACATCAATTTCAATGGAATTAGTGAATACCCAAATGACAATCCAGCTAAAGTTAGAAATAAGTTACCAAGATTCATTTGTGATAAGGCTAAATCAACAAATAAACATCTGCAAGAATTCAATAATGTGATGGATGACTATGAGATAGATCACGAGGATGTGATCATGAGACTATTTGTTCAGTCCTTAAGAGGAGATGGAAGGGATTAGTTCTCCTATCTACCAGCTTCCTCGATTCATTCATGGGAAGAGTTTAAGGCAGTGTTCATGGAGAAATTTGGTGAAAGGATTGACCCTATTTTGATAAGGAAAAAGTTCATGACCATGGAGAAAGGAAAAGATGAGTTAGTCCCATCTTTTAATCTCAAGTTTTCAAAGATCATAAGAAAGATTCCTAAAGACATAAGACCAAATGATGCTAAATGTTTGGTCGTGTACTTAGGAGCATTTGAAAAAAATATGAGCTTCTTATTAAGAGACAAGGAGCCCACAAGACTACACCAAGCATATCAAATTTCCATTAACATTGAGAACAATTTGAGATACTCAATGATGAAAGGACATAGGGTTGTGAGTGTTGGCCATCCTAGTACATGTCATGCAAATAGAAGTCATGGATCAAATAATAGAAATTCTTGTCAAGATGGTAATGTTGCTGCTCTAATTTCTCCATCATCACAATCTGTAGATCATAATGAGCTCCATGTTAAATGTCATCAAAATTTGATTAATGTCGATCAAAAATCTCTTGTTCAAGGATTGTCTAAAATGAAGAGACACAAAGGAGAATCAACACATGATCTATTCTCAATATTTTTGGATGCCTTGTGGAAAGTCCCCATAAATTTTAGACCTAAGGATTCAATGTGCATTGCTATGTTTTGTGAAATCTATGAGTCCGGGCTGAGTACTTTTCCAAAGGGGTTGAAGCCTCACATTTTGGATCAAGTACTTGATTGGATAAAGGTTATTGAGGGAGCCCGACTTACTTATGCACAAAATGTGGTATCTCAAAATAAAGATAGTAACTATCTTATTGAAAAAAATAAGAACATGATACACAAGATTGAAAAGATTGTATTAGAAAATGAAGATATGTGTTGTATGAATGAGGATGTTGACTGTAATCAGCTCAAAATCAGCACATGTGCAGATCCTTGAGGTAGGGATCAAGATGAAGATACATGGTATGATGAGAAAATAGATATGCATGAAAAAATTTCTTGCAATATCTTGTGTGATGAAGAAGTAAAAGAGATGCAAGATGTCATTCCATGTCAAGTTTTGGTCAACAAAGATAATGCAATTGTTATTGATATCTCATCACAAATCAGCGATCAAGACATTGAAGAAAGAAGTTCAAGAACTCACTTTGAGGAATATGAGCATGGTTTATGTAGTGATGAGACTTCTTTTGATGAGGATGATGATGAAAGTCAAACTAATTGCTTTTCTACAGATTATGAATTCTCCTCTAAGGATGATACAGAGGTACTTTCTTCACATGAAGATTGTAATGACATGAATGCTCATGAAATCATTTGTCCACAAGTGAATGATCCAATTGCATTTGATGCAAACTCAGAATGTAATTCAGGTTTGACATCAATGGAGCATGTTAGTTCTATTAATGATGAAGAATTTGAAGACAAGCATATGTGTGTTCAACTTGTTGATCATGAACATAGTGTTGGAAGTGATGAAGATGTTGATGAACCTGCTTATGTCTTTGTTGTTTATGATTGTTTATATGAAGTAGAGATGGGAATGTTAGTTATACATGAGAAGGATGATAATATACACATTGATGAAGGAAGGAATTCAGTTATGAATGATCAAGTTATGCATTGTGACAATCAAATGTATTTGGGATCAAACTTGTTACCCATTGATAATGTTAAACAATTTGATGGCCTTTTAGATTATGTTGACATTGCAAAACCTTTTGACCAATGTGTGGAGTAGCCATATGATGCAAATGATAATGGATGCGAGGTTAGTAAGTATGAGATTCAATATGGATCTTTCTGTGAGGATCTCTCTTGTCTTCATGGTATGCAAGTGGACATGTTTGTTTTGAATGAGGAATTCCTTAATGTGAAAGAAAATGAAGAGTCTAGCTCTCTTGCCAATGAACAATTTTCAGATAACAGTGACTCTTTGGCACATAGATCAATATGCCTATCAGCTGAAAGTGCACGTGAGATTTCTAGTGCACATGAAATTTTCTTTGTTGACCCTGTTGATCTTGAAAGGGGTAGCATTCAAAATGATTCAAGTATTGAACATGTTTTGAAAAATCAATGTGAAATTTTTGGCTCAGGGTTGAATTTTGAATTGTCTAAATCTTCATTTGAAATTTTTCATATGGAATTGCATAGTGATCTCAAGAATGAATTTGACATCATGTGTGAGCCTGAGATAGAAAACATTGCTTATGCATCAGATGTTGATGTTTTTGTTGAATTTCATGATTTGAATGAAGATGAATGTACTTCTGGTGCTGATAAATCTGATTTTTAGAATATCGAAACACATGACAATGTGTTTGGGTTATGGTGTATGGATGAAGACAAACCAATTTGTGATGTAGTTCAGTTGAAGGGGTTGCAAATGTTTGAGCAATCTTTGCTCAACACACAAGAGGATTGCATATTATCTTTCAGCCATGATATCTCCTCTAAGCATGATCATTACAAGGGGGTTAGTGAATGTGATAAGACCGTGTTTTCATGTGGTCTTGATTCCTATCCTCAAATATTGCCACTTGATACAAAATTAGAAAATGAAGAGATGGAAAGTTATGTGGCATATGTAATTTGGTTACCACTTGATGACAAAGTTGAACAGAGAGCAAGTTCCCTCTTGCATGAAGGCAGCCTGAGGCTTGTGTTTGCAGAAGTACAGTTACCTATGATGTTGTGGTTTGATAGAGGAAAGCAAGAGTTAAGGGAGATCACATATTTTATAGAATTGTGATTGATAGAGGTAAATATTGATCCCCTTTTTCATTTGGTGGTCTGGGTGTCACCAGATGAAGTTGAAAAGAAGGTTGAATAAAGGAGTGGTTTGTGGACACTCAGTGGACTCAATATTTGGTCTACTCCCCAAAGATCTGGATTCTTCCTATGCCCATAGGGGGGTATACATCCCTATTCGAAGCCACTGATGGCACTCTCAAATTTTGAAAATTTGAAGTGCCCATTTAAAAAAATTGCCTTTGCACTTTCAAAAGTGCACTTGAGAAATCTACCCAAGTGACCCACTTTGGAGGGTAGTAATTTGAATCATGTTGATTTTGGTGGAAAATAAAAATTTAAACCCACTCATGTGACATATGTGAGTGTGCATGTCAATTTTCAATGTCCTACGATGAGTTTTGATAGGGTTTTGAAAAGCGAAGCTAGAGGGTTTTGGCACTTTTCAGTTGCTTGCAATTTTTTAGTTTTGCAAAGTTGTTTCTTGTTCGAGCTTGCATTTTGCAACTAGATGATTGTCATGTCAAAATTATTGTTTTTATCGATTCTCCATGCATTCATGAACTCTCATGTCAAGTTTCAGAGTCTCATGAGCTGATTTTCTATTTTTACCAAGTCAAAATGAAATGTAATTTCTCCTATTTTGCACCTGTATTTTCTGAAAGCTTTCAGTGAGGTCAACTTTGACCTTCAATAAATTTTGATGAATGATGATTCAAGATAATCCTTCTTGCACATGTGCTCACTATACCAAAATGATCTACTATGTCTAGTGGAAGCTTGCTAGGAGTTGATTTGATATTTTTGCGAAGAGGTGATTTGGTCAGTTTTAATTGGTTTTAAACAAGTTGCAGAAAGTTCAACTGAGCAAATTTTGACAGTGAATAACTTTCACCTCGTGACACATTTTTCTGAGCCATTTGTTGCACTCCATTCTTGGACTGAAATTCTACATGCTTGCAAATTTTCATAAGCTCCAGGAGGTTGTTTGACCGGTTTCCCAAGTCGATTCCAAAGCCAACTTCGCCAGTTTTCATCATTTTCCAAAAAGGCCACAAAGTAGATTTCAATGGCAACCCAATTTGAATTTTCATGTCAGATTCATTCAAAAAGTAGTGTTGAGTCAATTAAGCATAAAATTTCTTTGAAAATGATTTTTTTTTAGCCAAGTCCACATGGGGACTCGACATGTTCTATCAGTTATAAGTGTTGCATTGTAGTTTGTTGAGGGAAATTTTGGTTATGAAAGGAATGAATTTCATATCATTGTTTCGTTAGTTGGTTTTCATCTATCATCAACAAATAATTTCATGGGCATCAAGTGCACTAAGTTCTCTTCAAACCTTGAGAATCATGGTGTATAAAGAAAAGTTTCAATACTCACAGTCTTAGCATGAGTATGGTTTATCATAAATTATGAAAAGGGAATTATTCATAAATCCTAAAGGAATCAACAAGATAATGTTGAGTCTACTAGGATTACAAGAGAAATGAAAAGGGGGAAAGGAGGTGTTTTACTTGAATAATCACGGGATAAAAGTTACAACACTATTTGATTTTGTGGGGTTGCTTGATTAGCTATGTGGTACTGAAAAGGAGAATTAACTATACAAGCTAATATTCTTCAGGACTCCTGATTATGAAGAGGCATAGACATACAAAAAAAAAAATTAATGTAAATTCTCAATGAAACATCCTCTCATAAAATGAGATAAGTGCTTGAATGGTGCAAAAATAGATTTGCTCCGACAACTCTAGAAAAGGTCTGAGCAAATTGTATAGTGAGTGGAGTGATTTAAAACAAAAAGAAAACTATGGACATGGAACATTAAAGTCTACAGAGATGACCAAGGTAATAGTAAGGGTGACACCATCCTATCATATGAGGATCCATCTAAATGCACATTTTGCTGAAGGTTTTTACAATGATTATGTAATGAGAGGTCACAAAATGAATGTGACAATAATTAAGAAATCAGTACCCAAACCACTAACTTCCCAAAGAAGATATGGCTCTGGAGTTGGTAATAGAGGAGAAGCTACAAGTTGTTTGGCTTGTCCCAAGATAAATGCTATATCATAGAATTCCATTTGAGGTGGCCAAAATAGAAGCCAAGGAGTGACCAACTAATCCGCAGGAGTAGAGAGGTCACCACCATGTAAATGATAGGGAAATGTTTGTAGCTGCAACAAACCACTATGCCAGAGAGAGGGCATTCATACCACATGCCACCATATGCATACAATGCATTTGTTGAAAGGCCTTTGAAACTTCCAAGAAAATGCATAGGGTAACCACACCAATGCAATGCAAAATACTTTTTTCAAAAGTGTTGACATGGAATGCCACTTCATTGAAGGATATGCACAAAATGCACTGTAAGCAAGGATTGCACATGGATGAAGCACTGGCTTGAAGCAAAAGAAACATAAAAAAACTCCATTTGAGCCAACTGTGAGGGAAATGATGGATTCAATAAAGAGTCTTAGAAACCTTTAAGAAAATACAATCTACAGATGTAAAGGGGTGCACATATTGTTTGAAAAATTTCCTCTTTCAATATGGTCTCAAGGAGTCTCATGATTGCAGAATGTGCACAAAAAGAATGTGTTGAAAAATTTTTAGAAACCTTTGAGCAAATGCGATTGGTAGACATGGAGATGTCAGCATATATAATGCATAATCTATTCTGAGGCACCATTGTGCAAGGAGAGTGAGGATTTTTTAAGTACCTTGGACATGTTTGGAACTAGAATAAGACACGATCATCAATCAGAGGCTTTGCTTATGGGATATTTGCAATGTGTTCCTACAGTAAAAAAAAATAAAAACTTGAAGCAAGGTGGTCAAGGCATGATTTGAAGAGGATTAGTTTGAGAAAATTTCAAACTGCAGTAGCTTGAGCTTGTTGGAAAAATATTTGTGTTGGGGCATTTCCACCATAAATGCATGAGAAAGAGAGGAGCTCTGGTAAAGGATTAGGGCAGAAAACGGATGCTAAAGAGATCAAGGACTCATGATGTTGATGCAAAATGCAACCAAATCCAAGCCACTCCCCGCTAGCTCGCCCAAACAAGATGCCCACCTGTTAATTCCTGCGAAACTAGAAAAATCATGCCACGTGGCATGTGGGTTTGGGAAAAGCATTCATTGAGTGGGTGTGTTTTCATATGCATGGGTTGAGAATTTTAAAGGGGTCGATGGTTCATTTCTTAAAAGCTTTCATTTTCTCTAAAAAGGGAAATATTTCAAATTGAAAACAAGGCCCGATGATTTTTTTAAAAAAAGAAAGCATTTAAAGGATTAAAGTTGGCTTGGGAGAGTGACTTCAAAGGTGGAATATTCAAATTTGGATGGTCCGATATAATGTTCAAGAGCCTTTAATGTGTATAGGTAAAACTTAAAATCTAAAGTGAATTAAATGTTGCATAATGTAACATTTAAATATTTGCATTTTAAATGGAATATTTATGGGTAGATATCTCATTGGTGAGCATAGTGGCCAATGGAGTTTAAACATTTCCACGTGAACAAGGGCATGATAATTGAATAAAGTGGAATATTTAAAGGGGCCCAATTAAAGTTTGTTTTAAATAGTGAGAAAACATTTGAAAATGTAAATATAAAGTGTTGTGGGTAAATGTTTTATTTACCTAGGAAAAATATTTTTAAATGGGATGCAATGTAAAGTGCACAAAGGGGATAAATTTATACAGTGAGTAAAATATTCACTATGTTGAATATTTTATATTTATGGGAGAAAAAAGTGATGCACATGAAAGAGCACAGGCAATATTTTCTTTTTCTTGGGGAGACAAGTGAATTAAATATTCACTATGGTAAAGTGAATATGCAAAATATAAGTCAAGAATAACAGGGTATGTGCAGGATCATGGTATGCCAAAAAGTGGCAATATTTGTAGGGTATGTGGCTGACGACTTTTTTTTCACCCAAAATTAATGAAACAAAAAGGGTTTTTAGAGGAGATTCTCAGCTTTCCAAAAATATAAATTATGATTTAATTTGAATTTAATAAATAATTATTATTCATTTTCTATTAGAATTATGACTAAAGTCGATCGATGGTGATTGAAAAACATCTATAACTTTCAAATGGTATCATATTTTTTGAATTCAAAATATGCGTCACATTCTATACTTTACATAATATAGGATTAAAAAATAAAAAATTAAATTTCATGAATTTTTGACCAAGTTAAGGTGGTCGACAGGCGAGTTTTTATATTTTCTAAAAGTTGTAATAAAAATTCATAATTAATTATTTACTTGGAAAAAATTACAAAAAATATGCATCACATCAGGACATGAGTCCTCTACTTATATATAAAATATTACAAAAAATATTATCATTTATTATGGTTAGGGTGGTCGGATAGACACCTACTTCTTATTTTTCCCTGAAATTTAAGTACTCTTGCAAATTTCAAATTTTCACAAATAGATTTTATTTTTTTTAAATAAACCTAGTATTTTAGAAACTACATTCAATTTTCTACAAATTATATTCTTACATATTTTTTAAATAATATAGATAACTTATTCAAATATTTACATCAAGTTGCCTAACACTGATTTTTCTGAATTTTTTGCCACTTAAGGGCCTGTTTGGCATACCATGATCCTGCACATGCCCAACAAATAGAGAAATGAAAGCTTTCATAGGTAGGCAAAGACAATTTTCATTTCCTGGGGTAAAATGGAGAGAATTTCCATAGGAAAATTTTTTGTTTTAGAAAAAAAGTGAATGCAAATAGATTGAGAGGCAAAAAACAATTTGTTGCAAAGGAGAGGAGAGATGAGAGAGGCTTTTCTTGTTGCTAATTAATGGTGGATGAAACTTCTAGATGGCACCATCAAATTGATTTTCTGACTCATTCTATTTCTTCTTATTCTCATTCTCATCTCATTGTAAGGGGTTCCATTTTCTGATAGCTCTACAAGCCAGGAAAAATCTCTAGGTAGAATTGTAAAGCTATGGAGAATTGTAATTTAGTCATTAAATTTGAAGTGTGTGTTCTAGATTATGCTTTCATGTTTATATTTTATTTGATGATTGTCTCCATTGTTGAGATGTAATGCTCTTTTAAATTCAATAATGAAAATTATTTGAGTCTTTTCATGCACATTTGCTACATTTGAGTTGCAATAGTTGTTTACTTCTATTATGTGAATGATGTAATTGCTTTAATAAATGACAACTGAATTTATTATTGCCTATTGTTCAGGGGATAGTGTAATTGCTTCAACAAATGTGACATGACTATTATGTTTTAGGTGGATTTGTAAGAATGGTTACTAGATAAAGCTTCAATAGTCTTGTTGTCATAATATGATAACATTTGCAAAGATCTTCAGAATATGTTCAACATTGTAAGATGAAATGCTAGTTATATAACTCCATAGCCCTCTTATTGGCATTGGTCAAATTTTCATGCATCTGTTGTTTTTAGTATGTACCCAATTCTTTAAATAAAAAACCATTTCAAATTTGTATTCTGAGTTATGTGTGTCGTGTTCTCCACACTAGTTTATGAAGTTCACCCAATGTCTTGCCAATGTTGAGTGATATTTTATGTTTCTTAGCATAATTCTATGAGAATATTATCTGTTAAGAAATATCTTGTTAATTGTATGTCTAGATCTTTAGATGTTGCTAAAGGGCCACCCCCTAGGTCCTACAGAGCCTAAAGTGCAAGGGAAATGTGTTTTAATTCCATTTCTTGTCAGTTGGCCAAATCAACCTTTAATCTGAACATAAGAAATTGGCTAGTCTTTAGGATTCATTTGGTTTGTTGATTTGGAGAACCAATAGTACAACATAATGAGAAGTCATTGTTTGTGATATGTATCATCCTTGAGACGAATGTATTAAGTTTGTCAACCCACTATGTGGAATTTGCATGACCTAAGACCTACTAGTTTGAAAAACATAATTATTTTTAAGCCTTTACGGTTGTGAGCAGAGTTAGGTTGAGGCTTGAAAACCTTATAGGGCTCAACCATCATTTCTAATATGCATGAATATGCTAAGCCTTAAGAAGGCTTATGAAAATTATTTCATATGACTGTGTTGTTTGTAAAAAAATTTCTTTGTAAAAGATTGAATAATGATCCTGTGGGAGGGCTTGAATTCCCTATATTATGTATTTCTTTGGTATATTTACTATGCTTGTTATCGAATGGGTTGATAGTAGAAAGGGGATTATTCACATTATTTTATAGCATTCTATATGTATGCTTATTTTTATTTTGTGTGAATCCAACCTCATTCGATAGGAATGATTTTATGAATATAAGATTGAGACTCACCAAGCCTTACTTGGGTTGATCTAGAGGATTGATAGGCTAATTTCCTAAATGTCTAAATGGCATAGACATAAGTCTACACGTTGTATATTGCTGCATGCATGGGATAAACTAGTATTCCCATAAGGGAAATTTTGACTATAACTTTTGATGATAAGAAAGAAAGCACCCAAACATTGAGATTGGTCAAATCTAGAGCAACCTTGATTAGTTTTTTGTAGCCTAAATAAGAAAAAATATTGTTTGAACCTGAAAATTCTATGCCTTCTTGGTTGAAATATTTGCTCAATTATTTCATCAGCAAACATTAATGATATCAAGTTTCCACAATCCATATCAATTGATCTTGTATACGTTTCTGGATTAGATTGTGTAAGAGTTTTTGCATCAACATTTCAGATTGCACTTCGTGATCCATCATTTGGATGAAGAGCTCAAGGAGAAGAGTAGTTAGTTGTAGACCAAGAACAACATAGATAGGAAAACTAGAGGGGGAGGAGATAAGAGGAGAAGGGAAAGCTACACAATAACCAAATAAGACAAGAAAAATAAGATTTAAAAATAATAAAATAGATAACAAAAAACTAGGGAGATAAAGAAGCCATAAAATAATGAAACCAATTAAAAGGAAGAATAAACAAGGCCCAAAAAATAACACAACATAAAATAAAGGGGAGAATAAAAAGGAAAGAAATGAAATTAGATAAGAAAAGAGAGACAAAAAAGAAAATCCAACTTAATTAAATTAAAGACTATTGGTAAAATACTAATACAAAGGTTAAAAATTTAAAATTTATAAATAAACTATACAATTAAAAGAATAAAAGAAATTAAAAAAAAATTACAACCTAACATTTATGTTATAGTTTAATTACAAAATTAAATTAAAATTAAACTATGACATAAATGTTAAGAATAGGTAGAAAATGAGATTAAGACAAGGAGCATAGAGCTAGGAAAAATAAACTTTAAAAAGAGCTAGAACATACAAGGAAGCAATAAAATAAAATAAAATAAGAAGAAAGAGGCTCTTGGAATGTGCAAGAAATAACAAGTAAAAAAATTCAATTAAGAAATACTATGTAATTTAAAGCAAAAAAATAAAGAGAGAGAAAATTTTCAAGAATGAAAAGCAAAGAAATGAAAGGAGATAAGCTAACACTAGAAAGTAAAAGAAAGAAGTGAAACCAAGAAACAAAGAAAGAACCAAAATAATAAAGGAGGTGCAAATAAAAATTTAAATAATAAATAGGTATGAAATGATATGCAAATAAATGACAGCCAATGTATATGCATACAAAAGCAAACCAAAAAGGATTAAAAAGGACTAAATAGATCTAATTAAGGAGACCGAAATACAAATGTAAGTTAAAATGAAAAATAAAATTAAAGTAGACTATGGTATTAGTTTTACAAAATGAAATATATAATAATGACATATATGATAAGAATATAATAAATTAAAAATTGAGTCCACACAACATAATAGAAAACAAGACAATATATAAAATAAAATAAATTAAATAAATAAAAAATAAAGAAGACTCTGGTATTAGTTTTATAGAATTTAAAAGAAATAAATATTAATGACAAATATGATAAGAATATGATAAATTAAAAATAAAACTTATAAATAAAATTAAATAAAGTAGACTATGGTATTAGTTTTAAAGAATAAAAACAATATATAATAGAGACATATATGAAAAGAATATAATAAATTAAAAATAAAACTAAGAGCACACAACTTCAAAAGGAAAAGAGCCAAAAAGGAACATGCAAGGAATGAAAGTGATGCAGAGCTTGATGCCTTTGATCTAAACCAACACAATTCAAGTGGTTTCCAACAACAAATATATTCACAAATTCTAACAAAACACTCTTTTCACACAAGCTCTTCCCTTTGCATTAGTAGGTCTGCAGACTCGATTTTTTCAACTTTTTCCTCACAAGGAATCTCACAACAATCAAACCCTTCACACCTACAAACACCCTTTAGTCCATGCTCAAACATAACCAAAAATCTCCATGGGTCACCTTGGAACAACTATTCAAACTCATGTAACTACACTATCCTAGTAGATCAATTAGGTCACTTTTTCAAAGGAAGTTCCTCTAAATCTTGCAAAAAAATATGAATACCCTCTCAGAACTTCACACTAGATAACAAATGTCCCATTTCAACAATTTTTAGAAACACAAACCCTCATCTAGCCTATGTAATAAGAAACCCTCTCTTTTCACATGTTAAGGGTAGGGTTTATTGAAACTTATAGTTCCAACCTCCCACAACATTGCCACCACCTCCAACACTCTTCAATATGCCTACCCAAACTCACAAAATCATCTCTCATCCCTTACTCGTTGTATTTCCTCAAACTCTTTCACAACCTATCTCTTTCATACCCAAATTCACCAATTTAGTGGACAGGACAGTCCTTACTTTTCCCTCAAAACCTTCACACAAACAAAACCTCTTACTCAACCATCCTAAAAATAACATCATGAGCCCATTCCACTTAGAAACAAGGAGTACAGAAGGTGGAATGGGATTTATCCCATGATTAAAGCCACAAACCCTAAGAATAGGGTATACCAGCCCGATTTCAGTAAAATGGAGAAAACTTTCACCAATTACAATTTGAAACACTCAAATAAAGTGAAGAATTCAAGAAACTCACTCCTCTATTGAATTCACTAACTTTTAGAAAGATATGCTACATTACAAAACTGTACAAATGATTGGTAATATAGAATTTTCTGAAAAAACACAAAAAATAAAGCAAATAGGGGCTCTCTTTATTGAATTTCCTTCACAATATTTTCAAAAACCCTTTACATCAATGGATTGCACATATTTAAACACTTTCCCCCTAAAAATACCCTTCAAACCAACCAACTATATTTCAAATCCCAACTGACCGTTGGGCTTCTTCAAAATTGTACTTTTACATTTTTTGCCTTGTCAACATTTGACATTTTTTGCCAATTTAGAAAATTAAGCCCCCAAACCTCCTAATGACCACTATAAGGACTCACTACAACATTAAATGGTCTAAAAATTCCTTATTCAAAAAAATCCAAGACTCAACACACTAAATTCTCTCCAAGACCCTCAATTACAAATTCTTGCATTTTGTGGATCATTTTGACAACATTGCATTTTAAAGAAAGATGAACACCTATTACATGCTAAATGGTCAATTTAGACCTTATTGACTCAACAAAAAACTTGAAGACCCTATGAAAACCTATCACAAAACAAACTTGATCAATTTTAGATGAAGTGGATTGGTGCTCTTGCACCATACAACCAACCTTGAAGCTTTTCCAAGTCTCTTGGAAATGAAATTATAGGTTGCTCCAAATTGTCTACTCCACCACCTTGATATTAAAATGATCTTTTCCTTTTCCTCTAGATCATATGTTGTTGTCTTGCTTCACCATCTTTGTGATCAAACAAATTGCCACCTAAATTTTGTTTCTTTAGAACAAACTACCTTGATAAATGTCTCTTGACTGTCCCTTCATTTGTGACTGATCTTGTACTTGCTTTAACACCTACAAACACACTTTTACCAATATTGTGTTCAATTGATTCTTCCTTACCTTTGGTTTCACACTTGAAACTACTCATTTTTCCTTGAATCACCTTTTATTTTCCACGCATCTTTGTGTTCAAATTTTCTTTCTCAACAACCTCTTCCTTAACAAACTTACATGCCTCTTTATCACCAGTACTTGGCTTCCTCTCCATTTCCTTAGTAGCTATAGGACAAAACATTGTCCCAACCTCAATTCCTTCTATCCTTTTCAACTCCTTTTCAGTATTTGCAAGGATTTCATCCTTGACCTTCTCTGACTCAATCTTGGTCACCTTTCTTTCACCTTCTTTGTTTCTTTTCATGACTATATTAGCCTTCAAATTCATTGTCCTCAAATCTCCTCACCTTGAAGTGGTTGCAAATGTATTTTTCTCTTCTTGTTTATCTTCCATAGTTTTCCCAATCTCCTTCTTACCAAAAGTGATGAATTTGGCTACCTTGTTTTGTTCTTCTCCACCCTCCTATAATGGGGTCAATATAAAAGTGATACCATCTTTCACAATCTAATATGTGTTAGGTCTCCCTCATAGATTGAGTGCCTATCAAATTTCCATGGTCTTCCAAGGAGTAAATGGCAACAACTCATTGGAAAAATATCACAAAGCACCTTGTCCCTATAATCACCAATCTAAATATCAACTAGTTCTTTCTCATTAACAATAATAGATTGATCATCACTCACCCAAGAATCCTTGTATGGTGTTTCAAGAGGGATTCTTTCTAACTTTAACTTATCAACCATTTCACAAGACACTATGTTATTAGTAGATCCCGAATCTATCACTATTTTACACACCTTACCTTTACATTTACAGGTTGTCTTGAACAATTTCATTCTTTGAGCCATCTCCTTCTCCTTGGATGCTTGAAATAAGGTTCTTCTCACCATCAAAATTTCTCCAACTTTAGGAGCAAAAAATATACTATTGGAATTTTAACTCACCTTCATCTTCTTGGACAATTTGAGCTCTTCTTTCATTCTTTCTTTCTCCACCACTTGATGAAGCACCAAATTTTTAAGGCACTTGTAGGATGGATGTGCAAAATCATTACAGTTGTAGCACCTTCCTGAGAAAATATTTGCATTCCTACCACCTCCAAATCTGCCTCTTGATCCCTTGAATCCACCTCTAAAATCTACAACTGGTTCTTGTCCTTTATGTGCATCACCTTGGCTTTTAGGGGTTTGGCTTGAAGAATAAAATGTACCTCTACCCCTTGAAGTGCTTCCCCTACCTCTGTTTGTCTTTTCTTGTCTCCTTTTCAATTTTTCTTCTACCCTTATAGCCATCTAATAGAATTCTTCAATTGCCTTTGGATTATGCAAACTTATTTCATCTTAGATGTTAAATCTTAGTCCACTAAGATACTTGGCCACTTTCTCAACATCATCAACCATATGTCCTTCCCTTATGCTCAACTTATAAAACTCATTAGTTTGAGTTTTCACATCCATTTCTCTTTGCTTTAAATCTTGAAGTTTTTTTGACATTTGGATAGCATAATCATTTGGAAAAAAATCACCTTTTAATTTGGCTATCATCCTATCCCATGAAACAATTTTGGACTTACCTTTTCTTCTCCTTTTAGCTTTTTCATAATGCCACCAAACTAATGCATGCCACTTCAATTTAGTCCTGGCTATCTTCACCTTTTCCTTATTAGATACATCCTCACATTCAAAGAAGTTGTCTAAGGCTGCAATCCAAGCTAACAATGCTTCCTCATCTAAAGTACCATCATACATTGGAAAATTAATCTTTACCTTATGATTGTTTCCTTTTACTACCTTTAGTAGCTTGGCCATTTGATGCAGGAGCATCCCTAGTTCTTGGCAATCTTGCATCAACCAAAATATTTTCATTTTAGTTTGTTCTTGTTTTAGTTCTTGCTTAGTTCAAGTTGGCAAATTTAGTGTTTTGTCACATTTGCTCACCGGGCTTTGTGGATATGATTTTGCATTGTGGACATGCTCATTTTCCTTATTCCAAGATTTGAGTGCAATTAGTTCATTTTCTAGCAAGTTATCACTTCCAAATTATGTGGAACTTTCTTAAACTGACACCAGAATAATTTCAAACCTAACAGCTAATTCGATCGCTCATGGATCTTTCCTGTATTTTGCGGATCTTGACAGTGTGATTTAAATTGTTTCATGTAGTGTGCCCAACCTTAATTTAGGTCCAAAATTCATCTCATGCATTCACTGAGGAGTAATTCAAAATTGAGGCCAACCTATTCATGCACATGTTATATTTTCTTTCATTGGAGATTGTAATGATCTTTGGTTCACGCAAATGATTATATATCTCAAGACATGATATAAAGAATTTTAATCGATCATTAGAAAGAAGAAAAGTTAGAATATAGATTCAATCTATAATATTTTTTCTCACATTAAGGATCATATTAGACCATTTCAATTTTGAACATGTTGTATCAGGCCTGTGAGTTGAATCTATAAGCCTGGATGTTGCTGGCTATTTGCAATTGAAATTTCTATTAATAAGAATATTTGAATCTGCATTTTCCCCCATATTTTGTGTTGCTTCTATTTGTGACTCTTGTTGAATGGTTTGGATTGTTCCCTTTGAGGACCCTCCTACCGTGGCTGCACCAAATTGGTATCAGAGTGATATTCATTTCATGAGAGATCATCAGAGTTTGCAGAGTCCTGTTGAAGATTTGTTGTGGTGTGGCAGACAGAGGATCCGACCTACAGCTGCAAAGGACTTCTGTAAAGATGGCAGGAAGAAGAAATGTTAGAGGAAATGGAGTGCATGGAAATGAAGACTGTTAGGGTTAGTAGGTAGATATCTAACAATTAAATACTAATTTGATCAATAAAAAAAAGAAATAGAACACACAGAAAATTATAGCGAAAACAAGACAACATAGAGAATTTAACGTGGTTCACCCAATCTGGGCTATATCCAGAAAACCACAACCATCTAATTATTTTATTATCTAGTGCAAAACTTATTACAACCTTGTGAATAATCACATTTTTCTACATATTGTAACACCCATTCCAACCCCTTATAACAAGCCTTTTAGAAGCTTCTAGAATTAGGGTTTTACAAAGTCAGTTTTTTTCTTTTTCGATGATTTTTCCTTTTTCACTGATGACATGAAAAAGATGGGAATTTTTTTTTCTCGGGGGCTACTATCCCCAAACCCCTACCTAGGGCCTGGCTCAACCTCAAACATACATTAAAATACCTACAATTGAAGCATATGTTTCCTTGGACATTTTTTCTTCCTCCTCTTGTGTCTTTGGACACATATCCTTAGTCAATTTGACATGACTGGGCAAAGATGTGTTGATAGCTTTTTCCTTCTCCATATGAAATCTTTACAACAACTTTTCAACATAATCAACTTGAGATAAAAACAATTTTTTATTTTTCCTATCTCTTGTAATCTTCATACCAATTATTTTATTTGCTTCTCCCAAATCCTTCATAGCAAATGAACTTGCTAACTACTATTTTAACTCTTTTATGTGATCCATGTTAGACCCCACTACAAGCATATCATCAACATATAGACATAAAATAATGTAGTTATTATCATCCAACCTCTTAAAATAAACACAATGGTTATAATTACACTTGTTGTAGCCTTGCTCAACCATAAAACTATCAAATTTCAAGTACCATTGCCGAAGGTGCTTATTTCAAGCCATATAAACTCTTCTTCAATCTGCACACCAATTTATCATCTTTGACCTCAAATCCTTGGGGTTGTTCCATATATATCTCCTCCTCCAAATCACCATGGAGAAAGGAAGCTTTCACATCTAGCTATTCCAAATGCAAATCTTCAACAACCATAATACTTAAAACAATACGAAAAGAAGTCATCTTAACAATTGGAGAAAAAATTTCAGCAAAATCAATGCCCTTTTTCTGTGCAAATCCTTTTATAACTAACCTGAATTTAAATTTGTTCTTACCTCCATCTTCCTCTTTCATCCTATAAACCCATTTTTTTGGTAAATTCTTCTTACCAATAGGAAACTTGCATAAATCCCAAGTCTAATTTTTCAACAAGGAGTCCATTTCTTCTTCCATTGTTTGCTCCCACTGAACTTTTGTATCCACCTTCACAACTTCATCACATCCTTCAGGTTCACCAGCATGATACATGTTAGGTGTACAATATAGCATGACCAATCACCACATACCAACAATCTCCCACTTGGGGACTGGTCAGGCTCCACACCAACACACAAACCCAACTTTAATGGAGATGTTGAGAGGAATTGCTGCCATAATAGATACAGATGAAATAGCCCATAGGAGAGGTTGACCAGTTGATGATGTGAGTGATGAAGAGGTAGAAAAACATAAATAAAGGGAAAGAGAAGATCAACCTAGCTTGGATTAGGGAGAAGAGAGGTTCATAAGAGCCCTAAACAGAGTAAATACCAGACCACATTTCAATCCACCAAATTATAGTGGTAAGTTGGATTCAGATGAATTGCTTGATTGGATAATAGAGATGGAAAATTATTTTGATTTTGAAGGTACCACTGAAGACAAGAAGGTAAAATTCACCTCTACAAAGTTGAAAGGACATGCATCCCTTTGGTGGGAACATTTATAGACAAATAGGCAAAGAAGAGGAAAAGAGAAGATAAAATCATGGGATCAGATGGTGAATAAGTTGAAGATAAAGTTTATACCTATAGATTACTAGATTAGTTTGTTCCAAAAGTTGCAAAATTTGAAGCAAAAGAAGTTAAGTGTGATAGAGTATAATGAAGAGTTCTACAAGTTGAATATCAGATCGGAACATTCAGAAGATGAAGTGGAGCAAGTAGCTAGATATGTGAATGGTTTGAAGCCATCTATACAATATGAGATTAGTTTGGTCAAGTTGTTGAGTGTGGAAGAAGCATATAAATGTGCCCTAAAGTTAGAAGAGAAGCTGAATAAAATACATGAGTAGAGACAAAGAGGAAGAGGTGGAAGATTTCAGACAGGAAGAATTTTTAGTGGAGGAGGAAGAGGAAATTTTGTAGATCAGAATAAAGATAAGGAAGTTAGTAAGAATGATAATTCATACTGAAGAGATGATATAAACTCTTAGTAGAGAGGAGGATATGGTGGTTAGAAAAATGAAGGTTATAGAAAAGATGATAAGGGACAATAGAAGAGAGTATTTAGAGGAACTTTTTTTAAATGTGGTGGAGAAGGACATAGAGCATTTGAATCTAATCAAGGAGAGACATGAAAAAAGATAGAGAATAGTAGGAAAAATTTTGTTGGAGAAGATCATGCTGGATCATCTAATAAAATTGAAGAAGGAGAAGTGTTGGTGAACATAAGAGTATTATGTTAAAGTGAGTTGGAGTTGGAACAATTGCAAAGAAAGAATTTGTTTCAAACTAGATGTAAGGTAGCTAGTAAATGTTGCAAGGTGATTCTTGATAGTGGAAGTTCTAATAACTTGGTTTCTAAAGAAATGGTTATCACATTGAAGCTAGAAAGGTTGAAACACCTGAAGCCTTATCAAATAGCATGGATAAAAAATGAGCATCAGGTACTGGTAAGTGAATAATGTTTGCTGAAATTGAAGATAGGAAATTATCATGATGAAGTTTTGTCTGATACCATGCCTATGGATGTATGCCATGTTTTGTTTGGAAGACCTTGGTAGTATGATAGACAAGCTATTCATGACAGAAAGAAGAACACATATACCATTGTTGCTAATGGGATGAAGCAGACATTGTTTCCATTGGAGGATGATCCTAAGGTTAAGGTTTGTATAAATGCTAGAATTTTTTTGGTTGATGGAAGGAGATTTCTAGATGGAATGAGACATGAGAATGTGTGCTATGCCTTGGTTCCTAAGAAGACTAAAGACTTGAAGTTGTTGGTAGATGGTTAGTGCTCCACTCGAGATTTGTGGCATTGACTAACCACCTCTCATGGATATGCTAACTCTAGCAGTTGTATCAGGCATTAACAAGTCGATCTTTTGGTGCAACGAAAACTATGGGCCAACAAGTGGTATTAGATCCAAAGGTGTCAGGTTTGAATCCCCTTGATTAATGTTGAGGGGGAGTTTGTTGGTAGATGTTAAACACTCCCCTTAGGATTTGTGACATGGATTAACTGCCTCTTGTGGATTCGTTAACTCTGGAAATTGTATCAGGCATTAACAGGTTGATATTTTGGTGCAACGACAACTATGGGCCAACAAAAGCATGTAGAAGAACAACCAAAAGAAATAAAGGAGTTGTTGATAGAGTATGAGATCATTTTAGATAATGTACTTGATGGATTACCACCTGTAAGGAGTATTAGTCATTGTATGGATTTGATTCCTAGAGCTAGTTTTCCTAATAAAGCAACACACCAAATGACACCTACAGAGAATGAAGAGTTGAATAGACAAGTGAAAGAATTGTTGAGGAAGGTTTTGATCAGAGAAAGCCTAAGTACTTGTGTAGTACCTATTGTATTAGCGCCTAAGAAGGATGAAGAATGGAGGATGTGTACAACCTCTGGAGCGATAAACAAGATCATAGTGAAGTATAGATTTCCTTTTCCCTAGATGGATGACATTATAGATTGTTTGAGTGGAGCTAGATACTTTACAAAAATTGATTTGAAGAGTGGATATCACTAGATCAGAATTAGAGAAGGGGATGAGCGGAAGGAAAAATTCAAGACAAATGAAGGATTGTATGAGTGGTTGGTGATGTCTTTTGGACTAAAAAATGTACCGAGTACTTTCATGAGGTTGATGAATGAGGTATTGAAGAAGTTCTTGGGTAAATTTGTGATTTTTTATTTGGATGACATCTTTATTTTCAGTAAGACTAGAGAAGAACGTTTGTTGCATATAAGACAAGTTTTGCAGAGGTTGAAAGAAGAACAGTTGTTGATAAACATTAAGAAGTGTAGTTTCATGAAGGAAGAACTGGTATATTTGGGATTTGTGATATATGTGGATGGATTGAAGATGGATCCTGAGAAAGTAAGAGCAATTGCTGAATGGCCTACACCAAAAAGAATTGGAGAGGTAAGATCATTCCATGGATTGGCTAGTTTCTATCGAAATTGCATTAGGAATTTCAATTTTATTTGTAGTCTGATGATAGAAAAAATGAGAGGAGACAAGAAGGATTTTAGATGGACATCTGGAGAAAACCAGAGTTTTGAGTTGTTGAAATAGAAAGTGACTGAGTAGCCTATGTTGGCTTTACCATACTTCAGTAAGGTATTTCAAGTGGATTGCGATGCAAGTGGAAATGTAATCATAACAGTGTTAAGTCAAGAAGGAAGACCAGTGGCTTATTTTAGTGAGAAATTGAATGATGCTAGGAGAAGATATTCAGTGTATGATTAGGAGTTTTATTCCATAGTTCAAGCCTTGAAGAAATGGGGACATTACTTGTTGCCTAAGGAGTTTGTGTTGTATATGGATCATCAAGCATTACAATATTTGAATAGTCAAGGTAAGTTGAATCAGAGACACATGAGATGGGTGGAATTCTTGCAGAGTTACACTTTTTTTTTGAAACATAGGAGTGGAAATTCAAATAGAGTTGTTGATGCTTTGATTAGGAGAAGGAATTTATTGATGGAAATGAGAGTGGAGCTATTAGGTTTTGATGAATTGAAGAACTTGTATGAGGAAAAATTGGATTTTGTAGAACCTTGGAGGATAGGAGTTAGTTGTTGGATTATTTCATTCAGGAGGATATGTTGTTCAAAGGAAATCAGTTGTGTGCATCCTAGAGTTCAATGAGGGATAGCTTGGTGAAAGAAAAAACATAGTGGAGGATTGGCAGGACACTTTGGAATTTATAAGACAATAGCATTGGTAAGTGAGAATTATTTTTGGCCACAAATTCATAAGGATTTTAGGAAATTTGTGCAGAGTTGTAGAGTTTGCAAGTTGCAAAAGGGAGTAGTCAGAATGTTGGATTGTATAAGCCTTTGACAGTTCTGGAGAGACCCTGGGAGGATATTAGCATGGATTTCATGCTTGGATTTCCAAAAACACAAAGGGGTAATGATTCTATATTTGTGTTGGTAGATATATTTTCTAAAATTTCACATTTCATACCTTGTAAGAAGACAACAGATGCAGTGCATGTAGCAAACTTGTTTTTCAAAGAAGTGGTTATATTGCATGGATTACCTAGGAGTATTGTTTCAGATAGGGATACAAAGTTTGTTGGTTACTTTTGGAGGACACTTTGGAGGAATTAAGGACATATTTGAAGCTCAGCTCTACTTTTCACCCATAGACTAATGGACAGACAAAGGTAGTAAAGGAGTTTGGGGAATTTGTTGAGATGTTTGGTTGGAGAGAAGATTGGAAGTTGGGATTTAGTCCTTGTAGAAGTAGAGTTTGCATACAATAATTTAGAGAACAAGAGTACCGGAAAAACACCTTTTGGGATTGTTATTGGAGTTCATCCTATAGGTATATCAGAGTTATGAGACATTAGTAAGGAGGATAAAAGGAGTGCAAAAGCAAAAGAATTTGCAGAACATATGAAGAAAGTGCATACTCAGGTGAAACAACAATTAGAAGACATGAATCAGAAGTGTAAGGAGAAAGAAAATGAAAAGAGGAGACAAAAGGAGTTTGAAGTTGGAGATGAAGTGATAGTTTATTTGAGGAAGGAACAATTTTTGGTTGGCACATACAATAAGCTAAAGATGAGGAAGTTTGGACCCTATAATATTTTGAAGAAATTTGATTCAGGAAATGCATATGAAGTAGAGTTACCAGATGGAGTGGGTATATCACCTATATTCAGCATTATAGATCTACATCAGTACCATCAAGAAAAATTGGAGAATTAGTTCCCTAAACAATAATCAGATGAGATAGAAGATATTTTGGATACCAAAGATGGGAGGAAAACGAGAGGAAGACAATAAAATAATATCTTATGAAGTGGAAAGGAAGACCAGTGTAATATTCTTCTTGGATTTCTCAAGCTAAGGTAGACTGTATTGGTTTCCCTTAGCCCTAGTAAAGTGAGGGACTCACTTTTCATTCAACCCCAGATGTCTGATGTAGGAGCATCCCTAGTTCTTGGCAATCTTGCATCAACCAAAATATTTTCATTTTAGTTCTTACTCAGTTCAAGTTGACAGATTCAGTGTTTCATCATATTTGTTCATCAAGCTTTGTAGATCTATGTTTGCATTGTGGAAATATTCATTTTCCTTATTCCAAGATTTGAGAATGATTGGTTCATTTTCTGGCAAGTTATCACTTCCAAACTATGTGGCAGTTTCTTGAACTGGCACTAGAATAATTTCAAATCTAATGGCTAGTTTGATCACTTGTGGATCTTTCTCGTATCTTACAGATCTTGATGGTGTGATTTGAATTGTTCCATGGATTTTCCCCTACTTTAATTTAGGTCTGTGTGTAGTGTGATTTCCTACCCTAAAAGATGCAAAATAACAAAAATGCAACAAAGAGAAACAACACAACACCACTTCACGATTAGCATAAGTTGAACTTAAACAAAAGAAAGATAAAAGAATGAGATTATACCTTTGTTCAAGTTGATCCTTTTGGTTGGCCCTTTGATGTAGATTGGATGTATGCTCCTTGATGGAAAATGAGTCAAAATGCTATGCAAAGTGATATAGATTGTATGATGAATGCAATGAGAGATTTGAGTATTTGGATAGGTGTATGGAACAAATGCAATGAAAGCTTCAAAATGCAGCAATGGTGGCTAAGAATGCAAGTGCTTGAAAGTTAAATTTCTTGAGCTTGTGAGTGCTAGATTGCTTGAATGTGTGCTATGCTTGAATGTGTGTTATGTCATGAATGAGAAAAATGAGACCAAATCCTCTATTTTAGGGGATGAATCTCTAGATATTTGAATGGATAGGATTTAGCCAACATGGACAAGATGAAGGGAGGTGGAAAAATGACATGTGAGGTGGAGGTACTTGCAAGTACCCTGGGATTAGGGGAATATTTCCTCAAAAAGAAAGTTTTTGTCCCCATGTGGGAAGGATGGTGACAAGTGAGGAATTTTAGAATTCCTCACTTATCATCATGGGGAAGAGAGAAGTTGTTGGGGCAATAAATGTGAATTTTAAATTCACATGATTGGGAGTACCTTGAGGATAATACAAGGTCCTCATAAAGGAGTTCCTTGTCCCATGTGAGTGATGTGACTTATGAGACGATTTAGAATTTCCCAACAACCTTCATGGGAAAGAGGGGAGCATTGAATGAATAAATGTGAATTTTTAATTGACATGGGGAAGAGGTCATGGATTTAAAAATAAAGCACTTATGAAAGGTTGACTTGGAGGACATACCAAAGATGGAAAGAGTATTACATTAAGCTTGTGCAAACAAGTGATTAAGAAGATTAATGAAGGATTAGAGACAAGTGGCCAAATATGGAGGATGTGACAAGGAGAGAGAAAAGAGGTAATTTAAAATTGATTTAAATTCAAAAAGGCTAAATGACTAAGTTAAATAAATTGATATATTTATTTAATTTAGAGAAGAAGGGATGAAAGGTAAAGTATTTAATTATTAAATTAAATACTTTAGGAACCTTGAAAAGGGGAAATATTAATTAAATAAGTAATTTAATTAATGTCGATGAAATAGATGAATAAAGTGTTAGAAACCAAGATTAGACATGCAAACCAAAAAACCTTCCATAGAAGAGAAAAACATAAAAATAAAAGCTATTGCAAAAATATGTGCAAATAATATTATTTAGGAATTCATAATTACATGAGATTATTTTCTTTATAAAAGAAAGTATGCATAACCCTAATCTTATCTTGAACAACAAGATAGCTCAACAAGATAAGGATGAGAATAATTAATCTAGGAATTAAAATATACGTAAGTAAAGTTATGCAAGTGTAATTAAATATTAATTACACTAACAACCCCCCATAAGTGAAAATTAGGGAGACTAAAAAAGCATGCACCTAAAACTAAGATGAATGCAAGAAATAATGAATGGGTCCTGAAAACAAGGTCTGATCAGGTACCCTACAAATGCAATATGAGGTAGAGAAGGAAAACCTAGTGGGACAAAACCCCCCTAAAATGAGATGACTGCTGCAAAGAAGCACTAGAAGAACATTATGGAGTAACACTGGAACTAAAATCTAGCAAGCAAGGAAAGATACTTCTATCTACAAGAAATGAAAGTGGAATCATAATAATGCAACAACAGGCCTGATGCCATAGAATACTGGAAAACTCACAAACTAGAACAACCCTAGAATCTGTGAAGCAACAGTAGATAAAATGATGACATAATCTAGAAACGATGTATCTTGGTGTCGAGGCCAAACTAAAACTAAACATCTTCCATGGGACCAAGTACCATAAAAGACTTTGGAACATTAACCAGAAAAACATGGCCCTCCAACTGAGATGAATCTGAACCAATGTAGATCAATAACCATAGACTCTCAACCTGAAGTGTGAACCAATGTGAATTTGATATGTGTCAAGTTAAGACAAGATGTGGCCAAAAGAAACTAGGAAACCAGATATAAACCATGTGAGTGGTCATCAAAATAGGATGAAGATCAAAGTGCATGCACACTCTAATCAGATTATTATGCAAGAAACCCCCCTGATGGAACTTTATCTCAATTAATTTATTACAATAACCCAATGATTGGAAAAGGAGAGAATGCTAAACATGCATAACAAAAAAAAAAAAACCTCAAATATGTGTAGAGTACTGAACCAACTTTCCAATGCTGCAAGAATGGTGAAAAACGGATACGCGAGTCAAAAAATATGCCATCCGAAGTGAAAACAACAACATATGAGTTCAAGGTCTTGAAAAATAAATATGGAGAAAAATCAGAAAAATATACCTTCACCACTGGATAAGCATTAGAATTATCTTTCCAACGATATCTCATTTGCAAAAAATGAACACCATACGCAAAAAATACGCCCGATTTAGTGAAAATTGCTCCAAAAGGCCCAATAAGGCCTGTAGGGCCCCCAAGGGGCTAAAAAAATGTCATCCCCTGGTCCTATACGTGATCAGGGGCTGGCAGGAAGGTGCTGGGGGTGGAGCGCCTAGTCCTCCATAGGACCATGCAAGGTGTTGAAGGGTCAACCAGGGGCTGGGTGCATAGCGCCCAATCCCCCATAAGATTGGTGGCTGGCTGGAGGGGCCCGACGGAGGCTAAGCATTGGCCAGTGGTGGATGGGTAGGCGTCACCACCAGTGGTGGTGGACCGGTTGTCACCAAGTGGTCGTCGGGTGGTAGAATCCTTTTACACTATAGGTGCTAGCACAGAGTTCAAAAAAACACATTTTTTATATTTTTTTTAATTTTCGAGCCTCAAGAAGCGTGTTGGGGAGGCTGTACGACTCCCTAGCAATTTTTTTTTCCTTCCGAACCAACTTCTCCAAAATCAATGAAACAAAGGGAAATTTTAGGGTTTTTGGCTGCTGCAAACGTGATGGTAACCTCTATTTGTGCCCAAAATGCTCTAAAAATTTGGCCACCCCCAGAGCTTACAAAAAATCTATGAGCTTGAAACCCTCATAGACCTGGTAAACAATGACCAAAATCTACAAAATAAAAGTCAATCCTGAATTTTTCCAGTGCTTTGAATCCAATGGTGAAGCTCGATCTAATCCAAAATGTTGCATAGATGAACTTAAGGTGTGATACCCTCGAGGAATCCCGAACGAACTCTGTAATGATTTTCTCAAAAATATGAGAAGGGGAATTCAAGTTATGCAAGGAAATGTTTCCACTTCATACCTATGGAATCAAAGAAACCAAGATCAAACATGCAAACTAAAAAACCTTCCACATAAGAGAAAAATAGAAAAGCAAAACTATTGCAAAAAGATGTGCAAATAATATTATTCAGGAATTCATAAGTACATGAGATGATTTTCTTTATAAAAGAAAGTATGCATAACCCTAATCTTATCTTGAGCAACAAATAGCTCAACAAGATAAGGATGAGAATAATTAACCTAGGAATTAAAATATACCTAAGTAAAGTTATGCAAGTGTAATTAAATATTAATTACACTAACATAAAAGAGATGGATTTGACCGTATGAGAGTGGTCAAATTTGGATGTCTACATTTTTCCCCTCTTTGAGATGGTGTTATGAAGTAGAATCATTTCAAAGAAGATTAAAATATAGCACCAAGAAGAAGATGGTTAGATTATAAAATATGCCCTAGTCATTCAAAGAAGTGACTGGAAAGAAATATGATGGGAGTGAAGATAAAGATTAGGGATTGAGGATTAAAAGAAGATTAAAAGATAGCACCAAGAAGAAGATGGTTAGAATGGGAAAGATGCCCCAGTCATTCAAAGAAATGAATAGGAAGAAAGATGATGGGAGTGAAGATAAAGATTAGGGATTGAGATTTCCCCCTCGAGAGGACATGTGGGTTCAATAGAACATAGTTGTGCTCTTGAAGTGGATGAGACGATGAAAGGGGAGATGAGGAAGATGATGCAAAGTTATGGATAAGAGAAGATGATAAGAAATAGAAGCTTGGAAAGCACAAATGGATTTAAGGAAAAAGTTGATGTTGCCCCAATCAAGATACAAGCTAAAATGGGTTGATGATGGATTGAGTGTAAATAAGGGCTTGCATAGTGATGAGGGTCGATGCTAGGCATATCATACTTTCTTTAATTTAGTGGCAAGTACTTTCCCTATAATCATTAGAAAATTAAGGGAAGATGGGTGTGGAACTACACTTGTCAAGAATCGTAGGTATCCTAAGAAGAAGAGAAGATGGGAGGTGAATGTTTGCACAACCAAAATCATAGGTCATAGGTTAGGTATGAATGCAATGCAACATAATTGATCATGAAATGCAATCCTAATGTGATTTTCCATTTTTTGGAGCACTGATTTTTGCTATAGCATAAGACACTAGGTGCTAGGGTATGTAAACCAAGGTAGATTAGTGTCTAATGCATAAAACAAACACAACAGATAAGAAGGCTATCCCAACACCCTAAAGTCATGAAGACCTTGGTCGGGCTATGTATTGGGATAACCACAAGCACAAAAGGATGCCCCAACATTACACAAGACCTCAGGGATCTTGGTGGGTACTACGTGGGACAACCAAAAAGACAAAAAGAAAAGAAAAAGGATCAATATATGCCCCTATGTTAATTGATCAAAATACACCATAATATGATATATCATGGAAGCCTTGACAAGTTGTGATAGGGAGCTCAGATGATAAATAAAAGCCAAAAGTATCAAAATATCACAATCAAATTCAAACATCCTTTGTCATAGGATCGAGAGGATGGATGGGGTTGATGAGGTCTATTAGGAAGGATGCATCCTATTGAGACCAAAGATGGATACTAAAATAAAAGATCAATTATGATGCAGGAGACTCCAAAACCAATTGAATCTCATGATACAAGTGGATATCATTTGTGAGGAAACAACTAGGTAAGGACATAGTTGATAACACAACATAGAATGTGAGACACAAGGCACAAGACTGACACACCCTAACAACCTAGGGGCTTGGGGGCCGATTAAAGATTATCCTTGCCTACGTGAAAGCGCAAAGCCCTTGTAGTTCAAGAAAAGAACATGGATAAAGAAAAAAGAGGAAAATGGGGACAAGATGATGGATGATGATGATTGGACTAACCAAAAGAAAAGAAAAGAAAAGTCTTGGGCATGGATCAAATGATCGACCTTTCCTACATGAAAGCATAGGGGCAACGTAGTTTGAAAAGGACTAAAGAAAAATGATGGATAAGGGATGATGAGACAACCATGATAAGTGGATAAAATGATGGAATTAATACAAGGAGAGAAGATATACCTAATGGATGGTGATTGCATGAAGTTGAAGGATGAGATAGTTATCCAAATCATCAAAAGATGAATTGGGAGGATGACATGATGGAGAGATGAGTGAGGAGAAGTGATAAGAGATGATAAAGATGTGCAAAATAAATGGGAGTGATGACAATGAGAGATGGAATTGGGTTGCATGGGGGGAAGCCTATAGCTAGATACCAATGCTAAGGGATTATGAGATGGGACGAGGATAAATATGAATGGATAGGGAGATAAGGATGGGGGATGGAAGGGATACTATGATGGATGGATAGGAAGATAAGGATGGCGAGATGAAAATAATTTTTGGATGGGCAAGGAGATAAGGATGGGGAGATGAAATGGATACTATGATGGATGGATTAATATGAAGATAAGGATGGGGAAATGGAGGGGATGCTATGCTATGATGGATAGGAAGATTAGGATGGTGAGATGGAAGGGATTGTTTGGATGGATAGGAAGATAAGGATGGGGAGATGAAGGGGATGATATGATGGATAAAGGATGTCTCCAAGGACTATGTCATAAAGGTGGTATATGCCCCCCACTCCAGATATGTCATGTGTGATGAGGCAAGAGGGATGGAAGACAAGTGGATGGGAAGGTAAATGGGATAAATGGAGGAGGATATGATGGGTGAATAAGGGAGGCAGATGGATGTAGATTGGATGCCTGGATAAGGAAGAAATACTAATGGTAGCATGATGAGTGGAAAAAGAAGGTAGATGGATGTGGATAAGGATTATAATAGTGTATGGATGAAGGGAATGTATACCAAGAGGTGTCCAAAGCATGGATAGATAGGTGCTCATGTATTTATCAAGATGGAGTTGTTGGAGATAAATGGGATAGGATGGGTAGGATGGAGGAGATGGATAAAGGGGATGCATAGCAGAAAGCTAACCCCAATTGTGGAAATATTTAGATGTGGGTTGACACATGATACCTATTTTCCAAGTTTTTATTATGGTACTTATCAAAGGCACTTGTTTGCTAAGTTTTCACCATTAGACAAATTATTTCTCTTTACTTTTTTTCTTACTTTTTTGGCTTTTTTTTTTAGATTTTTGGATTTTTTGGATAGTATGCAGATGGAGATGGATAAAAATAGGGATGTGGATAAGTGGATTTAGAAGATATGTGACAAGGTTATGGATGAAGAACTCAAGCATCAAGTTCCATACAAGGTACTAAGAGCCCATGTGTAAAATGACTATTGGATGTTGGTACAACCTTATTATGATAAATGGATTATGCAAGAGAATAGAGTAAAGGGATTTGATGTGGGAGATATGTGGGATAATGGATGGTATGTTGGAAAGTGTGTGGATGGAATGATGGGGTAGGTATGTGATGGGGTAAGGAGTTTAGGATCAACATTGGAACATATGGTGGTGGATGTGAAATGATAGGAGGATTAATGGATGGATGATGTGGGGATAATGGAGGAGATGGGATAGTGAATTTTGGAACATAAGGACCCAAAATAGATTTAGGAGATGGAGGGTGTGTATGATTAGCTTTTGGATTAGAAATTTTTGATGTTGTTATAGATTTTTCATTTGAAGGCATTGCATCTTTTTTCTTTGGGATCCACATGGTTCTGATTTTTGCTTTGGTGGGTCATTGTGGCCTGTGGGTTTGATTTGGATTTTGGATTTTCTTTTTCTTTTCTTCAACATGTCTTTTTAAGGGGACATGAGGAGCTTTAGATTCATGTGGATGTTTAATATTATGCTTTTTTACTTTAGCATCCAAAGTGCTTTTAATAGCAATGGGATGGGTGCGAGGAGATGGATGATGTGGAGTGATGGAGGTTGGATTTTAGGGATGATATGTGGATGGAAGATGTATAGGTACAAGCCTTTGTTGATCCTGATTAGGGAATATGAGAGTGGAATGTTTATGATGGGTGATATGGATACGTGATGGAGGAGGTGATTTTGGGATATAAGGGCCCAAAATGGACTTAGTAGCTGGAGGATGTGTGATGGTGGATGGAGGGACATAAGGACCCAAAATAGATGGAGTAGACGAAGGATGAGAGATGGTGGATGGAGGAACGTAAGGACCCAAAATGGATTCGGAAGATGAAGGTAGAATATGAATGGTTGTTTTGAGACTATATGATGGAGGGGTGATGGTGGAAAATGGTTTTGTGGAGTGACGGGAAGAGCCTATTATTCTTTTGGAGGAGGTTTTTTGAGGATGTATAGAGGTTGTACCAACCTTTTAGGATTGTGAGTCTTGAGAGATATATCCAAGACCTTGTGTAGATAGATTTTCTTTGACATGGATGGGCTCTAAAATACCTTGCTCATGAAGGCCTAAACCTTTTCCTTGATAGTTGATGCTTTTGAGCATTTGATCTATGGTAGGATACTTGTTATTTTGGAAGAATGATGCGATTCTATTATGAGGTGAAGGAGGATAGGTGGTGTATATGCTTGATTCCTCTTCTACAAGGAAACCACCATGGATAAATGTGAGAGTACCAAGGGAATATAAACATGGTGTTGGGATGGTAAGGCTAGGAAATGATGGAGGATCAGGAGATGGATATGCTGGGGTAACAACATCTTGATCGGGTGGAGTGAGTGGTAAGGGATCAAGAGAGGGATTAGGTGATATGCTAGGATTTGGACTAGTGACAGCAAGTGATAAGGGCTCATGAGATGGAGTGGTTGGATTTTGAGTGACAAAGGGGTCATGGGCTGAAGTGGATGAAGGACTCTGATCTGGAGGTGGACTAGATGGGATGGTAGGGTCTTGATGTGGAGGAGGGGATATGTTGGTATGCTTTGGGAAAATCTTTTAGCATGACTCATCTTGTGCAGGTGGCATGATGATGGAGTGTTGGAGGGACTCCTCAAGTGATGGAGATGGAAGGATAGATGATTCATGAGGTTCATGGGAATGGATTTTGGTGATACTAGGAGTGGGAGGAGTGGATTGGGTATATCCAAGAGTAGAACATGGTGATTGGGTTTGGTTATCTTTGATGGGATCAACGGATCTCAGAGTAGGAGATGGGGGTTACATGAATTTGGTGGGTTTGATTGTTTCAATGGTTTGGGTGGTGTTAGGGGTGGTAATAGTAATGATCGGTGTGGTATGGAGAAGGGCCTCATCACTAGTGATCATACATGGGGAAGTGGGGCAGCATGGCTCCACGACTTGAAGATGTGGAGTTAGGGATGTATTCTTTTTCATGAGTCCTTGGAGAACTCCTGGAGTGAGAATTGTGCATACTCTAGGCTTATATGGTGCAATAGGAGTGGATGAAGGATTATGGATTAGAGGATTAGAATTATGGATTGGTGGACTATGATTAGATGGAGGAATGGGATTGGATCTAGTACTAGGAGTAGATATGGATGGTGAATTAGAACAAGAGGATGTGGCTGGTGGATTGTAGTAAGGGTATTGGGAAGGAGGATTTGGTTGGGAAGATCGGGATGGTGGATTATGATAAGAAGACTTGGATGATGGATTGGGATGGACAAGAGGATGCAGGTGGTGGATTAGGATAAGAAGATGTGGGTGGGGGGTTTTAGTAGAGGTATTGGGATAATTGATTATGGCATAAAGATTGGGATGTCTGATTAGGATAGGTTGACGTAGATGGTGTATTAGGATAGAAAGATGTGAACATTGGATTAGGATAGGTTGATGGGGATGTAGGATTAAGATAAGAAGGTGTGAATGTAGGATTAGAATGGATAGACTGGTAAGGAGGATTAGGATAGGGGGACATGGATGGGGGATTGCAATAGGAGTATTGGGATGGTAGATTAGGATGAGAAGATTGGGATGGTAGATTCAGATAAGAGGATGTGGGTGTTGGATAAGAGAAAGATGTAGATGAAGGATATGATGGAGATGTGGGTGGGGAAGATAATGGATATCCCTTGTCAAAGGTAGCATAAGGATTACTAATAGGTGTGGGTGAAGATGTGATGGGATAGCTTGGATGAGTGATCAGATTCTGGGTGGTGCTTGAGGAAAGCTTGTAACTAGAAATGATAGCATCAAGGGGATCTATGTCATATACCTCTTGATCAACAAGACTCTCATTATAGTTGTCAACATAATTAAGATTCCCCTTAACTACTATTTTAGTTGCATTGGTGAAGGATAAAGATTCATCATGTTAGATTAGATGGATAGGGATTGAAAAGATGGGAAAAAATAATTAGAAGGAAAGAAAAGTTGATTAAAGGATAAATATGATGGATTGGAAGATGGAGGAATGGATCTTAAGATTTGTTTCAATATCAAAAGATCTTGGATGTAGATGGACTAAAGCTCAATTTGGGATTAGATTAAAGCTTAGATTAAGATTGGATTAAATATCAAATTAGGATGATTGGAGGATGTGATGGGATTGATTTTAAACCAATTTTAGGGGTTTAACTAGATGATGTAAGGTGCTGACAATCAAATTTTTCCAAATTTGGCATTTTTCAAAAATTGTCAAATTTTGCCATTTTAGGTAACTACACAGGCATATCTTTGAGAGTCTAGTTTTTTTCCAAAAATCTTCCTAAAACTAAGGTAGGATGAATTTCCAACTAACATCCTAAATTTGAGACGTGCATTTTGAGTTATTAACGAAAATGATTTTTCAAAAACTAAAAAAAAACACTAAATTGCGATTTTGAGGGTCAAGATGAAAGTTTCAAGCCCCAAAAATGTGCCAAAATAGGGGCCAACCAACTAGGGGTCAGTTGGAAATCTACATGCCACCTCATAATGCAACTTCCTATAAAATTTCAGCTCAAACAGACAACCGAATCAAAAGTTATGATCTCTAAAAGTTTCTGCATAAAAATAAAAACCCCTAAAACGAAGTCTAGGTGATTGGGATTGATGAACTGATGATGGCTATGGGCTCTAATGATGTTCTAAGATGTACATATGTGATTTGGTTGATGAAATGATGAATTTCAAAAAGTGTTGATGAACGGAAACGATGATGATGGGAAGATGGATGAAGGTCCGCTTTTGGGAAAATTCACCTATCTAGGTGGCAAGGTCGCCCAACTAGGGTGCAAGGTCATGCAAATAGGGTGTAACGTCACCCAACTAGGGTACAAGGTCAGAAAAATAGGGTGCAAGGTCTCCTAACTAAATTGCAAGGCTACCCAAACAATTTTTGGACTTGTTTGAATTTGAGAAACAGTCAAACAATGTCAATAAACAAGGTAACCAGACCCACCGAATGGGAAAAAAGACTCTCCTAATGGGAAAATGGGCCAACCAAATGAGGAAATAGACTTGCCTAATGGAGAAATAGACTCTCATAATAGGGAAAAGGATAAATTGAATGGGGAAACACTAACCGAGTGAGGAAACAAACAATCATAACGGAGAAACAGATTAACCGAGTAGGGAAACAAACCAACTGAACGGGGAAACAAACTAACCAAATGGAGAAATAGACTCTCATAATGGGGAAATGGATAAATGAAATGGGAAAAAGGAACCAATTGAGTGGGGAAACAGACTATTGTAATAGAGAAATGAATTAACCGAGCAGGGAAACGAACCAACCGAATAGGGAAACAGACTAACCGATCGAAGAAACAAACTCTTGTAGCAGGGAAATGAACTCTTAGAATAGGTAAATGAAAACTAAAAATGGGAAAATGGACTAAAGGATTGATTGAACGAAAGGCGGGATTGGCTGTTTAAAGTGCAAAATCATCCAACTATGTTGCAAAATCACCTATTTCCAGGGAATGGGCGAATATGATGACTCTGGGGACTAACAAGGGACTGAAATAGCATACAAAATCTCCTAAGTATGAGGCAGGGTCACCCAACTCAGAGGAAGAATCACCTCTTTGGATGAAATAGGAAAATGTGATGGGTTGTTTGACTAACAAAGTGACTCAGATAGAGAGAAGAATTACCCCTTTAGGTGTCAGGGTTGCCTAACTTAGTGGAAGAATCACCCAACTAGGCTGGAGGCTCACATATTTAGTGAAGGATGGGCGATTTTGATAGGAACAAATTATAAAATAACTTAGAAAAAGGGTGGGGTCACCCCTGTGGATAGCAAGTTTGCCCCTATTAAAGGAAAATTTGCCCAAATAGTAGACTTGGACTTAACTTGGATAAAAACGGTTATGGAAAAGGATAGAAAACATAGCAAACAACAAGCATAAGGAAAATGCTGACTCGACTAAAAAGACAAGCACTGGTTTTGCACAAAGAAGACAGTTCAAGCAACACAATCCTAAGATTAGTAAGAAGGGTATGGCCAACATGGTCCTCTATCTAGGCTGAAAAAGGAAAACTAGGGAGTCCTCAATATATGTATAGTACATTAGGCACAATCATGAACACTAGCCCATCATAGGCATGAGTCAGAAGCCCCAACGAGGTACTAGAAACTTGGACCAACTCTTCACATCTTATCTAGGTATCACCCTAGCTTCGATGCTCCACCAGACATGACATGACTAGATTGGGGTACAACTTTAGCTCTCATCCCTTTATATACCACATTGGTACACGTGGTTGGGATCATACCTTCAAGTGATGAAATCCCCAAGTAGATCCCACTAAAAGAAGACACTAAACATTTTCGGCTAGTCTCGAGGCTTGCACAAAGAGCAAGGGGAAAGCTTGAATGGTATAGTGCCTCCTAGGTAACACAAAGGACTAAGTGGACTATGATTTATCTTCACCCATGATCACCAAATGGTGCAAGGGGATTGGATACATCAATAACCCACTTTCAAGCACAACAAACAATAGTATTGACTCCCCCTAATTAGATCTATGTGCCTAACTACTATGCAAAAGACAACAAACAAAAACTAAGAATCTTGGTCCATTTGTCCTACAACAAATATGTTAGTAGTTTAACCTCTGGCCTTGGAAAAATGAGAAACAATTACACAAACATTATTTAAAACAAGCACATTAGCTGAAAAAAAAAGTTAGGGGGTCAATACTTAAAAAATGATAAGAAATGAATTCTAAAAAATGAACTTTAAGTCACTGTTTACCTTAGAGTCACCTCTATCTAGGGTAGAATCTCCCCTATTGATAGTAGAGTCACCCCTCAGTGTCAGAATCACCCCTCTTGAAGGAAGAATCACCTATTTGTCATAAGCTAGTTCACCCAACTTAGTAGCAGGGTCCCCTGTTTAGGAAACAGGGAGCAAATTTTCCCATGTTTCACAGATGGGCGATTCTGCAAGGGTAGAATCCCCTTTGTTGAGGGAAAGGTAACTTTTCTTGAGGGAAGAATCACCCCTGTTAACTATGGAGTCACCTCTGTGTAACCTAAATCTACAAAATTTCAAACAACAAAAAACGTGAAAAGAGCAGACATGTCTGTGGGTCCCACCGGGCATGCCAAAAATGTGTGTAGCATGATTTCCTACCCTAAAAGATGCAAAACAACAAAAATGAAACAAGAAGAAACAACACAACACCACCTCATGATTAGCGTAAGCTAAACTTAAACAAAAGCAAGATAAAAGAACAATGTTATACCTTTGTTCAAGTTGATCCTTTTGGTAGGCCCTTTGATGTAGATTGGATGTATGCTCCTTGATGAAAAATGAGTCAAAATGCTATGCAAAGTGATCTAGATTGTATGATGAATAAAATGAGAGATTTGAGTATTTGGATAGGTGTATGGAATGGATGCAATGAAAGCTTCAAAATGAAACAATGGTTGCTAAGAATGCAAGTGCTTAAGAGTTAAATTGTTTGAGCTTGAGAGTGCTAGATTGCTTGAATGTGTGTAATGCTAGAATATGTGTTATGTTATGAATGAGAAAAATGAGATCAAATCCTCTATTTTAGGGGATGAATCTCTAGAGATTTGAATGGCTAGGATTTAGCCAACATGGACAAGATGAAGGGCTATGGTGAGTTGAGGACTCACAAGCCCTCACATCTTGCCATGTGGAATGGGGGGTGGCAAAAGGACATGTGAGGTGAAGGTACTTGCAAGCACCTTGGGATTAGGGGAATATTTCCTCAAAAAGGAAGTTCTTGTCCCCATGTGGAAAGGATGGTGACAAGTGAGGAATTTTATAATTTATCACTTATCATCATGGGGAAGAGAGAAGTTGTTGGAGGAATAAATATGAATTTTAAATTCACATGATTGGGAGTTCCTTGAGGATAAGACAAGGTCCTCATAAAGGAGGTCCTTGTCCCATGTGAGTGATGTGACTTATGAGAGGATTTAGAATCTCCAAACAACCTTCACGGGGAAGAGGGGAGCATTGAATGAATAAATGTGAATTTTTAATTCACATGGGGAAGCGGTCATGGCTTAAAAAAGAAAGCACTTATGAAATGTTGACTTGGAGGGCATACCAAAGATGGAAAGAGGATTAGATTAAGGTTGTATGAACAGGTGATTAAGAATATTAATGAAGGATTAGAGACAAGTGGCCAAATATGGAGGATGTGACATTAATCCTGATTAAGGGTGTGCACATCCTAATCATGGATTAATTAAACTAATCCATATTAGAAGAAGATTATGGAGGATGTGACAAGGAGAGAGAAAAGAGGGAATTTAAAATTGATTTAAATTCAAAAAGGCTAAATGTAAAAGTTAAATAAATTGATATATTTATTTAATTTAGAGAAGAATGGATAAAAGGTAAAGTATTTAATTATTAAATTAAATACTTTAGGAACCTTACAAAAATGAGAAATATTAATTAAATAAATCATTTAATTAGTATTGATGAAATAGATGAATAAAGGAGATGGATTTGACCATATGGGAGTGGTCAAATTTGGATGTCTACAAGTTCCACACTTCATCTCATGCATTCATTAAGGAGTAATTCAAATTTGAAGCTGACCTATTTATGCACACATTACATTTTCTTTCATTAGAGATTATAATGATCTTTGGCCGATGCAGATGATTCTAGACCTTAAGACATGATATAAAGTATTGTAATAGATCATTTTAAAGAAGCGAAGTTAGAATATGGATTTGATTTGTAATATTTTCACTCACATTAAGGAGCATATTAGAAAATTGTAGGGTATGTGCAGGATCATCATAAAAAAATAGGCCCTTAAGTGACAAATTATTTAGAAAAATCAGAGTTAGACAACTTGACATAAAAATTTGAATAAGTTATTTATATTATTTCAAAAATATGTAAGAATATAATTTGTAGAAAAATTGAATAGTTTCTAAACTACTAGGTTTATTTATAAAAAAAAAAATCTATTTGGTGAACATTTGAAATTTCAATGCAGTAGCACTTAAATTTCAAGGAAAAAAAGAAGTAGGTGTTTGTCTGACTGCCCTAACCACAATAAAATGATAAAAAAAATTATAATATTTTAGATATAAGTAGAGGACTCATGTCCTGATGTGATATATATTTTTTTGTAATTTTTTTTCAAGTAAATAATTAATTATGATTTTTTTATTGCAACTTTTAAAAAATATAAAAAACTCGTATGTTTGACCACCTGAACTTGGTCAAAAATTCATGAAATTCATTTTTTTCATTTTTAATCCTATAGTATGTGAAACATAAAATGTGATGCATGTTTCAGATTCAAAAAATGTGATTATGTTTGAAAGCTATAGATGTTTTTCAATCAGCCTATCAATCATAAATTTAGTCGTAATTCAAATAGAAAATGAATGATAATTATTTATTAAATTCAAAGTAAAGCATAATTTATATTGGTGGAAAACTAAGAATCTCCTTTAAAAACCATTTTCGTTTCATCAATTTTGGGTAAAAAAAAAGTCATCAGCCACATACCCTACACATACCCATCATATCGCCACTTTTTGGCCCATCATGATCTTGCACATACCCTGTAATTTTGAACATGTTGTATCAGGCCTGTGAGCCGAATCTATAAGCTCGAATGTTGCCAGTTGTTTGTAATTGAAATTTCTATTATAAGAATATTTGAATCTGCATTTGCCTCCATATTCCATGTTTCTTTTGTTGTGTGACTCTTTTCGCATGGTCTGGATTGTTCCCTTTGAGGACCCTCCTACCATGGTTGCACCACCATTCTTTGATCTTTAGGATCCAACTCTTCATCTTCTTCATCTTCAGTCTCACTTTCCTCACTCACAATCATTCCTCTTTTCTGTCCTATTTCAACATTCTCCAACATTGCTACCAATCTATTTTGCAATTCTCTCAACTTTCCGATCTCCCTCTCAGTCTTCTCTTCTGTCTCTTGCATTTTCCTATCCACATTATTTATTTTTGGAGGCATCTTGACACTTTGACTGTTCAAATTCCAAATTTTCTCTCTCCAATCAACAACCTTCAACTTTCAAAAGATCTATTTCCTAGGCTCTAATACTAGTTGATGTAGAGCTTGATGGATTTGATATAAACCAACACAATTCAAGTGGTTTCCAACAACAAATAGATTCACAAACTCTAACAAAACACTCCTTTCACACAAGCTCTTCCCTTTGCATTAGTAGGTCCGTAGACCCAATTTGTTCAATTTTTTCTCACAAGGAATGTCACAACAATCAAACCCTTTACACCTTCAGACACCCTTAAATGCATACTCAAACATAACCTCAAATTTTCATGGGTCACCTTGGAACAACTCATTCAAACTCATGTAACTACGTTGTCCTAGTAGACCAATTAGGTCACTTTTTCAAAGGAATTTCCTCTAAATATTGCAACCAAATATGAATACCCTCTAAGACCTTCACACTAGATAATAAAAGGCCCATTTCAACAATTTTTAGAAATACAAAACCTCATCTAGCCTCTGTAATAGGAAACCCTCTCTTTTCACATGTTAAGGGTAGGGTTTATTAAAACTTATGGTTCCAACCTCCCACAACACTATCAATACCTCCAACACTCTTCAATATGCCTTCCCAAACTCACAAAATCATCTCTCATCCCTTACTCACTATATTTCCTCAAACTCTCTCATACCTAAATTCACCAATTTACTACAGGGTAGTCCTTACTTTTCCCCAAAAACCTTCACACCAACAAAAAAATCTTACTCTACCATCCTAAACCTAACATCATGAGCCCAT
This sequence comes from Sequoia sempervirens, assembly GCA_007258455.2. Classification (NCBI taxonomy): domain Eukaryota; kingdom Viridiplantae; phylum Streptophyta; class Pinopsida; order Cupressales; family Cupressaceae; genus Sequoia; species Sequoia sempervirens. The sequence continues at coordinate 61,565,766 of VDFB02252616.1, forward strand.
TCCACCTAGAAATAGGGAGTATGGAAGGTGGAATGGGCTTTATTCCATGATTAAAGCCTCAAACCTTAAGAATAGGGTATACCAGCCCAGTTTCAGTAAAATGGAGAAAAATTTCACTAATTACAATTTGAAATACTAAAATCAAGTGATGAATGAAATTAATTCACTCCTCTATTGAGTTCAAAAACTTTCAGAAAAATATGCTATAGTATGGAACTGTACAAATGACTGGTAATATAGAATTTACTATAAAAACATAGAAATTAAAGCAAATAGGGGCTCTCTTTATTGATTCTCCTTCACAATATTTTCAACAACCCTTTACATTGATGGAGTTAACATATTTAAATATTTCCCCCCTAGAACTATCCTTCAAACTGACCAACTACCTTTCAAATCCCAACTGAGTATTGGGCTTCTTCAAAATTGCACTTTTACATTTTTTGCCTTGTCAACAATTGACAATTTTTGCCAATTTAGCAAATTAAGCCCCCAAACCTCCTAAAAATGACTATAAGGACTCACTACAATATTAAATGGTCCAATAAGACCTTATTCAACAACATACAAGACTCAACACACCAAATTCTATCCAATACCTTCAATTAAAAATTCTTGCATTTTGTGCATCATTTTGACAACATTGCATTTTTAACAAACATGAACACCTATTACATGCTAAATGGTAAATTTAGACCTTATTGACTCAACCAAAAACCTCAAACCCCTATGAAAACCTATCACAAAAAAAAAAAGATCAAATTTAGATGAAGTGGATTGGTGCTCCTACACCAGAAAGAATTTCAAAGAATTTAAAAAGAGTAAGTAAAGGATGAGCCAAGACTACAAATCAAAAATGAAAACAAAATAAAAAAAATTAAAGAAAAGGAAAATTAGAGCTAGAAAATAGAAACAAAAAATAAAAAAACAACACCCTCAAGAAATAATTGAAAAATAAAGAAATAAGAATGCATTGAATTTAAGAAAAAATAAGGATGCAAATGAATCTGCACAAGTTACAAACCAAAAAAGATCAAAGTAAAGAAAAACCACCAAAAAATACACAAAAAATGGTGAATAAAGACAAAAAAGAAGAAAACAAGAATGATAAAGGAGGGAGAACACAACTAAGAAAAAATAGGACAAATATCAAACCTAAGAGGCAGAAGATCACCCATGATCCCAGGGGACCAGAGGATGGAAAGGAAGGAAAGAACACTAAGCAAGGGCAAGGAACAAAGAAAAAGAGAAGGGAAGCAACCTGGAATTACTAGGAGGAAGGAAGATTTTGGGTACGAAGGTTGGCAAAAAAGGGATGTCAAGCCTAACTCAACCTCCATCCATCATTGCGATTAAGGTTCAAGGGATGATTGTTGATTTCAATGGCTTCTTTGAGTTTCCTTTTTAAGAAATTGTCTTCTTTGAACAAGATTTGAGTGTTTTCTAGCAAAATATGGTGTTTGGTAGAAGATGAGTGTTCAGCTAGAGTAGATTTGAGGATCTGATAATGTCTAATGTCAACACTATGTTCTTTGATTCTAGTGTTGAATGACCAACCTATTTCACCAATATAGGGAGTCCCACACGAACACACTACCTTATAGACTCCAGAGTTGAGAAGAATGTTCTTGGAGTCTTTTAGAGAGGAGATTCAATTTCTCAGAGTTGTAAGGGGTTTGAAAGCACATCAGAGGCCCTATTTATGGAGGATCCTTGAGAGTTTCTGGGATGCGCCATCAACATAAGGGACGGGGACCCCCAAGAGATCGAAGGTATTTTTGGAATTAGGATTAGCATTGGAGAGGAATCTCACCTTGGTCCAGGTAAATGCTCTAGAATTTTTTTTACTAGAATACCCATTCAATTTGAATGCGTGACGAAGGTGGTCCAACTCGAGGATTAGGTTATCCTCATCACAAATTTCATAGGCTCTCAAGGCAAGGGTTTTAAGGACACCAATTTTTTGGAATGGGTGGTGGTGCGAAGAAGAGATGAGGTAAAGATTGGTGTGGGTGGCCTTTTAGAACACACATCGACCAAGGGATCCATTAGGTTTTTTGAGAAGAAAGATATCAAGGAAGGGAAGAGAGCTATTAGATTCAATCTCCTTAGTGAAGCAGATACAAGGGATAAGGTTGTTGACGTGGGCATGGAATTCCTCCAATTTTTCTAAGTCATGTGGCCAAAACACATTAGTATCATCAACATAGCATTTCCACCAGCTTAGTTTGAGAGGGAAGGATTGAAGAGCCATTTCTTCAAAATGCTCCATAAAAAGGTTGGCTATGATAGGAGAGAGGGGGGATCCCATGGAAACACCATCAACTTGCTCATAGATGACCCCTTAGAAAGAGAAAAAGGTTAATCTAAGGCATAATTCGACTAAGGTGGCAACCTCCTCATTCGATTTTTGTTTAACAATTTGAAGAGCCATTTCTTCTAAATGCTCAATAAAAAGGTTGGCTATAATAGGAGAGAGGGGGGATCCCATGGCAACACCATCAACTTACTCATAGAGGACCCCTTGGAAAGAGAAAAAGGTTGATCTAAGGCATAATTTGACTAAGGTGGCTACCTCCTCATTAGATTTGTGTTTAATAATTTCAAGAGCATCGGAGAAAGGGGGGATCCCATGGAAACAACATAAACTTGCTCATAGATGACCCCTTGGAAAGAGAAAAAGGTTGATCTAAGGCATAATTCGAATAAGGTGGCAACCTCCTCATTTTATAAAACTAATACCATACTCTACTTTAATTTTATTTTTCATTTTAACTTGCACTTTTATTTTGGTCTCCTTAATTAGATATATTTAGTCCTTTTTAATCCTTTTTGGTTTGCATTTGTATGCATATAAATTGGCTCTCATTTATTTTCATATCATTTCATACCTATTTATTATTTAAATTTGATTTACACCTCTATTATTTTGGTTCTTTCTTTCTTTCTTGGTTTCACTTCTTTCTTTTACTTTCCAGTGTGAGCTTATCTCCTTTCATTTCTTTTATTTTCTTTTCATTCTTGACAATTTTCTTGCTCTCTTCATTTGTTTGCTTTAAATTACATAGTATATATTAATTTCATTTTTTTACTTGTTATGTATTGCACATTCCAAAAGCATCTTTCTTCTTATTTTAATTTTTTTTGCTTCCTTGTATGTTCTAGCTCTTTTGCAAGTTTATTTTTCTTAGCACTTTGCTCCTTTTCTTAATCTCATTTTCTTCCTATTCTTAACATTTATGTCATAGTTTAATTTTAATTTAATTTTGTAAGTAAACTATAACATAAATGCTAGGTTGTAATTTTTAATTTTTAATTTCTTTTATTCTTTTAATTGTATAGCTTATTTATAAATTTTAAATTTTTAACCTTTGTATTAGTATGTTGCCAATAGTCTTTAATTTAATTAAGTTAGATTTTCTTTTTTGTCTCTCTTTTCTTATCCAATTTAATTTCTTTCCTTTTTATTCCCCCCTTTCTCTTATGTTGTGTTATTCTTTGGGCCTTGTTTTTTCTTCCTTTTAATTGGTTTCATTATTTTTTGGCTTCTTTGTCTGCCTAGTTTTCTTTATCTATTTTATTATTTTTAAATCTTATTTGTCTTGTCTTCTTTAGTTATTGCGTAGATTTCCCTTCTCCTATCTCCTCTCCCTCTGGTTTTCCTATTTATGTTGTTCTTGGTCTACAACTAACTACTTTTGTCCTTGAGCTCTTCATCCTAATGATGGATCACAGAGTGTGATTCGAAACGTTGATGCAAAAACTCTTATGCAATCTAATCTAGAAACATACATAAGATCAATCGAAAAACATGTCAAACTTAGTTTTCTTTATAATATTAAAGTTGCTCATATAATTTTCAATGATGAAAGTGTTCAAGATCTAAATAATATATATTTTATCCTTATGTATGAAACTGGGCTATTTGATTTATTTATTTTCAATACATTGTGGAAAACCTGTTTTGTTTTTAAATAGTGAAAATTTACTTGTAAATTGATCATTTAGCATGTAAACAGCTTGAGATTAGAAAATAGAGTAAATGACATTATTTTTCTTTAAATGTAAATGTTTAGTTTGAAACTGTGTTGTGTTTATGTAAACAATGATTATTCTTTTGCAAACGATACTGTTTTGTTGAAAAGTTATATTTTTAGCTAAAAATAGCCTTGCTCAATAAAATTTTTAGTTGGAAACAACTTGTTTTATAACTATTTAGTAGGAAATAGTACTTGTTCTATTAGAACAATGAATATTCATAAGTAAAGAACTTGTTTGATAACTACTTAGTAGGAAACAATACTTGTTCTGTTTAAACAATGAATGTTCATATGTAAACAACTTGTTTTATAATTGTCTAGTAGGAAACAATACTTGTTTTGTTTAAACACTAAATGTTCATATGTAAAGAAATTTTTTTATAACTGTTTAGTAGGAATTAATACTTTTTCTATTTAAACAATTAATGTTCTTATGCAAACAACAATGTTAGAGTATCATAGTTGTGAGAATGCAATAACAATATGTGTGAAATTGTTAGCATAGAATTATTTTGATTCTTTATATTTGACAAAAGAAACATCAATTTGATATTATTTTAAGATTGCAATTTGAATTAATGATTATTTTAGAATGTATGCACAAATTTCAAACTTAAGTAGGAACATATATGTTTATGCACATAGACTTCGTCTATGTACATACACATACTTGTGACATACCTTTGTTTGTTTATAGTACATTTTTAAAAGGAAAATGCTTATGATTTAAACTAGAAAGTAGTCATAAGAATGATATGACTGACTGTTGAAATACTCTATGAATCATAAATTTGATTTATGTTTAGAGAGTAAATTAGTAATCTAATTTTTCTTTTGAATACTTTTGTGATAGAATATTTTAATACTTGAACAAAACAATGATACCTTAGTTGATTAGAGCACCTATGGGTAGATGTTGCAAGAGGGTAAATAACTATTATGAGATGTATAGTAGAAAGTTACCTTCTGGGATAGTTGCTGAAATAGAGTACAAACAGTATACATTTACTTTACCAGAAGTCACAAATCTCTTCCCGAAGGTGATATGCATTAAAAACAAATGAAACACCAATTATTCAACATTGGTAGGAAAACTATTTAATCTTCCCGACCATGAAAGATGATCTCTATTTAATGAATATTCAGCTTTGTTTAAATACATAGATCAGCTAGAGTTTGAATAAGTCTCACCGATATAATCATTTGGTCTAATAGTGAGAAAATCAAAAAACCTGTTACACTCGTGTTCAGAGATAGACATTAATGGCCACACAGATGTACATTGTATAGACAATTCACTTATTGAAAAAAGAATAATTGAGGAGATTTTTTTAGGATTGGTAGCGAAAGGAATGGGAGAGTGGGCAGAGGCCATAAAATTTAGTGCAACCAAAAATCTTCAAGTAAGTTTGCAATTTCCTTGTAATTATATTTGCAATTCTATCATCTTGAGAAGATAAAATGGAGGGTCAAGCTTTGGGAAATCAAAGAGTAGAAAATAGCAGAGTGAGGGTAGCCAACCTAGGGGCAAGAAACAAAAAATTGAAGCAAGGGAAGAATCAAAACCAAATGAGAGAAGACTAAACCAAGATCTTATCGACCAATTACCTGGTTCAAGACCAAAAGCTAGGCGTTATGTACAACTCAGGGCTGAAGTAGAAATATTTGAAGACAATTTTAGGCATATAGGGGATGTATGGACCACTATTCAAGGTTATGAGCTATTTATGTTTCATTATCATCAGAGGGATAGGTTTGAACCAATATGTAATCCCTAGAACTTTAACCTAGGAAAATTGGTTGTCCCTAAGATATTTTTGAATGTGGAATTAGTAAAACTCTTGGCTACCCATTACAATCCAGACCTCAAGGCTATCTACAATTCACTGGGAAAACCTTTTATACATGTATCTAAAGCTGTAATTTGTGAATTTTTTGACCTAAATGACACATGTGACAAAAATATTATACATAAAGCTTTAGAGAAAGAATACTAGAGAATGGATATGATAGGGACAGGCTTGGATTGAGACAATCACAATCTCAATGCTCTAGGTCTCACCTTTGATAACCCCTTAGTGTCACTTCATCCACCATTCAACCTGTAGGTCCTCTACTATTTCAGGTACCCCTGGTTCATTGCCAACCCTGCTATCATCTCTAATTTGCTGCTACCAAGCAATTCTTGGTGCTTTTCCACACATTCACCATCTAGCCCTTAATAAGCTTAAAGACCAGTTAACCTCCAAATTCTTCCTAACCTCATTTCAGGGGTGTGCATAGGTTTTCAAAGCTTCAAAACAATCTGGGGAGGGTTCTTGTCCAAGCACAAACCTTCTTTCTTCTATCGCTTTCATTAAACCCTAGTTTAGGGTTTGGGAAGGGCTACTAGGTTTGAGCCCCTTTTAGGTCTCCTCACACAAGGAAATTGCTTATCACTCCTCTCCTTCACCTAACTAGGCCAAACTTGCTTCTGTCACCTTGGCTCAAATTTGGAGCCCTTCAAGATTTTTTTGGTTTTGGACCATTCTTCTATCCGTACACAGGTGTACCCTATTCTTGCAAGAACTAGGGTTTTCTTTGCTTCTTTTCTTGGACTATTCAGCTTGTTCCAACCTCCAAAAGACCAAACAAAGACTCTGCCTTCTTGACCACCATTATGAAGGCCCCTGCAACCACTACACACATTTTTTTAATGAAGATACAACACCCTTGCAATGTAGGAACTAATTTTGCACTGTCTTTCCCTAACCGGGTGTTAACCAACTCGCCTAGGGAAAGCTTTTTAGCATGCTACCAACTCTCTGGAAGACTTCCATATTTACATAATGTACAAGGAGGGAGTCTAGCCTTGTTTCTACTAAACCCATACTTCTTGGTATGGTCAGAAAACAAGCTAGAACTCCATTTTTTCTGAGATTATCAGTCAAAATAGCAAACTAGAAAAACATAGTATTTACGCAATAGAAGAAAACGATGGAGAAACTATCCAAAATTCCATAAGGAATGTTTAAAAATGTTTCACTACATGCTATTCAACTCAACAAAGATTTCCTCAATACATTTCTGGCAGCTATCACACGCAAGAAATAGAAAAATCAGAAATTTCACAACAAAAATCACTATTCTTTTATTACTCTCCTGGAAACTACCAACATCAAAAGCATCTAACCTCTTCAAAGGTCGAGATCCACCTTTTTCAATGCTTAGAAAATAGTTAGGTTTTCATTTTTAGCCTAGGAATGGCCAAAAGCTTGCTTTTGTAAAACACAGTGTGTTTTCCAATTTTTGACAAAAGCTTAGGAAACGACCACAAAAAGGATTCCAACCTTATTCAACTTTTAACCTAAGAACCAAAAGGTCCTCAAACATAATTCAAATGGTTTTGAAGACCCTACACAACAAAATGAAATTGATTTTTAAAACAAGACTTCAAAATATGCTTGCACCTTGGTAGGTGCTCCTGCACCATTCTCCCCCTCTCAACACAAAGATCAAGGAATTTGAGGTGGTATCAGTGATAGATCAATGCATAACTTCTTAAAATAAGCTTCCTCAACCTAGGTTGCCTCAGATTCATGTTTGTTCCTCCATTTGACAAGGTGCTCCATGTATACCTTCTGTCTTGTAGCCCTCTTCACCCTGGATTCTAAGACCTTCTCTGCCTGAGGCTTCTCTTGATTAGGAAGGGGTATATTATTGATGTCTTTGAAGATTTCATGACTGTTCTTAACTTCATCACTGATTGTCCCCTTATACATGATCAAATTGGCAACATTGAATACAGGAGATATACCCAAATCTAATGGAAGTTCTACCTTGTATGCATTCTTCCCATACTTGGCTAACACCTTGCATGGTCCTACTCTTTTCATCTACATTTTGGTTGACATGTCCTTCTGCAACCTTGATTTGTTAAGATGAACCATAACATAGTCACCTACTTGAAATTGCACATCCTTCCTTGATAAGTCAACTTTATCTTTCAATTTTTGTGTTGCTGCTATGATTGTCTTCTTAACCTACTCATGAATCTCCTTCATGGTGTGAGTGAAGTCTTCTACATGTCCACTCCTATTCTCTTGAGATCCAAGGTCTCTAAGTTCACAAACTCCTCTTAGGTGCATCCCATACATAACTTCAAAAGGACTTTTTCTTGTATTTCTATTGACACTATCGCTGTAGGCATATTCAGCTTGAGAAATCACCACATCCCATGTCTGTCCATATTCCTTTGTCAAGCACCTCAGAAGATAACCTAACACTTTGTTAACCACCTCTGTTTGACCATCGGTCTGAGGAAGGTAAGCTGATCCAAAAGACAAATTTGTTCCCAATCTGCTCCATAGTGTTTTCCAAAAATGGCTCATGAATTTCACATCCCTGTCTGATACAATGCTCAATGGAAATCCATGGATTTTTACAACTTCCCTGAAGAAAAGATGGGAAATGTAACTTGCATCATGTGTAGTCTTGCAAGGAATAAAATGACTCATCTTGCTGAATTTGTCCACAACTACATAAATACTGTCAAAACTAGTTTTGGTCTTAGGAAGACCTACCAAAAAATCCATGCTCACACACTCCCATGGTCTATTAGGAATAGGCAGGGGCTGATACAAACCAACATTGCTAGCTCCCCCTTTAGCTTTCATGCAAACAACACACTGTTCTACATATTTTCTGACATCTCTTGCTAACTTAGGCTAGTAATAGAACCTTTGAACTAGCTCTAAAGTTTTGTTAATACCAAAATGCCCACTAAGACTGCCATTGTGTTTCTCTTGGATCAGGTTTTCCCTCATTGATCCTCTTGGGACACATAACAGATTACCCTTAAATAACAATCCATTTTGTAGAGTATACTCAGCATATTGACTATGAAAGTGATTTTCAAAATCTAAACATACCTTGTAGGCTTTTGGGAAATCTTCATCATCACCATAGAGGTCTTTAAAACTCTCTAATCCAATGCTCTTCAACTGTATTTCCTGCACTGTCAACATTCTCCTGCTTAATGCATCTACCACCTTATTCATTTGTCCCTTCTTATGCTTGATGGTAAAAGTGAAAGCTTAGATGTATTCCATCCATTTCAAATGTCTATTACTCAGCTTCTCTTGGGTGTTGATGTAACTGAGTGCCTGGTTTTTTGTGAAAACCACAAACTCTTTGGGCAATAAATAATGCCTCCACTTCCTAAGGGACTGCACTAAAGCATAAAGTTCCAGATCATAGGTGGAGTATTTTTTCTTGGCTTCATTGATTTTTTCACTAAAGAAGACTACAGGTCTACCTTCTTGACTAAGTACTCCCCCTACTGCTACTCCACTTGCATCACACTCAACTGTGAATAACTTATCAAAACTAGGCAATAACAAAATTGGTTGAGTTGCCACTTCTTGTTTCAGCTTTTCAAACCCTCTATCAACTTCTTGGGTCCATTTAAACTTTGTTTTTAGACCACCTTTAACAATATCTAGCACTGGTGCACATATACCACTAAAATTCTTGATGAATTTTCTATAAAACTAAGCTAAACCATGAAAAGTCCTTACCTCTGTTGATGTGGTTGGTGTAGGCCAGTTTAGGATGGCTTCCACCTTGCTTGGATCCATCTTCAATGTTCCTTGGGATACTACAAAGCCTAGATACACAAGTTCTTGTTTGAAGAACTCACACTTCTCAAGGTTGATTGCTAACTGTTCTTCTTACAGCCTTTTAAGAACCATCTGCACATGTTTCAAATGTTCTTCTGTTGTCTTACTGAAAATCAGTATATCATCAAGGTAGACTACTACAAAAATCCCTGTGAAATCCTTAAGCACCTCATTCATTAGTCTCATGAATGTGCTAGGGGCATTTGAGAAGCCAAATGGCATCACTTTCCACTCATACAAGCCATCATTTGTTTTAAAAGCTATCTTCCATTCATCACCCTCCTTGATTCTGATTTGATGATACCCGCTCTTAAGATCCAACTTGGTGTAATACTATGCTCCTCCAAGGCAATCCATTAAATATTCAATTCTAGGTATTGGGAATCTGTACCTAATGGTGATCCTATTAATTTCTCTAGAATCAGTACAAAGTCTCCACTTACCTCCTTTCTTTGTTGCTAAAACAACTAGGACTGCATAAGGGCTGATGCTCTTTTGAATCAGGCCTTGACTCAACAATTCTTCCACTTGTCTAGCCACTTCAAGATTCTGATCTAGTGTGAGTTTGTATGCTGCCTTGTTGGGTAAGGAAGCTCCAGGTATGAAATCAATTTTATGGCTTATAGATCTCCTTGGAGGTAGGGTTGCAGGTGTACCATCACTGACAATTTCCTTGTACTTTTCTAGTAGCCTTTGAACTGTTTCAGGTATGACTATCTTCTCAGCCTTTTCTTCCTCTTTGGACTACATTAAGACCACATAACCTTCATTCCCTTGGTGTAGATCCTTAATGAACTCCTTTCCACTACTCAACATGATGTTTGGAACCTTGGACTGTCCTTCATCATCCTCAGTCAATGATTGCAGCTTGAAGGTTCTTCCATCCTTCTTGAATTCAATGGTGTTCTCCTTCCCATGATATATAGCACCTTTGTCATATTGCCATGGCCTACCAAGTAGAAGATGGCATGCATCCATGGGTAGTACATCACAAACTAGCTTGTCTTTATAGCCTCCAATTGAAAATTCTACTGTGACCTGCTCATTCACCAAAACACTCTGCCCTTTATTTAGCCATGTGACCTTGTAGGGGTTAGTATGAGGTACCTTCTACAACTTCAGCTTAGTTACTGCCTCCTCAGAGATGATATTATCTATAGAACCAGAATCTATAATGACCTTGCATACCTTTCCCAATATCTTGCACCTTGCTCTAAACAAAGCTCTCCTTTGCTTGGGTTCTTCCTTGACCGGTTGTCTGATCAACACTCTATTAAACATCAGATTTTCTCCTACTTCAGATTCTATATGACTAATCTCAGGTGATTTGAGACTCATGGTGTCCTCTTGTGCATAGGCTACTCTCTTTTCATTGCTTGAAGAAGAAGCTTTCTCTGGGCATCTATAAGCTGGATGACCTAGCTGATTGCAGTGATAACATTTCATGGTGGCAAAGTAAGAGTTACTTCTACCTACTCCTCTTCCTCTGTTTGAACCTCCTTGGGGTCCTCTTCCTCTATTAAATCCTCCACTTGATGATATTTCACCTCCATGCTTAGTAATCTTAGATTCTCCATGGTTCCTTTGATCATTACCTCTACCTTGGTAACCTCCACGCTGTCCTCTTTGATCTATTTGATCTCTGCCTTTGCCTCTGCCTCTAGAAGACTGATCTTGCCTCCTCTTGTTCCTTTCCTCTATCTTGATAGCCAACTGATAACATTGGTGTATGGTCTTGGGACTTAATAAGGCCATTTCCTCTTGGATATTCCACTTCAAACCATTGAGATACCTAGCCACTTTGAGGCTCTCATCCTCTGTCACATTGGACCTCATACAAAGCTTTTGAAACTCCTCAGTGTAAGTGCTGACATCTTGGTCTTTCTGCCTTAGGCTTTGCCTCTTCTTGTGCAATTGGATCTCATAATCATCTGGCATGTAGGCTTCTTTCACTTTAGCAACCATTCCTTTCCAAGTTGCTATGGGCTACTTGCCTTCTTTCTCCCTTTCAGTCTAGATGAACTTCCACCATGTCAAGGCTAATCCTCTCAACCTTGATTTAGCAACCTTCACCTTCTGAGCTTTAGTGACTCCATCACACTCAAAGTGATTCTCCATGCCTTCTATCCAGTCCATTACCAAATCAGGTTCCATCTTTCCACTAAATAGTGGTATGCCTTCAAGTGCTTTCCCACTCAAGGCTTTCAATGCCTTCAAGAAAGGCTCCTCCTTCAAAATAGGATTAGGTACAGGGGTCTTATCCTCCTCTGCTATCTCTTCTTCTTTTGGCATTCTTCCCTCAAATTGTGCACTTCTTACTGATGTCTCCAGTTGGGCTATTCTTTCCCTCAACTGCTTATTGTATTCTTCTTGCTCTTCAACCATCTTTGCCAATTCTGCATTGGTCACCATGGTGGAAGAATCACTTGACTCAATGTCTGACATGCAAGACTTCTTTCCCAAATCTTTCACTGCTCTGATACCAATCTGATAGGGATAGGCTTGGATTGAGACAATCATAATCTTAATGCTCTGGATCTCACCTTTGATAACCCCTTGGTGTCACTTCATCCACCATTCAACCTGTAGGTCCTCTGCTATTTTAGGTACCCTTGGTTCATTGCCAACCCTACTATCATCTCTAATTTGCTGCTACCAAGAAATTCTTGGTGCTTCTCCACACATTCACCATCTAGCCCTTAATAAGCTTAAAGACCAGTTAACCTCCAAATTCTTCCTAACCTCATTTCAGGGGTGTGCATAGGTTTTCAAAGCTTCAAAATAGTCTGGGGAGGGTTCCTGTCCAAGCACAGACCTTCTTTCTTCTATCACTTTCATTAAACCTTAGTTTAGGGTTTGGGAAGGGCTACTAGGTTTGAGCCCCTTTTAGGTATCCTCACACAAGGAAATTGCTTATCACTCCTCTCCTTCACCTAACTAGGCCAAACTTTCTTCTGTCACCCTGGCTCAAATTTGGAGCCCTTCAATATTTTTTTGGTTTTGGACCATTCTTCTATCCGTACACAGGTGTACCCTGTTCTTGCAAGAACTAGGGTTTTCTTTGCTTCTTTTCTTGGAATATTCAGCTTGTTCCAACCTCCAAAAGACCAAACAAAGACTCTTCCTTCTTGACCACCATTGTGAACGCCCCTGCAACCACTGCACACATTTGTTTAATGAAGATACAACACCCCTGCAATGTAGGAAGTTATTTTGCACTGTCTTTCCCTAACCGGGTGTTAACCAACTCACCTAGGGAAAGCTTTTTAGCATGCTACCAACTCTCTGAAAGACTTCCATATTTACATAATGTGCAATGAGGGAGTCTAGCCTTGTTTCTACTGAACCCATACTTCTTGGTACAGTCAAAAAACAAGCTAGAACTCCATTTTTTCTGAGATTATCAGTCAAAACAGTAAACCAAAAAAACACAGTATTTACATAATAAAAGAAAATGATGGAGAAACTATCTAAAATGCCACAAGGAATGTTTAAAAAGGTTTCACTACATGCTATTCAACTCAACAAAGCTTTCCTCAATACATTTCTGGCAGCTATCACACGCAAGAAACAGAAAAATCGGAAATTTCACAACAAAAATCATTGTTCTTTTATTACTCTCCTAGAAACTGCCAACATCAAAAGCATCTTACCTCTTCAAAGGTCAAGAGCCACCTTTTTCAATCCTTAGAAAATAGTTAGGTTTTCATTTTTAGCCTAGGAATGGCCAAAAGCTTGCTTTTGTAAAACATAGTGTGTTTTCCAATTTTTGACAAAAGCTTAGGAAACAACCACAAAAAGGATTCCAACCTTATTCAAATTTTAACCTAAGAACCAAAAGGTCCTCAAACACAATATAAATGGTGTTAAAGACCCTACACAAAAAAATGAAATTGATTTTTAAAACAAGACTTCAAAATATGCTTGCACCTTGGCAGGTGCTCCTGCACCAGGATACAACCTATAGGGGGTGGAGATTACCATTGCATATTCCCAAAAAGGATGGAATTCTGGTCCCACTTGATGACAATGGCGGGCCTCACTTTTACGTCAACTTAGTTGAACCCTATTTAAAATACACATACTTCTTAATGTGTGGGGTGTTAGGGACAGGGGCCCCTAATTTTCTGTCAATTGTACCAATGGTGATTTCCACTGATGTTTAGTACCATAATGTCAAGCCATTTGACTATACTTCACATATTTTCAAAGAAATTTATTCAGGACTAATGGCAATTAAAAATGGATGCCCTATATTGCATTTAAAGCATTATTCCCTTTTCATGTATATAATAATGTACTATGGGAAAGAAATAGGGATGTGGCCAAAGGAATTAAAGATTGCACAATTTGACAAAGAGGGTGAACCACTACCAATACAATTATGGACTGCTATTTGGGATAGCAGGTTTTTCAACTCAAGTTATCTTCATTTTGAAGAGTATTTGGTCAAGTTGTTGTACAATTTTTTCAACTATCCTTGTGATCACTGATTATCTGATGAAATTATGAGTTTCCTTAGGCCCAAGGATTTCAATAGACCTATTGGTCACATTTGGGGTGATTGGTACTATTTTGAGGGTGCCACCATGATCAGGGTTTATGGTTTTGAGGATGCACCATTCATTTTGTTGAAGACAATACCAAATAGAATTGCATACTTAGAGATTGTTAGACAAATGGACTATTCGAGTATTATGAATCTAGGTTCCTTTGAAAAGTAGGCATTCATGCCAAGAACTTTATGCTTTGGGGATTTGATTGTACTATCAAAGGAGGGGTGTGACTTGATTTTGGATAAACTATTGCATTTCAATTTGAAAAGGGCTCCACCAAGGAAAGGGTTTGATCCAGAAGGATACATTGACTTTTCTAGAAAAAAAGGTGAACTTGGGTGGGTATGATCATATAGCTTATCCTTATGATGACACAATCAAGAACATGGAAGAGAAGGAAGCTGAAGGAACTATTGATTAATATAACAAGAGGGTAGAGAAAATAATAAAGGAGATACAAGAAATAGATCTATTGTCCTCTGGTGAAGAGTCATTTGATGATAAAGAATCTCGAGGCCCAACTGATAAAATTTCTAAATTGAGAGTTAAGGACTATAAATCTCCCCTTAGAGAAAAAAAATTGAAGAGGGCTCTGATACAGACACGAGGAAAATGACTTATAAATCCTTTGTTGTTGATGATGAGTTTATAAATTCCCCTGAATTTAGATCCTTCCTGTACAAATACAAAGGGAAATCTATAAGAGATTTTTTTGCAAACATAATACCAAACAATGAGGATTAGTTGTTGAATAATTTGAAGTTGAGTGTAGAGAATCAGATGAAAGATATGACTCTAGAGAGAGGAAGAAAATTATTGGAGGAGTTAGGTGTAATGATTTTCCTAGGTTTGGACCTAAATTTTGCTCTTGTTTTTGACAACTTCGTGCAAAATAATAGTGCCACAGATAAGCTTAGTCCTAAAGGAGTTACATAGGTGTACATGGGATCAAAGTATAATCCTAATGAAAGTTCTCTCATGATCTAGGCCTTGTACCCACTGCACAAGAAGTTTGTAATTATTGAAACTAAAAAGGCCTTCAACCATGTCATGACACTAAAAGTTGGAGAGGTCGATCCTATAGCTACAACTGAGATTGGAATTAATGTTGCTAAATTAAATAAATCTCAGATCCAAATGTTGATTAAGGAAAAGGACATGTATAAAATGAATAATGAGAGGATACGCAAAGAGAATTATTTCTTCAAGGATATGGTTAAAAATACATTGAAGGAATCTACGAAGTTTTTGATTCAAGGGGACAGTTCACAATCAAAGGATAAGGGTGAAGGATCAAATATACATGATCAAGTAAATAAAGTCAAGTTTGATACAATCTCTATAGCACTTCATAAAAGGCATGCTAAATTAATGATTTGGATGAATAAGCTATGGTCAATCCATTCCAAGAATCAAGCCACATTTTAGGAACACAGAAGAATAAATAAACAAATATAGGAGAAGCTTTAGGAAATGCAAAAGGAAGGTGCTTCTGATAACAAGGCTACCATAAATGTTGAAGAGATAGTGGAGAAACACAAGGACTATTATGAGGAACTCCAGGTAGATGAAAAAGCATTAACTAATGTTACAAAGAGAGGAGTTCCTGCATTATTTAAAGATAATGGAGAGTCGAAGGGATAGGACAAATGGACAAGAGAGTGCAAGATGATATTGCATAAAGCCTTGGAAGTAGCCAAAAGTGAAGAATCAATATTGGATGAATCATTCAAGAACTTGGAGAATATGGTAACCATGGAGATCATTGTGAGAAATGCCACAGATGATGTTGATACTTACAGATGATGTCGATACTTACTTACTTATGATGTGAGAAATTCCTATAATTATTGTTAGTTGTTAGGTTTCAAAATACATTCACGAAGGGGTGCGTCCTCTTCAAAGCTTTGATATATAAGTTAGTTACATAGTGATAAAAAGATATAGGTGTATAGGGATAGATAGATAGCAGAAGAGTTCCATGATGTTTACATTTTAAAAGACTATGTTGCAAATTGAGGAAATCAATGAAAGATCTATAATTTTGTGGCTTCATATTGGTATCAATTGTTTTTTGAAAATATACAATTATTTGGTTGTCTCCAACTTAATATTTCCTCATTTTAAATTGATATATCAAGTATGTATTCAATTTGTCAAGGAACATTTTTTGTTCTTGTGTGATGTGATTAATTGGTTTCTTTAAAAGAATTAAAATATTTTAGTCAATCATAGTAATCTGGAAGTGTTATTTGGATCAATAAGAAGAACCATATAATTAGGATTGCCATTTTATCTCTAATTTGATATCATTTGTTGTTCCTGTGTGATTTATTCAACTAGTTCCTTTAATAAAGGATTAAAATCCTTTTTTATAACTCATAACATGTTTTTGTTAGCTGGATCAATAAGTAGAGTTTTTCAATCACTTGCTTGCACGATTATAGAAACTAACATAAGAGTACCAAACAGTTTGAGTTGTAGCCAATATAAGTCACTTATCCTAGATTTTCATTTGACTCCATCTACCCAACAAGGCATTGTTCTTACCTATTTCATTACTTAATTTTATCAAATTTGTTTTCAAAATTTACATCTGTTAATTGAACATATTAATAAACTTCACCTTGATATTACTTATACAATTTATACCAAATTAGGCCTACATCTCTCCACTTCCAATCTCCATTGTCGATAGATTGTGCAAATAGGAAACATATAGTTTAAGTCTACTTCATTTGCATAGGTACACCCACCTAGTTTTGGCAAAGCCTGAAGAGAAGAAGGTTGAAGAACACCATTTGGCCTTGTTTGTTAGGTTAAAATGTGCCAAGAGCTTGGAAACCTCTCGTGGTTTTTCAACCAACATTTTTGAGACCTAAAAAATTGGTGACTCTACTGGGGACCCAATTTTGAACTCAAGCCTTCCATCATAGAGTCATTCCAGAGTTAAAAAACTTTAGTGGGAACAAACTAAATCATTTTCCTACTTTCAAAAGGTAGATGACAACTTTGAAGAGATTTTATGAAAGATAAAGTAATCATCAGATCAAAAAGGATAGACGATAGACATTAGAGATACTTTATATCATACAATATGAATGGAAAAAGATCCTTACATGAGGATAGTTCCAAGAAGAACAATGGGAGATGGACTAATAAACATGGATCTCCTCCTACAAAAACAAACACAAACAAGAACAAGTCTAAAGTGACATGGTGCAGGAGCACCCAAGGCTTTCAAAGAGTTGTTCAAGAACCAGGAGAGTGCAGGGGTCAGGAGGGCTTTCCAAACAAATCAAAGCATTAATTATGATGTATTGAAGCCTATAATGGCATTTGAGATAAATAAGTGTAATGAGGGTGTTAAAAGTTTCAAGGTTCCTGATAAGGAATTTGGATTAAAAATGCAATGTAAGGGAAAATTAGGTTCTAGGGGTTTTTATTAAATATATTATGCTTAAATAGGTCAAATAAACTTGGATAGTGAATATCCAATGGTTTTTAGGTGATAGATTTTAATAAATCTCTAGTTTGTAATTTCAAATTTTTAAATTTTAGTTTAGGCGGGAAAAGGAGTTTTAGGTGTTTTAGAGGTAATTATGCATTGTAATCAATTCCAATTAGTTGGATCAGTTTGGGGATGGTTCTATAACCCCAAAATGGTCATTTTTACCGAGGTTGGGCGTTTGGAGAAGTGACTATACGGACTGCTACTGAAAATAGTGAAAAAACATAGTTTTCTTGCATTTTCTTGAGTCTTTTTGATGATCTATTGATTCCTTTTGAATTTCTAATCAATTGGATGGTTCAAGAACCTGTATTTATTTTCAATTAACCTCTTGAATGATCTAATACATGTTTATAGTCATTTCTTTGCATTATATTGCTGACTGTCCTAAAAAAAGTGTAGATTTTTCACTAATTTTGGTGATTTTCATGGATGATTGATCCATTTCAAGGTAGAATGCTGCTGTGACCTGTGAAATGGATCATTCCTAACATGTATCATACATATTTAACCAACTAATGTGCAGGAAGGAAGAATATCAAGGTGTACACCAAGTTGTCAAAGGGAAAAGTGCTTGAAGATGGAGGCTAGGGTGTAGCAGCAGAAGATCTGCCTTAATGAGGTGCATGTTTTTGAGTTTGGAACAACTAAATATGTTGTCCTAATGGTGTAGATTCAATGAGAAAGTTCTGGAAGTGATTGGAAGGTTAGTTTTCAAGAAGCCCTAGTTTTTGAGGCAAGCTGAGGAGGGGTTTGTGCTGGAGCATGATAGATGTGTCATAGAGGGATAGAAACTTGGATTCCTTGGTTTTGGGTCATTTTAGGAGACTGCTGAAATTTTCATGGTCAGGGGACAAATTTAAAGAGGGGTTGCTTTGTAAAATAGGGCTAATTAGGCCTAATTTTAAGGAAACAACATGGTTTGAAGTGAGGTTGTCTAAAACAATTGATGCCAAGGAGTTGACATGATGTTTTTCATCACAATCCACATCTGAAACCATCATTATATTGGAGGTTCATTTGCAAAATTTGAGGAAGAAGTCAAAAATCCATTGCCAAAGGCCTAATAGGCTAGATGGCTATGTGAGCAGCAAAAGAGAGTTTTGTATAAAATGGAGGGTTAGGGCTTGAAACCCATTTGAATCAAGTTTGTTCAAGTCTTTTGAGATCATTTCAATGATTAGGAATCACAAGGGAGGCAGATAGGTCTTAAGTGCAAGGTGAAGGCCTTATTTCTAAGTTGGTGTCTAGTTGAGAGATTGAAGAACAAAACTTTGTTAATATTAAATCTTTGTGTATCTTTTGAGATCCCTGACCCTCTGCATTAGAGTGGTATCAGAGCAGTGAGTAGGTCCTTTAGGGATTGGAGAAGTAGCAATGGCACCAAAAAACCAATTGGCAAGAGAGTTGGAAGAGTTGAAGGAGATCTTGGAGAGGGAGAGAAGAGAAAGAAGGGAACAAGAAGCAGCAAGAGCAAGAGAAGAAAGACAATGGAGAAGAGAGAGAGACACTATGTAGGCAAGGATCAATAACCTTGAGAGGAGTAGGAGGAGAGAAGACCAAGAAGACCAAGAAAACAATGAAGAGGATGAAGAGCATGTGAGGGTAAATCAGGAACAGCAAGCTGATGATACAGAGGACCCTGAGGAAAGGAGGTTAGTGAGGTTATTGAAGGCAGTACAGGGTCATGGAGGGAAGAGTCACATAGACTTACCTATCTATCAAGGGAAGATGGATAGTGAAGAGGTATTGGGATGGCTTGATGCCATGGAAAACTACTTTGAATTTGAGGAGATGGATGAAGAGAGGAAAGTCAAGTTTGCTAAAACCAAGTTGAGAGGCACAGCATTGACATGGTGGACAAGTTTCCAGAATGATAGGATGGCTAGAGGATTGGCAAAGGTCTCTACATGGGCAAGGATGAAGAGTTTGGTCAAGGAGCAATTCCTACCATCTGATTATACCATTCATGTGAAAAGGATGAGGCAGAATTTAAAACAAAAGGACTTGGATGTTATGTCCTATACTGAGCAATTTCACAAGCTTAGTATTAGAGGAGGTTATGAGGAAGAAGATGAGAAGATAGCCAGGTACATCAATGGCTTAAGGTACAATCTGCAAGATGAGATTGGTTTGCAATTGCCAAGAACATTGGGAGAATGTTTTCAGTTGGCCATTAGAGCAGAAGAAAAGGTGAAAAGGAAGCAAGAAAGATCAAACAATGGTGGAAGAGGAGGTAGTTCAAACAGGGGCAGAGGTAATAGAGAGCAAGGACAAGGCAGTAATGATAAAAGCAGCAATGACAAGGGTAAAGAGATATTTTCTGATCAAAGAGGTGGATACACTCCAAGAGGAGGAGGCAGATTTGGACAAGGTAGAGGACCATTCACAGGTAGATGTTTTAATTGCAATGAACCAGGGCATCCTTCCTTCAAGTGTCCTAAGTGGGAACAAGCTGATAAAGGCAGAGAAAGGAGAGCTACCTTGGTGCAAGAAGAAGAAGATAAGAAGGAGGAACCAAAAACATATATGGTAGACCTTGTGACTGATGGTGAGTTTCTCATGATCAAGCAAGGAGAAAGGCTTCATCAAGAACCAAAGGTAACCATTTTCAAAACAAATTGTCTCAGTCATGGTAAGATATGCAAATTGCTTATAGATTCAGGGTCACATAGCAATTTAGTTTCAGTTGATATGGTAACCAAGCTAGGGATTGAAACTTTTGATCATCCTACTCCCTACAAGGCCACTTGGGTAACTCAAGGACAGCATGTAGAGATTGGTAAGAGAGCTTTTGTTGATTTCTCAATTGGTTCATATCAGGATAGAGTGCTTTGTGATGTTATTCCAATGACTTGTGGTCATATTATCTTGGGAAGGCCATGGCAGTATGTTAGAAGAACTTTGCATGATGGGTTTCTTAACACCTATTTGGTTCACAAGGGAGATGTTAAATATCAGTTGGTTCCTTTACCTTTGGAGCAGTCTAATGATAGTTTTGTAATCTGTTTTGAGAAGAGTTTGTAGGTGAATAAGCAGGGTGAAACAGGGGAAGGCATTGGCAAGCTGAAAAGTGATAAGTTGCAGCAGGGTTATGAGATGGACAGTCCTCCAAATCAGTCCTTGTGGGATCTGAATAGTATCAAGATTGGTGGCATTGAATGCCCTATCAATGAGGGTAATAGTGGTGAAGTTCTTCCACAAAGGAGGCATTGGAATGAGGGCAGCAGTAGGGCACAAGAACTCACTGTTTTCAAGCAGCAAAGAGGACACACTAATCCTTATTTTGGTTCTATCAAGAATGCAGATTGGCAGAAGAGAAAGACAGTAACTTTAGGAGACTACCTTCCTTCTCATTGGAAGATGAAAGCACATGTGAGCAAGAGGTTTCTTGGTGGCACCACATGGGACACTTCTTGGGACAAGAGTTCTTTCTTTCCTGGGGAGAATGGTGCAGGAGCACCCAAGGCTTTCAAAGAGTTGTTCAAGAACCAGGAGAGTGCAGGGGTCAGGAGGGCTTTCCAAACAAATCAAAGCATTAATTATGATGTATTGAAGCCTATAATGGCATTTGAGATAAATAAGTGTAATGAGGGTGTTAAAAGTTTCACTCAAGGTTCCTGATAAGGAATTTGGATTAAAAATGCAATGTAAGGGAAAATTAGGTTCTAGGGGTTTTTATTAAAGATATTATTCTTAAATAGGTCAAATAAACTTGGATAGTGAATATCCAATGGTTTTTAGGTGATAGATTTTAATAAATCTCTAGTTTGTAATTTCAAATTTTTAAATTTTAGTTTAGGCGGGAAAAGGAGTTTTAGGTGTTTTAGAGGTAATTATGCATTTTAATCAATTCCAATCAGTTGGATCAGTTGGGGGATGGTTCTATAACCCCAAAATGGTCATTTTTACCGAGGTTGGGCATTTGGAGAAGTGACTGTACGGACTGCTACAGAAAATAGTGAAAAAACATAGTTTTCTTGCATTTTCTTGAGTCTTTTTGATGATCTATTGATTCCTTTTGAATTTCTAATAAATTGGATGGTTAAAGAACCTGTATTTACTTTCAATTAACCTCTTGAATGATCTGATACACGTTTATAATCAGTTCTTTGCATTATATTGCTGACTGTCCTAAAAAAAGTGCAAATTTTTCACTAATTTTGGTGATTTTCATGGATGATTGATCCATTTCAAGGTAGAATGCTGATGTGACCTATGAAATGGATCATTCCTAACATGTATCATACAGATTTAACCAACTAATGTGCAGGAAGGAAGAATATCAAGGTGTACACCAAGTTGTCAAAGGGAAAAGTGCTTGAAGATGGAGGCTAGGGTGTAGCAGCAGAAGATCTGCCTTAATGAGGGGAATTTTTTTGAGTTTGGAACAACTAAATATGTTGTCCTAATGGTTTAGAGTCAATGAGCAAGTTCTGGAAGTGATTGGAAGGTTAGTTTTCAAGAAGCCCTAGTTTTTGAGGCAAGCTAAGGAGGGGTTTGTGCTGGAGCATGATAGAGGTGTCATAGAGGGCTAGAAACTTGGATTCCTTGGTTTTGGGTCATTTTAGGAGACTACTGAAAGTTTCATGGTCAGGGGAAAAATTTAAAGAGGGGTTGCTTTGTAAAATAGGGCTAATTAGGCCTAATTTTAAGGAAACAACAGGGTTTGAAGTGAGGTTGTCTAAAACAATTGATGCCAAGGAGTTGAAATGATGTTTTTCATCACAATCCACATCTGAAACC
This sequence comes from Sequoia sempervirens, assembly GCA_007258455.2. NCBI lineage: Eukaryota > Viridiplantae > Streptophyta > Pinopsida > Cupressales > Cupressaceae > Sequoia > Sequoia sempervirens. Next base: position 61,588,279 of record VDFB02252616.1, read on the forward strand.
ATCATTATATTGGAGGTTCATTTGCAAAATTTGAGGAAGAAGTCAAAAATCCATTGCCAAAGGCCTAATAGGCTAGATGGCTATGTGAGCAGCAAAAGAGAGTTTTGTATAAAATGGAGGGTTAGGGCTTGAAACCCATTTGAATCAAGTTTGTTCAAGTCTTTTGAGATCATTTCAATGATTAGGAATCACAAGGGAGGCAGATAGGTCTTAAGTGCAAGGTGAAGGCCTTATTTCTAAGTTGGTGTCTAGTTGAGAGATTGAAGAACGAAACTTTGTTAATATTAAATCTTTGTGTATCTTTTGAGATCCCTGACCCTCTACATCATGACATCTAGCCAATCAGATGTTATGAATGAAGGAAACTCATTAGAACAAGTTTTCAATGTAAACAATAGATTTGGCCCATTGCATGAATCAGATGGTCTCAACAATGATCCATGTGGAGATCCCCGCACTCTATTTGAACAAGGAAATAATGATAATCCCATTTATCATTTTGAGATGGAACAAAAAAATATGTAGGAGTTTCATTCTAGAGAGATGAGGAAAGAAGACAGAGGTAGGAGGAGTATGATTATGAAATGGCCCATAAACAAGAGGAAGGTAGCCAATATGGGCTCATGGATAAATCAACTCCTATTGAATATTTTGAGCACAATACTAATCAAGAATTAGAAAAACAAATGTAGTGGCAAGAATAGGAGCTTGAAAGAAGATAGTGGATGATAAAAAGAAACATAGAGTTGAGTCAACAATTATCTCAACTGAGTATTAATACATCAAAACCACCAAAGTATGTCCCTCCACATAAACAAGGTGGTAATATAAATTCACAAGGGGCATCTTATAACATAAGAGCACCACAAAATGTAAACCAAAGACAACATCTTCAATACAATATACCATCTTAGGGATCCCAACATCTAAATGCTACCAATGCTCCCCAACAAAATCCACTTCCAGGTCAGAAATATCCCTCACAATATCAACATGTGCCCCAGGAAAATAGGTATGCCCAACACCACATTCAACAAAAAATTTATCATCAGCCACAATATGGGTACCAATACTACCTTAATCCGCCACCCTTGAATTTTCCTCCACAAAATACTACAAACCCATGTAGACAATTTGAGAACAATAGAAAGGTTGTTGGGATGATTGGTAAGAGAGATAATTTAGGGTTCCTCAAAATATTAACTACCCTCAAAATAGGCAAGAGAATGCATATAGAAATGAAAGAACAAGGTTGCATGATATACCATATAACACGAATTGGAAGGATGGAAAGCCCATAATTGATATGCCTAAGAATAAGGAGACTCATGATCCCTTAAATAAGAAGGGAGCATACATGGTTAACAATAATCAATTGTGTGAAGTTTACAAACTACCACATTCTGCTGATCATTGTGTTGTAGCTCAATCAATACAAGAAGAAGAAATACTAGTAGATAATGATGAAGAAGATCATACAATATATTTAACCTCTCATACCCTCCATCCCATTGAGTAGGGATATTCATCTTCAAAAGAAGAAGGCTACGAGTATGATGTTGATAATCAAAGATACAATGTTCATATGGAAGAACAACAAGTCTTTTTTTATTATGATGACAGCAATGAAAAACCATATTCTCCTTGTGCACCATCCCAGTCAAGTAAATACAATGTAAAGAGACCAACTGAGGAAGAGATTAATAGATTGACCATTGCTGCAGTAGAACAAGAAAAAAGAAAATATTGATTAAGAAACAAAACAATAAATGAAGATGAGGGTGTTCCAAGAGGGATATTTTTGAAAGATAAAGGAGAAACACAGGGAACACCAAAAAAGACAAAAGATAAGAAGCTTAATAATAATGAACAAAAACATGTTCATAAAGGAGAAAACAAAGAGTTGCATAAAGATAAGCAAAAGTCTGATGAAACAAACAAAAGAGAAAAAGAGGAGAACAAAGGAGATCCATTGGAACAAAAGAAGATAACCAAAATATAAAATACCTCTTTTGATTTCACACAAGCCTTGTCCCGGGGAAAGATGCCTATGCCATTACTAGAAATGATGAAAATAAAGGAGTATAGGGATAGCGCTATTTAACTAATATCTAATGGAACTAATAAAAGCACAAAATATGAGAACAAAGAGACCACTAACAGTAAGCAGGAAGAAGTGAAGGTTTCTGAAGTTTGTCTTGGTGATGCATTTGTGAATCCTCCACAAATTGATCCATTCTTTACTACATTGCTTATAAATAATAAGTTGGTAAGAAACTGTATGATAGATTCAGGTGCTGCTATCAACATCATGTTAGTAGGGGTCATGAAAGAACTTGGCATGTGGGTAGATACTATTGGTGGAAATTCTACACTATGGATAGTAGGCCTATCCCAGTGGTAGGAATTATGAAAGATGTAGAGGTGAAGTTGGCTGCATATCTGCAGGTAGTATATAATATTGACATAACTATAATTGACACACCCCCTCATTTTGGAATGCTCTTTTCAAGGCAATAGATTACAACAGTTGGAGAAAATATACAATTTGATTTGTCCTATGCCACAATAATAGTGAATGGTGAAGAAGTCAAGTTATATAGAGAACCAAGGGTGAATCAGATTGTGGACTATGTTGCTCGGGATCAATTAAACTACTTTTGTGATGTGGATTTAGGAAGTTTCAAAATAGATCCTTCCCAACCTGAACTAGTGAATACTTTTCCAATTGATAAGCATGTTTCCAAGAATCAACACAATGTATAGAAGATGTATTTTAATGGAGCATGTAGTTAGCAAGGTAATGGAGAAGAAGTAGTTTTTATTTCACCTGAAGGTGCTACATTCAAATATTCATTCTTGTTGACCTTTGAATGTACAAATAACATAGCAGATTATGAAGCACTACTATTTGGTTTGAAAATGGCCGTAAAACACAAAATCAAACTTTTGATTGTTCTTGGAGACTCTGAGTTGATCATTTCACATATCAGATCAAAATATGTTGCAAGAAAAAAAAGGCTAAAATAGTCCAAAAATGTTGTGTGGGACACAATTGAACTATTTGATGCCTTTTCAATTGAATCAATAGATAGGTCTAAGAACTTAATGGTAGATTTCCTAGCCATTGTAGCTCTTAAAAGAGATGATATTACCCTGGTTGGAGTATCTCAAGTTGAATTCAAAACATGACCTATCATCCTCGATTACATCTATAGTTGGCAAGTTTTCAATGATGACATTGATCTCATCAAGTTTCTACGGTGCATTGATCAATATGAAGCCTAGGAGATTGATTTTAATTCATTTGTGGAAGAAGTAGATGGAAAACAAACTATGTTTGGAAAATAATTTGTGCAACTCAAAACCAAAAAACTTCTTAAAGGTCTTGTAGCACTAGAAAGGGTGTTTGATGGAATGATCATGCTCTCATGAAGCAAACACTAGTAAAGATAGAAGATGTTGAGGAAATCAATCTAGGGACTGAATTGGCACCAAAAAGAGTCTACATTGGAAAGAAGATATTTCCAACAATTAGGAAAATGTTGATTGCATTGTTAAGGAGATACAAGAAATTTTTGCATGATCTTATGAGGATCTTAAGGCATATAGAGAAAATCTATTCCAACATGAGATCCCATTAAAGCTAGGTGCAAAACCATTCAGGAAAAAACAAAGACACATAAACCCAACTTTGGAGCCTAAAATGAATGAAGAGCTTATGAAGCTTAGGGAAGGAGTTATTATCAAGCCGATTAGACATTCATCTTGGGTCTCTAATCTAGTACCAGACATAAATACAAATGAAGATATAAGGCTTTTGTGTAGACTTCTGGAACTTGAATGTATCCTCTCTCAAGGAAAATTATCTGCTTCCAAACATGGAGGCTATGCTATAAAGGGTCATAGGCTATGAGTTATTGTCCACGATGGATGGATTTTTAGGCTATAACCAAGTGAAAGTTAAAGAATCAAAACAATACAAGACAACCTTCAATATGCCATGGGGAACATATGTTTATGCTAGGATGCCATTCAAACTCACAAATGTTGGTGCAACATTACAAAGGGCCATGGATGTTGCTTTTGCTAACCTTATCAATGTGATAATGGTAGTCTACCAAGATGATTTAATTGCATACCCCAAAAGGGAAAATGATCATGTGGCTCACCTTGAAAAAATATTTTTGAAAGTATTGGAATATGGCATTTCACTCAATCCAAAAAGTGTCATTTTGCAATAATAGAAAGAAAGTTACTTGGGCATATAGTCTCTAAGGAGGTAGTAAGGATTGATCCCAAAAGAGTGGAGGCCATTGATAAGATACCTCTCCCCATGATAGTTAAGGAAATTCAATCCTTCTTTGGAAAAATCAATTTTGTAAGAATATTTATATCAAACTTCGTTGAGATAGTAAAACCAATATCAAAGATGCTAAAGAAAGGTGCAAAAGTTGATTGGACAGCTAAAGCTATAGATGGATTCATATCCATAAAAAAAGAAATCAAAGAAGCTCTAGTATTGAAATCTCCAGATTTTAGCAAACCTTTCTAGATCTTTTCATTCACATCTTATCACATAGTTGCTGCAATGATGCTTCAAAAGAATGATGAAGGGTATGAACAACTAGTTTCCTTCTTTAGAAAATCCCTCCAAAATGCAGAATTGAAATATGATATTGTGAAAAAACAAGCCTATGCATTGGTAAGAGTTGTCAAGGAATTTAGACCATATCTAGTAGGAGAAAAAGTGATAGCTTATGTGCCTAATGCTGTAGTGAAGGATGTATGCATACAAAGTGAAACAACAGGGTGTAGGTGCAGATGGATAAATAGAATCTAGGAGTTTGATATTGAGTTTCAGATCATCAGGCTTGTAAGGGGACAAGGATTAGCCATGTTGATGGCTAAAACAAATTTCGAATCTTCCCAAGTATACAATGTTAATGATGAAGAAGATATGGTCACTAGTATTGAAAACACTCTATGATACACTGATATTGTGTACTATCTCAAACATTTGAAATGTCTAGAAGGGTTTGATGACAAAATAAAAAAAAGACACTAAAGCTATAGACCTCAAAATATGTATTCATGAAGGGAGACCTCTATTGGAAGAATAGGGATGGTGTCTTATTGTTGTGCTTAGATGAACATCAAGCAAAGAATGTCTTGAGGGAGATGCATGAAGGATTATATGGGGGGCATTTCTCAACAAAAACCACTGCTCATAAGATATTAAGAGTAGGGTATAATTGGCCTAGGGTTTTCAATGATGCACATGACTACACTAGGAAATATGAGGCATGTCAAAAAAATTCAAAAAAATTGAAGTATCAAGGAGCATTTCCTCTAAGACCTATGTAGGTTGAAGCTCCATTTCACCAATGGGGAGTTGATTTCATAGGGGAAATTATAGAAAATTCTAGTGGAGGACACAAATGGATATTGGTAGCCATAGATTATTTCACAAAGTGGGTAGAAGCTATACCCACTAAGCAAGCAACTAGTAAGGTTGTGATAAATTTCTTATTGGAGAACATCATCACAAGATTCATAGCTCTAAGAAGGATTGTAATTAATAATGGATTCATGTGTTTTAGGTCAGAGGAATTTAAGTAATTTTTCCAATCATATGGTGTAATAATTTCATATTCTTCACCATACCACCCACAGGGAAATGGGTAGGCAGAATCCAACAACAAGAGTATCTTGAAGATCATAAGAAGAATGTTGGATAAAAACAAAAAGGCCCGTGATTCTAGGTTGAGGCTTGCTTTATGGGATGATAGAATCACTGTGAAAAGGGCTATTGGTAAATCACCTTTTGAGCTTGTGTATGGAACTCAAGCAAGACTCCCTTTGCATAATCTAATACCAGTCTACAATTTCATTTTGAAAGAAGATTTGGACATTCTTGAACACATGGAGGAAAGGATGGGGGAATTGATGGAGCTCGCTAAAATCAGAAACCAAGCTCAGCAACATAATAGAAAGAAACAATTACAAATGAAATACTTGTATGACAAGAAGGCTAAAAATAGGAAGTTTGAAGTAGATGATATAGTTATCATGTGGAATGCTAGGAGTCAAGATAAAGGAAAGCATATAAAATTTGAGGCCTTATGGTTAGGACCCTTTGTTATTGTTGGCAAGGGAGGCAAGGATTCATATTATCTCCAAAATGTGTCAAGAGAGAACAAGAATTTCCACTACATGGGTAGTTCCTAAAACATTTCTTTTCTTGAAGAGCATAGAGGATTAAGGATTTCCAGTGCATGGAAAATTCTTGACAAACCTCTTAAAATAAATCATTTCCATGCATAGTAGAATAGGTGAAGGTCAGGGATTTTTAGTGCATGGGCGATTCCTAGATAACCTTCTAAAATGAATCTTTTCCATGCATAGTAGTATAGGACTTCATATCATTTCCACCACTCTTGGTTTTCCCTTATTTCCATTCCCATCCTATGTCACTTGGTCTGCTCTTCCAGTGATCTAAATTCTTAATATACCCATAAGGGGTATACATCCCTAGTTACAGCCACTATTGGGAATGTAAAAAAAAAATCACACTTTTAATGGCTTACATTCATGAACCCCACAAGGTACCACATTATAAGTGTAGAGAGCAACAAAAAATACTATAATCCATTCCACATTCCATATTCACCAATGATCCCATCAGATTTGACCTTTTGACACACCAAAATCACTATGCTAATCATTAAGTAAAATCTTTTAAACAAATAGTTCGTATCAGTGTGACTAGGTACATGTCTCTCTGATCCATAAGTGACAACCTCTCAAATTGAGAATTTCTTGCATATCAGAAAAGTTTCAATAGTGTCACAACAATCAACAAATTTGGAGGATGCATATTTAGAAATACAAGGCCTATCGTCCCACTGACAAAAGGGTTATTGGTAAGACTAACACTATCAGAGTGAAATCCTCAAGTCATCCCGAGTATACATGTCATGCCAATGGACCCTCGTCAATAATAAATTCACATTGTCTCACTAATAAAACAAATGGAAACACATCTATCAGAGTGAGTTTTTCTTCACCTTCCAACTTCATATGTTACATCGATGAAGGTAGTTTCGGTGAGAGTCTTGTTGATTCATCTAAAGGAAAAAGACAATGAAAGAAATACATTGGGGAGACTAATAACATCAGAGTAACTTTCAAATCCTTTAGTGATGCTTATTTTCATGCCAATGGTGATATCAATGGATCAAAGTTCATCGGAACTTAACACTTGGCAACAACTTTGATATCTAAGTGATTTCACAAATCTCTTCCCAGAGGTGATATGCATTAAAATCAAATGAAAAACCAATTATTTATCATTGATAGCAAAACTATTTTTGTCTTCGCAACCATGAAAGATGATATCTATCTAATGAATATTCGGCTTGGTTCAAATACATAGATCGACCAGAGTTAGAATAAGTCTCACTAATATAATCATTTGGTTTGACAATGAGATATTCAAAAAACCTATTACACTTGTATTTAGAGCTGGACATTAATGGTTGCATGGATGTACATTGTATAGATAATTATCTTATTGGAAAAAGAATAATTGAGGATAATTTTCAAGATTGGCAGCGAAAGGAACGGGAGAGTGGGCAAAGGCCATAAAATTCAGTGCAGCCAAAAATCTTCAAGTAAGTTTGCAATTTCCTTGTAATTATATTTGCAATTCTATCATATTGAGAAGATAAAATGGAGGTTTCAAGCTCTAGGAAATCAAATAGTAGAAAAAAATAGAGTGAGGGTAGCCAACCTATGGGAAGAAACAAAAAATTGAAACAAGGGAAGAATAAAAAACAAATGAGACAAGAGTGAACTAGGATCTTATCGACCAATTACCTCATTCAAGACCAAAATCTAGATGTTTTTTGCAACTCAGGGCTAAAGTAGAAATATTTGAAGACAAGTGTAGGAATATAGGGGGTGTATGGACCCCTATTCAAGGTTATGAGCTATTTATGTTTCATTATCATCAAAGGGATAGGTTTGAGCCAGTATGTAATCCATAGAACTTTAACCTAGGAAAATTGGTTGTCCCTAATGTATTTGTGAATGTGTAATTAGTAAAACTCCTAGCTACCCACTACAATCTAGACCTCAAGGATATTTGCAATTCATTGGGAAAACCTTTTATACATATATCTGAAGCTGCAATTTGTGAAATTTTTGACCTAAATGACACATGCGATGAAACTATTTTACATGAAGCTTTAGAAAAAGAATACTTGAGAATGGATACAACCTATAGGGGGTGGATATTACCATTGCATAGGCCCAAAAAGGATGGAAGTCTAGTTCCACTTGATGAAAATGATGGGCCTCCCTTTCATGTTGACTTATTTAAACCCTATTTAAAATACACATACTTCTCAGTGTGTCAGGTGTTAGGGATAGAGGCCCTTGAGTTTATGTCAATTGTACCAATGGTGATTTTCGTTGATGTTCAGTACCATAATGCCAGGCCATTTGACTATGCTTCACATATTTTCAAAGAAATTCATTCAAGACTAATGACAATTAAAAATGGATCCCCTATACTGAATTTCAAGCATTATTCACTTTTCATGCATATAATAATTTATTATGGGTAAGAAATAGGGATGTGGCTAAGGAATTAAAGATTGCACAATTTGACAAAGAGGGTAAACCACTACCAATACAATTATGGACTGCTATTTGGGATAACAGGTTTGTCAACTCAAGTTATGTTCATTTTGAAGAGTATTTTATCAAGCCATTGAACAAATTTTTCAACTATCCTTGTGATCACTCATTATTCGATGAAATTAAGAGGTTTCTTAGGCCCAAGGATTTCAATAGACCTATTGGTCACATTTGGGGTGATTGGTACTATTTTGAGGATGACACCATGATCAGGGTTTATGGTTTTGAGGATACACCATTTATTTTGTTGAAGATAGTACCAGATAAAATTGCATACTTAGAGATTGTTAGATAGATGGACTATTCGAGTGTTATGAATCTAAGTTCCTTTGGAAAGCAAGCATTCATGCCAAGCACTTTATGCTTTGGATATTTCACTATATTGTCAAAGGAGGGGTATGACTTGATTTTGGATAAACTATTGCATTTCAATTTGAGAAGGGCTCCACCAAGGAAAGGGTTTGATCTAGAAGGATACATTGACTTTTCCAAAAAAAAGGTGAACTTCAGTGGGTATGATCATATACCTTATCCATATGATGACATAATCAGGAACATGGAAGAGAAGGAAGTTGAAGTACCTATTGATGAATATAATAGGAGGGTAGAGCAAAGAATAAAGGAGATACTAGAAATAGTGCTATTATCTTCTGGTGAAGAGTCATCTGATGATAAAGAATCTCAAGGCCCAACTGATAAAAATTCCAAATTGAGAGTTGAGGACTATAAGTCTCCCCTTAGAGAGAAAGAAATTGAACAAGGATCTAATATAGACACGAGTAAAGTGGCTTATAGATCCTTTATTTCTATTGATGAGTTTATAAAGTCCCCATAATTTAGATCCTTCTTGTACAAATAGAAAGGGAAATCTATAAGAGAGTCTGTTGCAAACATAACACCAAACAATGAGGGTCAGTTGTTGAATAATTTCAAGTTGAGTGTAGAGAATGAGATGAAAGATATGACACCAGAGCGGGGAAGGAAATTATTGGAGTCAGGTGTAATGATTTTCCTACGTTTGGACCTAAATTCTACTCTTGTTTTTGACAACTTCTTGCAAAATAACAGTGCCACACATAAGCTTAGTCCTTAAGGAGTTACAGAGGTGTACACGAGATCAAAGTATAATCCTCATGAAGGTTCTCTCATGGTCTAGGCCTTGTACCCACTGCACAAGAAGTCTGTAATTATTGACATTGAAAAAGCCTTTGGCCATGTCATGACACTAAAATTTGGAGAGGTCGATCCTATAGCTACAACCGAGATTGGAATTAATGTTGCAAAATTAAATAAAGCTCATATCCTAATGTTGATTAAGGAAAAGGACATGTATAAAATAAATAATGAGAGGATACTCAAGGAGAATGATTTCTCAAAGAATATGGTTAAAAATACATTGAAGGAATCTACTAAGTTACTGACTCAAGGGGAGAGTTCACAATCAAAGGATAAGGGTGAAGGATAACATATACATGATCAAGTAAATAAAGCTAGGTTTAATACAATCTGTATAGCACTTCATCAAAGACATGATAAATTAATCATTTGGTTGAATAAGCTATGGTCAATCCATTCCAAGAATCAAGCCACAATTTAGGAACACATGAATAAATGACCGAATACAGGAGAAGCTTCAAGAAATGCAAAAGGAAGGTGTTTTTGATAACAAGGATACCATAAATGTTGAAGAGATAGTGACGAAACACAAGGACTATTATGAGGAACTTTGGGCATATGAAAAAGGATTAACTAATGTTACAAAGAGATAAGTGCCTATACTATTTTAAGATAATAGAGAGTCGAAGGGTCAAGAAGAGTGGATAAGAGAGTGCAAGATGATATTGCATAAAGCCTTGGAAGTAGCTAAAAGTGAAGAATCAGCATTGGATGAATCATTCGAGCACTCAGAGAATATGGTAACCATGGAGATCACTGTGAGAAATTCCATGGATGATGCCAATACTCACTTAAGGCAGGATTATTTTGACCATATTACTAGAGTCGATCTATGGCTTGCCAGAGCCTAATTGTTTATGTTTAATTATCATCAGTTTTTGTTAGTTTTCAAAAGATATTCACAAAGGGGTGCATCCTCTTCAAAGTTTTTATATATAAGTTAGTTACATAGTGATAAAAAGATATAGATGTATAGGGATAGATAGATAGAAAAAGAGTTCCATGATGTTTACATTTCAAAAAACTATGTTGCAAGCATAATTTTTAGGAAATCAATGAAAGATCTCTAATTCTTTGGCTTCATATTGGTATCAATTATTTGTTGATAATATACAATTATTTCTCCAACTTAATATTTCCTCATTATTTAAATTGGTATATCAAGTATGTATTCAATTTTTCAAGGAACATTTGATGTTCTTGTGTGATGTGATTAATTGTTTTCTTTAAGGGAATTAAAATATTTTAGTCAATCACATTAATCTGGAAGTGTTATTTGGATCAATAAGAAGAATCATATAATTAGGATTTCCACTCCAATTTGATATCATTTTTTGTTCCTGTGTGATTTATTCAACTAGTTCCTTCAAGAAAGGACTAAAATCCCTTTTGATAAATCATAAGTAACATGTTTGTGTTAGTTGGATTAATAAGTAGAGTTTTTTAATCACTTGCTTGCATGGTTATACAAGATATAAACCAACATAAGAGTGCCAAACATTTTGAGTTGCAGCCAATATAAGTCACTTATCCTAGATTTTCATTTGACTCCATCTACCCAACAAGGCATTGGTCTTACCCATTTCATTTCTTAATGTTTTTAATATTTACATTTGTTAACTGAACATATTAACAAACTTCACCTTGAGGTTGCTTATACAATTTATACCAAATTAGGCCTACATCTCGCCACTTCCAATTACCATTGTGAATAGATTGCACAAATAGGAAACACATAGTTCAAGTTTGCTTCATTTGCATAGGTACACCCACCTAGGTTTGGCAGAGCCTAAAGAGAAGAAGGTTCAAGTACACAATTTGGCCTTGTTCATTAGGTTGAAATCTATCAAGAGCTGGGAAACCTCTTGTGGTTTTTCAACCAACATTTTTGAGACCTAACACGATGGACATTAGTATCCGACATCACTTTAGCTAAACTTAAACTAGGTAGAAGATATAGATAACATTGAATGTATGTCTATTATATTTTCTTATGATTTATCTTAATGACCCATTCGAAGGACCTCTCGATGATTTATAATAAAACAATTCAGAGAGAAAGAAATGGGGAATCAATCATTATCTTTTATTTGTTGTTATTGTGGATACTCTTGTAAAGTAATCTTGGTAGATACTTGCTTAGTTGTGTGTAGGAAGGTCATTTAGATTATGATGTTGACTATTATGTATGCTTTGGTCCAATATATTCTAAGCTTCTAACTTGCATTTAATTTACATTTTCGTATGTCAAGGTATGAACAATAACTATCCTATATTTTTGTCAAGTTGAATTCCATTATATTAGATACAACATTTTCCTAGTTACCAATACCTTGATGCATCATGTCTATGTGTTATATCAAACAATAAGGAATGATGGAAAATCCCAATCTCAAAGTGTGAGCATCTCATCCTCCATTTTATCCTACATTTTACATTGTCTCATCACCATCTCTAATAAAGTCTTGATGGATCAAAGACTTGGGTCTTTTAAAGAAAACATCATCAACAGTCATTCATTCTTTATTCTTCTATCTTCCCTCCACACTAACCTCATATCATGACATTCAACAATAACATCATCAATGAATCCACCCTGCATACACTAACCATTATCATAAATACATCTCATAATCATAGCATAATCATAAAACATCCATCAACATAATCATTGCATATCACATCATACATTCTTCATTATCATTTGAGTTGTGATAAATAATATAGATTTATTATTCTAAGCGTCTTAAAAATTTTCATATCATAAACATTTGCATCCATCCATCCATATGCATACATCATCAGCATAAAACATGCATATAAAATATACAAAAAGAAATGCATCCACATCATTTTCATCCATAACATCTGCATATCATAATCATCCATCCATGTCATATCGTGAAAAGAAAATGAAAAACAACATAACATTGCATCCATCCATATCATGATCATCACATGTCACATAAGCATAAATAAAGTGCATCCATACATCATCAAATATATGCATCCATAATATATCATCCATATCATGAAATAAAGTGAACACATCATAGCATGAATCATCTGTATTCATATCATATACATATAAAAAAATGTGTGATAGTATTGTGGACACAAAAATTGTGCTCATTTGTAGAAAGTATAATATGCGACCTAATTAGGTCCTATTTTAGACACCTTACATCAATCACCCCTTAAAAATTGCATTTATAGGCCCCTAATGCTCATGATTTTGGGATTTAAGGCCTATTTCCCTCACAAACCACTTAAATCCTGACAAGCAACATTTAAACAACTCAAATTTTGTGAAACACACCTCAAAAATTCCTGGTGGGACTAAGTCACCCAAGGTGGTGACTTAGTCCCTTTTGTGGTATTTTCCACTTTTGAGTGGGAAAATCACTGACCTAATTCAAATTTTTGAGGGATGTCAGCCTATGAAGTTATAATAATGAGTAATCCGGTGTTAACACCTATAAATATATGTTTTTAGGTCATTTTTCACATCTCCTACTCATTTTACAAAGCAAAAAAAAAAAATTCAAGTGAAAACCATCTTTCACAAGAAGTTTCATTAGTCTTTCTATAGCCAGGTTGAAGCTTAAGGGCAATAAACTAGGGTTTTTGTAGGTCTTCAAGCTCAATTTTTGTTCAAGCTATCATATTACAAAGGGTTTATCATGGATGCCTATGGTGAATCATGGTGAAATCTAGGTTGAGGAGATGCAACTAGCAATCAAATCACACCTAATGACTTGTTTTCAAAGTGATTCCATCTTCCATTTCCTCTCTATCTTCAGATTTAAGATTTACATAACATTTGCATGCTATTTGCATTCATTTGAAATGTTGTAGGGTTTCTTGTATTGAAGTCTTGCATCATTCAAGTGCCATTTGCTTATCTTATTCTAGCATATTAGAATAGGTTTTTGTCTCATTTCATCTTTTTCGAGTCTTAGATAGAGTTAGGGCTAGGGTTTTATTCACATTTTATCTCTCACAAAGTTTAAATACCAACTAGGGGTTTGACCAAGGCAAACCCCTCATTAGAAATCAAACTATCTTATGTTTTGCAGGGTTCTTTGAAGATTCAGATCTGGATTTTTTTGTCAAAAAATAGAGTGCAGGTTGTGGGCTTTCATTTTCACTTTTGAATTTGCAAAAAATACAAAGTGGACTAAGTCTCCCATGGTGGCGACTTAGTCCCACTACACTGATTTTTCAAGGATTTTTATAGTTTCAAGTAGTCATTTAGCAGAGACAACTTTCTTGGAAATTTCCTTAATCTAGGACTAAGTTGCCCAACTTAGCATAAGTGTCCTAGTTGACTCAAAAATAAAAATTTCCAAAATTTTAGAGGTCTCTACAATCTCCATTCAACTCTTCATCAGTTTCCAGATGCATAGTTTATGTCTTGCATCTTTATTTTTCTCTTTATTGCATCTATTCCATCTTTTTGCATATCACAATGTACTTTCCAACTCTTTGTATTTCTTAGGTTTCGCATCATTAGTTCATTTTATTTTCAAATCAATACATTCGTGTGTCATAATTAGACACATTACACCTCACTTACATTAATATTGAGTGTAGACATTTGCATTTTGGATCATCTCTCTCCTTTTAGGTGAAAAACCCTAGAAATGTGAGAGAGCATTAAGGCGCCAAAATCATTGTCCACATTTTGGTGAACCTGAATTTTGAACATATTTACTTCTAATTTTAAGTGCATCCTAGGTTTAATTTTCATTAGCATTGCATTGGGTATTGCATTGTTTAAATTGCATCCTAGGGTTTTCAAAACTACACTAGTGAAAAGCTCATTTTAGCTTGCATTATTGCATTCCATTTCATTGCACAATAGTGAAATTCTACATTTACACTGTAGATTTGCATGACACAGTACCAAACACATTAATATTCATTAGAAAATTAAAAACAATTTAAAAAAACACCCTACTAGGACTAATTTTCCACCTTGGTTGACTTAGCCCTAGTGCAAATTTTGCATTTTTGTTTTCTACATTGTGTTTCCTATTTCTATAATTACTATTAGATTCAATTATTGTTCTATTTCTGTATATTTTTCAAGTTATACTTGAATCATTAGAATTGGTATTATTTACTTTAATGGAAATCATAAATAGCATTAGATTTTTACAATGTTCATTTTACACATTAGTTCCTAGCTCCTTTAGATCAGATTAATCAAAAAAAACAAGAAAACACTTGACATCAACTAAACCAATCAAAACAATGCTTCATTTTAGGACAACCATATCATCCAAACCTCTTAGTAGTGATGACTTGGATAGGTTAGATGAAACCTTACAAGGTTTCCTCTCACCAAGTCCATCCACTAACTCTTGTAATGACAAACCTAAACCAATTCATGACAACTTATCTCCCAAACCTTTTAATAGTGATGACTTTGGTATGTTAGATGACGCCCATGTGGACTTCATCTCACAAAAGCCATCCACTAAGGTTTGTTGTGAGCAACCAATAACAAAAGATATCAATGTAATCCATTCTCAACTTGTCCTTTACCCACCTTCACATCAACCTCAACCTCCACCTAAACCTGAGTTTACCCTTTATCCACCACAACATGATGTTATTGCACGCACACATTACACTCAAAATAGCCCTCACCCACCACAACCAATACAAACCTCCTTACCTTTACCCAATACTACATTGCCTAGTCCTCCTTGATTAGGAGAGTATTGTTGTGCCTATAGCACACATGTCCCATTTGAAATGGGGACCCTCTCTTTTTTTCCTTCGTCGAGTCACTTTTTTCCTTTGCCTCATTTTGCATGCCCCTTTGTTTTGAGTTCCAAATGGTCAAGGATTCCTAAAATTATCGTCTTGAGTTGAACAAGTTTCACCACCCTTGGAATCTTCAAGTCTTTTCCCTTCGCGGAGTTCCTCTGGTAGTTTTCCTTAAGCCTTTAAAGTTGGTGTCCTTCTCTTGTTGCGTGTTCACCCCTGTGGGTCACTCCTAGTGGGATTCCATCCCTCTATTATTTTCCTAATAGTCGATCCAAGACATCCACCCACATCATTCATCTCCGCCCTAATTACCAAGCCCCTAAATGGTGATTACCTAACTATTGCCCACATCATGGGCTCCACCATTCCCGCCGCTAATCATTTTGAAACCCATGTCCACCAACCTCACCGGCCATCATACAACATTTAATGCGGGTAATTAATGATTTTTTTTCTATAAATAGCAAAGGTTTTCCTATCATTTTCACTGACAATAGTCAGAGATTTTTCAGTGCTCCAGTTGCCTCTACCACCATCATGCTCGCATGGCTTGGAGAATGAATTCAATTGCTGCTTTCATCTTGATTCTTTGGGACTACCGAGTGAGTTTTACATCACCATACCTTTGTGCCTTCAAAATTTGTTTTTGGAAAATTTGTAAAATCTTAAGGTAGAAAATTGAGAATTTCTTTAGGCAGCTAGTTAAGCATCCAAACCTACACAAAACCCATGTTAGAAAATGTTGAAAATCCTTCAAAATCAACCATTTAGGACCATGCGGGACTTGACCCTTTCGCTAACATTCTTGACCAACGTTTCACCCTCAGTAGGCCCACAAATGTGGACCGATGCCTTCCTTTTTCCATCACTATTGAGACAATGAAAAATATAAGTTAGAGTTGAAGGTCTTTCGATCATTGTAGGCCCAATCTTGTAGACTTCCATTTGCAAGACACCCCTACCTGCTTGTCATTTCTCAAATAAACACCTCCCCCAACTTTCCACATGACACATCCCACTTGGCCCACATCCTAAATGAATAAACTTAAGTCTCAAGCTATCTACGGGCCATTCTCTATGGTTTTCCACTGCCCCTTCACTACCAATTTAATGCCCATCATAAACAATGAAGCCCTCACTTCCCTCCACCTCATAGAATGTGCACATCCTAGCACTATCCCAAGTTTTCTCAAAAGAAAATAGAAGTCTGGATCTTTGTGCAGACTGGGCCTTGGAGACTACCATCTATGGGCCGCCTCTTTCCCTTCACTATTTGTAAATGGCTAGGGAACCCCATCCATCCATATTTTAGACCTCATTCCATTCATTTCCACTTGATCCCTTCATATGAAAAAATGATGAAGTAACTGTCAGTGTGGGCATACCATTGCGAGTCACTGTTTGTGGGATTTTGCTACGTGTTCACCATTCACAAACGGCCATGAATCACCATCTTCTCACCTTGTGGAGCCTGATTCATCTATTGCTACCTGGCCCAACTTGAATGAATGACCCATCCCAAAGCCTTTTGCAGACTCAACGGTGTGTACTATTGTCCTATCTCTATCTTCTCCAAACGGTCACCTCACAACTACTTCTTGCAAGTCTCCACCTACATGCTCCTGAGTGATCAAACCTTAAGAGAAGAGTCCATGCTACCCTTTCTACCTACGGGTCTCGTAATGTGGGAATCCACTTGTGGAATTCTACCATGCTAGCACCATTCCAAATGGAAGAGCTCAAAACACCCATGATGACCTTAGCCTCCACACCCTTTTGACCCACATGCAAAATGATTTAACTGGAACTTCCAAAACCTCATGAACAATTGACCCATGTGCCTAAATGCTTTAACACCTTGATTGAGCCTCGAGTTTGAAATGCAAAGATCTTGCTGCAAGTGGTAGCATGTAGGCCACCATGACTCCTATGTCGTTGCTATGCTACCTTCCCTAGATGACTGCCAGTCTAGGGAAACCTACATCCCTCGGCCCACACTACCTTATCTTCCCCAAATGAAAGTCAAATGATGAATTTTTATGGATTTTATGATCTTTGAATGATGAATTACTTGATATAACATCCATTTTGGAAGATTCCACTAATATTTCTCTTGTTTTTCATGAGAATGTGCTTATTGCGCTTCAGTTTGTAGGAATTATGGAATCAACAGTAGGACCTTTAGGAGAGTCTACAGAGAAGAAAAATGGGAATAAGACCACCAATGTTCCCATAGGAAAGGAGGAAAAGGACCAAATGAAGTACTAGTTCCACAAGGTGGAAGTCACCTTGAAGGTCACGTCTATGTGGGATTCAATATCATACACCAATCTGGGGCATGTAAACATAGAAAAATTATGGTAGAGGCTCACAAGCAAACCCATTATGGAGGATGCTAGGAAAATTAGAAAGAGAGGTTTGGTCAAGGCAACTGGTTTCCTACCTACTCTTGTAGCTCTAGAGCTAGTAATACCATGTAGGGAGGCTTACCACCATGGAAATAGGAAGATTATTGACCATGAAGGTAGGGTGTTGGCAGACTTGTCAGCACGATCCATAGGAGAAACCTTCCATATCCCAACATTTGATTCTATGGAGAAGACCAAAAAGGGGTATGCAAAGAACACATGGAAGGCTAATCCCCTAGCATGTAAGAAGTTAATCAACCAATATTTGTTGAAGGAGAAGAGAGGGAGTGTTGCTAAGATACCATAAGATCTTTTCTGAAGTGACTTCCATGAAGAGTACCATGATCTGGTTAATCTATTGAGTAGAGTGATGGGCCTCCCTAGCACTGTTTTCTTCTAGGAATGGATGTTATACTTTGTTGAGGAAATCCTTTGGGGAGAAAAAAAATTCCATTGGGCCAAAATAATCAATGAAAACTTGTATGCATAGCTCATGGTCATGAAGAAGACTTCACAATTTTATATGACCTCTTACCTAGTGTACCTCCTGGCATAGCCTTTCCCATACAAGGGCCTCTTTTTTGCACCAAATCTAGATCCAAGAAGGGAGCTTAAATTATATGACTGACACCCACAACTACAATACAAAAACTTCAAGGACCATCACAGGGTGAATGATGCCTTTATTAGGCATACCATTAGGCTCATAAAAGAATATTTTCAAAGGAGGGTTTCCCATAGTTCCCTTGCTTTAATTTACAAGTTTGAGTTTCTATTTATTCACTTTCCCAAATTTACGTACATCAGAACAAATGGTTTCACTAGGAGACCATACAAACTACCCTGGTATACTAATGACCGACTAATCATACTGGAAGTCTCCCGGTAGTTGCAGAATTCCCATACTCTATTGAGAAACATAGGGAAGGCATTCCCTACCCTCTCATCTTCAACCAAGGCATGAATACTATTCCCACATCCCAATGTGTGGAATATTCAGAAAAGGAAATTATGAAGTATAATATGAATCTTCAAAATAGCCAAACCAAGAATGGACCCCTATGGAAAATTAAAGAAATTTTTTGGAAGAGAGTATGCCCACTTGCCCCATATTGAATACTTTTGGGCCAATTTTCAAGATGATAAGGAGGTGCACATGTGGCACTATATGTGGATGACCGCTCAATTTGTGAAGAAAATCAATATCTTCCTGGTCCTTGATCAAATTGTAGAGGACACCCTTGTGGATCCTAGGTACGATATAGTTGCTAAATTTTTGATGCCCCTAATAGACTAGAATGAAGAAGAGGTCAATGACCTTGATATTGTGACTAAACCAATTGAGATCAGAACAATCTAAAGGGTTGATGCCCAAATTTCTCAACTTAAGCTGCAGGAAGCCACATTAACTTATGGGGAGCTCAAAGATGAGCTCAATAGTGAGACAGATAGTAGGGCAACTACTGCCCCATCTGAGGAAGCCCCCAAATCTCCTCTAGCCACAAGGTCAAGAAAGAGAAAAGAGGTATCTAAGTGTCATCCTAAGCATAAGGTTTATACACGGAAGGCCTCAGAAGGTGATACCCTGAAGAAGGAAAAGAAAATAGAAGGATTTAGCGAGATGCCTACAATTGAGGAAGATCCTCAACATGAAGGAGAAGAAGAGAATGAGCAACCCAAGTTTCCACCTACTACCTCTACTCTAGCTATGACCATTTTCATCGCCACTCCACTACCCCCTACTTCTCAAGCATTGGCAGTTTCCTTCCCGCCTTCTATGGAAATTTATATTCACCTCTCTTTCGCCTCTCCAACTAATCCCATAATGGTGTTGGATTCCTCTTCAACCATGATATCCCCTCTGTCATTGGCTTCACTGCCACCACCACTACCTACTCTATCCACTATCATATCCTCAATGGCCACAACTACTATGCCATTGCTTACCTTTCCTGATGCCTTTGCTAAGTACATGCAAGGAGTACCTACAGAACTCTCAAGAGTAATTTTGAATACTACTATCCAAGCTTTGATGGCTCAGATCGCTGCTAGCCTACTTGTCCCTCCACCACCCACAAAGCCACCAAGGATGGAGGCGACCATGCAAATATCCAAAGAAATGGAGAAGAGACAAAGAGAAATTGCTAAAGGGATAATGGAGGAGCCTGAAGATTCTTTCAAGGATGAATACTTTGAACACCCCAAGGGAAGAGTAGGACTAAGTATAGATAAGATGGGGACTGATGAAGAGAAGTCACAATCTTTAGAGGAAGACACTGAAGCTCTAAATGAAAGGTACATCATAGAGACTTTTGATCAAGAGTTTGAGGAGGATATCTCTCAACATCTCAAGGATATGGGAGAAGAAGTTGAATTTGAGAAAAAAATTCTTTTGGAGAAGGAAGCAGACACTAAAGTTAATCTAGAGGTACCCACAGGGCCTCCTCTAATTGGGAAAGATGAAGGCCCTATTCAAGAGGAGTAAGTGGCCCTCAAGAAAGCAGACACTAAAGTTAATATAGAGGTACCCACAGGGCCTCCTCTAATTGGGAAAGATGAAGTCCCTATTCAAGAGGAGTAAGTGGCTCTCAAGAGAGAAGAATAAGAAAAAAAGATAAAACTGAAAGGGAAATTGAAGTAATGTAGATTCCTATGCTAGAGCCTCACACGGAGCTCAAGAAAAAAGTGAGGGAGGCATCAAAAATAGAAGGTGCCACTATGGAGAGCATTTATCCCACCAAGTATGACCAAGAAAATACCATATTGATTCTGAACTCAGATGAGGAAGAGGAGAAAATAGAACATGAAGCTTTGAAGCATGAGGAAAAGCAGTCCCAATATGAACAAAGAAAGAAGGGTGACCATGAGTCACCAAAAGGGGAAGATCAACTACATGATTGGTTAGAGAAGAAATTATAGAAGAAGACCCCAATCCTGACAGATCATAAGTCTCGGCTTGAAACTATACTCACTAGGGTGCATACAAAGGCACCAAAAAAGAAGTCAAGGATCCAATTCCATATAGAAATTGATGCATCTAGATCGAGGATTGTGCAAGCAGCCACCCCAGTGATAGATAAAGGAGAGGGTGTTAGATACAATATCTCTACCATCAACCTAGGAAGGGCTATGAGGGAATAAAAGATAGATGAATTTCAAGGGTTGGTAGCCATGATTGTTGAGTAGATGAATAATGATCAATCCTCCAAGGAGGAGTTGAAGGCACAAGTGGTGAACCTTAGTGCCTACATTCAATAGTGGATGTCCCTCGAGGAAGAAGCCCTGACTACTTCCTCCACACCCCAATTGCTATCTCAAGATGAATTCTCCAAGATGGAGAAAATGAGGAATTAGACAAAGTCTACTTTGGATTGGATTAGGCGAGTCCTCTACAATGGTGATATGGGTATCGACCATGCTGTTTGAATGGCCAAAAAGTTTTGGGAAGTACAAAAATAGCTTGAGGGAATGGAGAGAAATTGTAATAGCTTCCCTGAATTATATAGGATTACATATCCTAAGCATGAGGCTATCCTCAAATTGCCCGAGAAGACCTAGCAAAAAGAGTTGGCCTTAGTGAAGGATGATCATTGGTTGGTCGAGACATGGAAGATGGGCATGGACCATAGAAGAGACATCCTAGAAAGATTTCTCCATGAAGTATAGCTTGACCTTGAATGGGTCAAGGAACATAGGATGGACTGTGAGGAGTATTGAAAGCTCATGATAGATTATGATATGCCCATTGTCGAGCTAGACCCAAAGAAGATCAGGCCATATTTCCACAAGAAAATAGAGAAAGGGGCCATAGATTCATTAATGCCAAAATTTATTGATTTTTCTACTGAGGCCCTCGCCCAGTTGAAGTAGGTGATCAAGAGCACACCTAAATGTACAAAGAATTAGGAGCTAATCATAGGAAGATCCAAAAAATTGACCTTCCAAGTGCTCCAATCGGATATCATGGAATGGAATAAACTTCAAGCACTAATGGGAAAATTCATAGATTATTCCACTATCCAAAAGAACAAAGGAAAGCCTATCATTGAAGATGAGTTTCTCACAGTGTAGCTACAGGGAAAACCACTACAAGACAAAGTGCTATAGTACTAGGCCACTAGAGGAAAAAATAGGGAAAATATAAGGAATTTATTTTAAATTGTAAAATATTGGGGGTAGGTGAAACCCTAATTTGTAATGAATCTTCGCCACACAATGAGATTAAATCTTGGTCATTCATTTTTCTTTTGGGAAACTATAAATAGGGGGTCTCCTCTCATTTTCAAAGAGAGATTTGAGTTGTAATGACATGCTAAAATTTCAATAGAAGTTCATTGCTTTTGGTGAACTCTTTAATTTCTCTCACGTTTCATGATTCATCTCCTCATAGTTAATAGATTTGAGTAGATTTAATTTGTTGTCTTTTGTATTTTTCATTCTTTTAGTAGTTTAGTGAATTATTTTCATTGATGTTGAAGAATACTATTGTGTTGATGCCCTTCCTTGTTCATGATTTTTGCTATTTTTCGATGATAAACAACAATGTAAAGCTAGTCTAAACATAAATTCATTAGTGCACTAAAAATTCATCCTTTATTCATACTTTATGGTGAATGAACAATTGAAAACATGTAGACCTTAGAAGATTGCACTAGTTTCATGATACTGTTAGCTGATTTGGTTAAGTGGAACTTAGTTTTAGGAAGGTTGTCCACTGTAGTATCCTCTATTATCATTGTTCATCGGTAGTTACAGGTCTAGGAACTTCCTCCTTTCCCTTCCCTTTTGACATTTCTTTGAAATAGTAGTTCAGGAAAAGTTCTAGCATCATTGTAAATCCAAATCTAATGATAAAAGTGGAGTTTTAGACTATTGTTTTGAACTTGCATCAATTGCACATCATCCTCAATATCATAGGAACTCCATTTAAGGATCCAATCTCCCTTCAGCTTAACATACATAAGGCCACCCTATGATTATCAAAAAATCACATGAACCAACTAAGACATTCCAAGCAAGTCATGACCTAACACCTGAGAGACATTGGGGTAGTAATCTGGTACTTGTTTGCAGATTTCTACCTTTCAAGAGAGGTAGGATACTTGTGTGCTACCTATGTTGAGAAGGTGGAAAAACACCCATCAACTAGTATGAACCGTCTGAGCAACTCAAGATCACCCCTGCCAAAATATCCCTTTGGGATCTTCTTCAAAATTCACCCAATTATCATTCACTACTCCAAACAGCCTTGCAACAAATAGTGGTTCCTCCTAGTACAAATGCAAATGATGTGGCAACTCTTCTAAAAGGAATGAATAAAATTAATGTAGACATTACCTTTCATCAACATGAGCTCCCTCCATTAGAATTGAGGAAACAAAATGAGGCCATTATGATCATTTCCCAATATAATACAATAGGCATCAAGCGAACCCTCATTGATAATGGCTCTTCCCTCAATATGTGCAGTGTGAAACTCCTAGATCGTTTATGTGTGGATAAATCATAAATCAAACTTGATTCCTTATCTATCAAAGGATTTGGCAACACAACAAAAAAATTTCTCAGTATAATCACTTTACCTATAACAGTTGGAGTGGCTACCTTGCAAACTCCTATTCATGCCATGCCCTATGATCTCGCATATAATCTTCTCTTGGGAAATCCATGGATTCATGAGATGCATGTTGTACCTTCGACTCTTCATCACATAATGAAATATGTCTATAACAATAAAGTATGTCAATTTGAAATAGACCCCGAGCTTGAGAGTTGTTTGCAACTTGAAAAAGGAACAAGTCCTCTAAATATTTTAATTTGAGCATCTCATATTGATCCTATTGAAACCAATAAACAAGAAGAAGAATCAGTGTCTAAATTGTTACATGATGATTGGGTAACATTGGAATTCACACCTTCATTTATGGATGAATACATAATTACCTGAAAAGAAGATGAAAAACAAAAACAACCAATGGTTATGTCAACTCAAAATTCTAAAGAATCTTCTCCTACCTCTATCTCATCTCCTTTGGAAGGAAACACAACTTACACAACAAATTTTGATGAGATAGATTATCAAAAACCACCCAATCCCAAAGAATTTTTAAGACTTTATGAGCACGGTTTCAAGCTTATGAAACAATTGGGATATAATGGTAAAGGATGTGGAAAACATAAAAAAGGAATTCATGTTCCTATTGAACCTAATACACAAGAAATGAAGACTATTTTGGGATATTCCTTTTCTAAGACAATAAAAGAAACTCAACGACCATCTCTCAATATCAACACCATCACATGTAAACCAAGAACCATGCTTACACTAAAACATCTTGAATTTCTTGATATGAATTCCCCACCATCTTGGGAGTATCTTGAAAGTGATGAAGCCTTGAAAAAAATGTTAGGTGCTATTGATAAATCATCTTCTTCCAAACAAAATGTTACATGCGTTGTGATAAGTTCCAAGCCACACAATACTATTGATAATGAGAAAACCATGGCACCATATGCTCTTGAATCTCCTAAGTCGAATGTGCTCCCCCTAGGAGATAACATTAATATACCAATGGACATAGAAGATAAAGAAAAGGTTATTAAAATTGGGAAGTTCCTTGATGATGAAAACAAGAGGAAACTACAATTTTTCTCCATGATTTTCCTAAAATATTTGCTTGGAAATATTCAAATATGCTAGGAATAGATTTGAAGATAGTAACACAACATTTTTCTTGCAAACAACGCTAAGCCTATTTGATAGAAGATACAAAAAATGAGTCCCAAGATATTCTTGTATGTTAAAGGAGAGCTTGAAAAACTCCTTGATGTAGGTTTCATCTACCCTATTGATTATTCTCCTTGGATCTCAAATATTGTAATAGTTTCAAAACCTAATAATCATATTAGGATATGCACAAACTTTCATGACTTGAATAAAGCATCCTTAAAAGATGATTTTATCCTTCCTAATATTGACATGACAATGTGAATTTCCTTCAATAGATTTTTGAATGCATGTGTAAATACAACATGAGACTAAATCCAAAAAAGTGTGTCTTTGGAGTAGATAGTGGAAATTTTTTAGATTTTATCCTATCACACAGAGGCATTGAGGTGGACAAAAAAAATTTATGCTATTGTAAACATGCCACCTCCTAGGAACATCTCTCAATTACACACATTACAAGGACAAATTTAAGCCATTTGTTGTTTTGTCACTTCTTTAGCCGATAGAAGGTTACCTTTCACACATCTCCTCAAGAAGGATGTTCCTTTTGATTGGAATGAGGATTGTAAACTAGTCTTCAATAGTTTGAAGGAATACCTTACAACTCCACCTGTTTTATAGCCTACCATGCCAAACAAACCATTCATCCTTTACATAGCCACATCTGCCCATGCTCTTGTAGAATTATTGGCTCAACAAGATGACAATGGAAAAGAACACCCTATTTATTACATTAGTTGAACTATAATTGGTTATGAAACCTAATAAATAGGTATGTGTAGGATCATCATGGAAAAAATAGGCCCTTAAGTGGTAAAAAATTTAGAAAAATTAGAGTTAGGCAACTTGATGTAAAAATTTGAATAAGTTATCTATATTATTTCAAAAATATGTAAGAATAGAATCTATAGCAAATTGAATGTAGTTTCTAAACTACTAGGTTTATTTAAGAAAAAAATCTCTTTGGTGAAAATTTGAAATTTCAATGTAGTAGCACTTAAATTTAGGTGAAAAAAATGAAAGTAGGTGTCTATCTAACCACCCTAACCACAATAAAATGATAATAATTTTTTATAAGATTTTAGATATAAGTAGAGGACTCATGTCCAGATGTGATACATATTTTTTTGTAATTTTTTTCCAAGTAGATAATTAATGATGAATTTTTTATTAAAAGTTTAAAAAATATAAAAACTCGTATGTTTGACCACCTTAACTTGGCCAAAACTTCATGAATTTTATTTATTTATTTTTAATCCTATAGTATGTGAAGCATAGAATGTAACACATGTCTCATATTCAAAAAATGTGATATCGTTTGAAAGCTATATATGTTTTTCAATTAGCCTATCAATCAAGACTTTATTTGTAATTCAAATAGAAAATGAATAATAATTATTTATTAAATTTAAATTAAAGCATAATTTATATTGGTGGAAAGTTGAGAATCTCCTTTAAAAACCCTTTTCTTTTCATCAATTTTGGGTAAAAAAAAATTGCCAGCTACATACCCTACACATACCCATCATATCGCCATTTTTTGGCCTATCATGATCCTGCACATACCCATATGCCAATTGAAAAACAATTTTTAGCCCCTGTATTCACTAATAGTAAATTGTGACATTATTTACTAAATGCTAAAATACAAGTTATGACAAAATTTGATCTTCTCAAACATCTTTTTCACAAAATAGACTTATCAGGACGTTTAGCTAAATGGGTTATGTTGTTGACTGAATTTGACCTTAAGTTTGTTTTGCAAAAAGCAATTAAAGGCCAAGCCTTGACCGACCAGTTAGTTGATGCTCCTTCTCCTTTAGCACTACCTAGCAATGACTCTTTTCCCAATAGCATGTTGAAAATACACATTTCTACATGGTAATTATACTTTGATGGATCTGAGTGTAGAATAGGCTTCGGTGCTAAAGTAATCTTAGTTCCACCAATAGGAAATACTATTCCCTTGTCATATCGACTCAATTTCCTATGTATGAATAGCACTGCTGGATATGAGGCATTAATTGCTAGGTTGTGTGCCGCTTTAATCATGGGTGTCAAAGATATTAAGATCTTTGGTGACTCACAATTAGTAATTAAACAAATCAATGGAGCATATCAGGCCAAACATGAGAGATTATCCAAGTACAAAGATCTTATCATGGATTTGTTAAAGAAGTTCTAGACATTTACCATTAATAACATCCCATGAAAAGATAACCCACTTATGGATGCAATGGAAAGTGATGCCTCTCTTATTTCTCCCCAATATCATTCAAAAGATTTCACATTCACAATTCACCCTATTATGAAACCTTCAATTGAAAAAAAGACTAAAGAGGTTTTAACAATAGATGAAGAAAACTTGAGTATGATTCCATATTCAACTATTTGAAAATTGGCACCTTTCCTGAGCTGACAACTAAAAACTATGTGCTTGTTTACAAAAGCTTGCATCTAAATATGTCATCCTCATAGATGTGCTATATCGAAGTTCATTCAATGGTATCTTACTACTTGATGTTTGAACAAATTGAAGATACCTCTCACACATCACCGAGCCCATGAAGGTGCTTGTGGTGGAAATTTTGGAGGACAAACATTGGTTCAAAAACTTATCCTCATAGGGTATTATTGGTGCCACATTGAACGTGATTGCTTTAATTATGTCCATAAATTTCATAATTGTCAAGAACATAGCAATTTTCATCATGCTCTTGCTAGTAAAATTCAAACTCAACTTCCGATATGGCCCTTTATGGTTTGGGTATTGGACATTACATGAAAAATTTCACCTCCTTCTGCCGAACATACCTTTATTTTCACTGCAATTGATTATTTTACAAAATGGGTAGAGACCATTCCTCTTTGATCTACAATAGCTGAGGTGATATGTCATTTCATTCTAGAACACATTATTTCCTACTTTGGACTTCCTTCCACATTAGTTTATGATAATGGTACACCATTCTAGAATAATGATGTGAACAAAATTTTAGAGACTTTTAATATCCAACACTATTTTTTGACACCATATTACTTGCAATCTAATAGTAAAGATGAATCAAATAATAAAGTTCTTGAGAAAATATTGAAGAAAACTGTTAATAAAAATCATAGGGATTGGAACACACAATTACATTATGTGCTTTGGGCTTATCGTACAAGTGTTCAATCTTCCACAAGGACCATGCCTTATCCTTTGGTATATGGTAGTGAACCAATCATGCCCTTAGAATTAGAAATACCTACACTAAGAGTAGCTCTTCAAGGTATTGTTGATGATACAGATTATCAAAAACAATTATTACATCAACTGGAGATGCTCGATGAACAACATATTAATTCTCTTGAACATCTTCAAGCTTATTACAAAAGGAAACATAATCATTACAACCTTAATGTTATCCCTCGATCCTTCCAAAAGGGTGACTTAGTTCTATTTGCTAATCAACACAACATCAATGTCAACCCAAATGAATATAAAAAATTTAGTTCCAATTGGTTAGGACCTTATATAGTTGACAAATATTTTGGGGTTGGTGCATACATGTTAACCGAACTCAATGGCACACCCCTTAAAAAACCTATCAATGTCTCGCATTTGCATCGGTATTATGTCTAATCCCTTTGAATAGTATGAATTATCAAGTAGTATTGTTAGAGTTATGGAGTCTTATCATATATACTTTCATATTGCCTCGTTCTTGACAAATAACTTGTGTGTTTGTCTTGAACACTATTTAGTGATTATTTATAATGACTTTAGGTTTCATGCTATTCAAATTCTTCTTGTGTGTTATGATAATTCAATTTAATTTAGCATAACATACTCAATCATCATGTTGTATCTAAGATGAAACCATAATATGTTTTACTTAGATAACATAATTTATGTTAAATCATGAAGACATTAATTAAAGTAATCTTGCAAAAGTTATTTAATTAATCACATTTCCATTTAACATTTACAACACATTAAGATAGCTCATAAAACATTAAAAAATCATATATATATCCAAAGTTTTATGTTCATATCATCATAATATACAACATCACCTAGGTCTGTGAATAGATCCCTTAGGCTCTGGTGCTCATGATCCAATACCTAGATGTCATGAGATGGTCATGTGTGATCATGATAGTGATCCACCAAATTTGAGTGCAAACTGCAAACCCTATACTCACCCAAGAGCTAGATGATGCTCCTTTGCTATTTGATCTCTCTCCGCCCATAGTCATGCTATCTCTGCATTCAGTCTCTCCACCTCTACTAGAGTTTGGGATTATTGTCCTATGGTCTCAGCTTGACAGAGTCATCTCCTCATGCTCTCATAAGCTTCCTGTATCCTCATGAAACATCTGAGTGACTTTGGCTCCTCCTCCACGATAGGTGGGGGCACATATTTAGGGTCCATCTCTTCCTCATCAATGGATGTGGGTACTATCTCTGCAACATCCTAATGGTAGAACTCTCACCAGTCTCTTGTCACTCTTGTAAGGTAGAAACAATACACAATCAGTAAGAATCATCACATGATATATATATATATATATAATCATAAGTGTATCTCTGGAAATTTATGTTTGATTAGGTTATAATTGCTAAATCTAAAAATCCAAAGAAAATAATGGAGAGCAAAGGAGAAAACATGAAAATAAATAAAGCAAAGTTACCCAAATCTTCAATCTCCATGGCTGACCTCCATTACACCTTCTAGCTTGCTGCAAGTTCAAGATTGCCCTTAGATTCTTCGAACAACTTAAGACTATGCCATGTCCTACACAAGTGTTGAAGGATTTTTACTATGCAAAGATGACTCTAAGTACCTAAGAGAAGTTCTAAGTATGCATGAAAATGTGTTGTGAAAATAAATATCAAAAGTTTTCCTGAATGCTAGAGAGAGAGAAGAGGAAGAAGAAGACCAAATGAATTCAAAATTGCCATTTCGAATGGACAGATGAGATTGAAGGTTGAATCGACGGTCCAAAATTGATGCACCAAGAATATGCCATGCATGGCAAAAACTATGATGCCGACGGCTATGACAGACATGCAATACATGCAGGCTATGACAGACATGCAGACTATGACAGGAAATGAATGTTATGACAGGGGATTATGACAGGGAATCTTTGACCAAGTGGTGCATAAATAATTTATTTTAAATTATTTATTCGAAAATGGAGGAAATGGACAAGTGGAAAATAAATAATTTATTCAAATTATTTATTTGAAAATGGAGGAAATGGACAAGTGGAAAATAAATAATTTATTCAAATTATTTATTTGAAAATGGAGGAAATGGACAAGAGGAGCGTTTAATTAAATTTATTAATTTAATTAAATGGAGAGATGAAAATTAGACCTTAAATAATTAATTTAGATTAACTATTTAATTAGGGGAGGTGGCATGGGATAGTTAAATGATTTTAATAATTGTTTAACTATGGAAGAATTGAAGGACCATGAATAGATAAATAATTAATGGTAATTATTTAACTATAGATGAAAGATGACAAAATAATTAAATAAATAATAATTTATTTAACTATTGAAGAAGAGGAAGAAATTAGTGATGCAATTTGTTTATCTAATCGATCAGGATAGAATAAATAGACATGAATTAATTAAATAATTAAAATTATTTAATTAATAGATGAAAATGGACTAGATAACATAATTAAGTATCTTAATTATGCTAGGACAAAAGTGGCGAGTAATGGAGCTTGTAGGCCTAGGTCAATTTTTAGTGTCTACAATAAGCACTCAAGTACATGCATAAAATCAAATATCATCACCTATATCACTAGTGGGCTTTGCAATCTCAATGTCATCCTATATAGGGGGCATGGATGTTGTGCTAGCCTCCCCTCGATTGTGAGTACTGGTGCCTCTTACAACTGCTGCTTGTGACCTCGTCATATGAATGGGAGAGGAATCTCCCCACTCGTGTGAGTCCTATGATCCTACCTCATCACTCTCACTTAGGGGTGGCTCCTCCTCCTCATAATCCTTTTCCTCCTCATCCTCCTAACACTCCCCATCCTCCTCCTCTCCCTCCTAGCCATCATAATCTAGATCTACCTCCTCATCATACTCATCATCAATCACATTAGTGAATATATCAACAATCCTATAGCATGTATCCTCGTCCCTATCGTCTCGGTCATCTCCCTTATTTGGTATTGGCTCTGCATCTCCCACTGGCTCATCCATTAGGAATACTAGTGGGGTGATCCCACAATAGTGGTTTACAATTTTTGGCCAAATTGGACACTAAATTTTTTTTTTTAACTAAATCTTCACTTTTGAGCACCTATAGCGGCTAAACCATGAAGAATTTGAAGATGATGAAAACTAGAGTTTTGTGACATTTTGTCTGTAGATTCTATATATATTTTTTTCAAAATTTTTGGAATTATATTGCACTTCTTTTTCCATCTCCCTCAAAAATTAGTTTTTTTCATAAAACAACATTTTTAAAAAGCGATGCTCACTGTATAACACACAACATTTTTCTCCATGAAGGATAAAATTATAATTCTTTAGAATTTAGATTTATAGCTCTAATATCTAGTGATTACACTTGGTTAGATAGGCTTTTATTGAATATTTTTTCTTTAATGAAGGTTTGAAGTCAAACCAATTACAATTTAGACATTGTGCGATCGTATAGCGCGTAACATTTTTTGTATGTAGAAAAATTCAATTTTATTTTTTTTTGTTCGATCAAGGACTTCAATATCTAGTGCACTCATTTTTTACAAATTTTTTTTTGACAATCTTCTATTTTTCCACATGTGTAGAACAAAGAGTTTGATTCTTAGTGAAAAACCTACATTCACAAGAAATAAAAAATAAATATAATAATAAAATTAAATTTATTTAAAATTATACTTTTTGGGAAGCTTATAATAAGGACTACATACTTACAAAAAATAGATTTTAAATGAATTCATTTAATCCCCCAAAAGATAAATCAAAATTTATTTTTATCAGCATTTTGGTAGGTGTAAAGGAGACTCTATTATAGGTATGGTTTAAAACTAGCGGGGTTATATCCAAGGGGGTTTGATCTAAGGTAGTTTGATCAAACCATCTTCAATTGGAATGATTTAAATAAAAATTTTAAAGGCTTAAATCATTATATTTTCTAAAAATATGTGATTTCAGCAAAAATCAGAATCTCCAAGAAATTGTAAACCAGCTTTGTGGGATCACCCAGTGTTGGCCGAGTCACTATCGACTACTCCTCATTCTCTCCTATGGCACCAATGTATTATGCATCAGAGACTTGTAGTTGGTTGTGATCAATTTCATCAGAGTCACTCTCAGCTACATTCTCAAGAGTGAGTCACATTGTATCACTTGGTCTCTAGGTACTCTGTGTTGATCTCTTAAAATAGGGTTATGCACAGGGTGGTGTCTGCACCTGTCCAAATTGCTGCATGACCCAATCATAGTAGAATGGTCATACTACATGGTCATGATGGCCAGTAAAAAATCTATCCATCTGCATCCTCCTTAACTATCTGGTATGATATAGTCACTGCAATGTCAACTGATAAGTTCTCCAAAGGACCCCATCCTCATCCAGTCAGTCAAATCGTACCCTCCAAAAATGAAAATCACCATATTGCCACAATTTCCATAGAGGATAGCTGAAAGCTTGAGGATACCCTACTACTATCACACATGGATGGCTGATTGGTCTAGTCCATGTAATATGCTCAAGGCATTATGCTTGTAGAAATGTGCAGTGCACCATACTATCCACCTCCTAGAATACAAATCGCCCAAGATCATAGTATAGATGTGCCAAGATACACTAACCCCAAGCATATATTGTCATTGCTCTACCATCCCTCGAATCAAGTAGACTAGTCCTCCCTCAAGGTGCATTTCTGACCCATCAAGGATGCGAACTAGTGCTACAATGTGCATCATAATCCATCAAACCAATAGTTCCCATGAATATAATAGCATAGAAAAATCAATCTGTCCTCTAACTCGTGCATCATGAATAGGACCATCTAGACAATACTATAAATCAGCCCTCTACTCATGGAAGGTGTGGTCTCTACAAAAATGTACTCACTCTCCTAGAATCTAAACATGGATAATCCAGTGTACATCCTCCAAAGTGATCATCATCTCCCCTATCAGTAGATGAAAAGTACATGTATATGCATTCCAACGCTCATAGAGAGCCATCGGCATGCCATCATGGTATCTCATAGGAGGCATAAGATATGCCCAATAGATGCCAATAGCATGAAGATGATCCATCTCCTCTATTGAAAGTGATAGATCTAGATCTCTCAGGAAGCTCAACTATCTCCCTCCTAATTGCTGCCATGATCGAGTAGGTACCTATCAAATTTACACAAATTTTCTCTAAAACTCATCTAATATCTTTAATTTTTCAATTATTCATCATGCAAGTGTACTAAAGTCTATCTAGTGTGGTTTCCTAAAGGCCCTAGAAATTTTAGAACCCTTTTGGGACACTTCACAAAGAAACAAGACACTTCACAAAGAAATGGGACACTTTGCGAAGAAACGAGACACTTTGCGAACAAAAGGGACACTTTGTGAACAAAACAAACACTTTGTGAAAAAAGGGGACACTTCACAAATTTTTTTCCCAAGATCCTAAGTTAACCTAGATATACATAAAAATCATTAAATCATTACAAAATCACAAAGAAAAAGTTATAGAATCGACTCACTTCATGTTGACACTCACTATGTACCACCTGATCCCAGAGAACGTCCAAACGTGCAGGTGTGTATCCTCATCTGCTCAGTATTTTTTTGTCTCACTTGTCACTCTCAAGATACAAGAAGGTAAAATGAAATAGTAAGTGACAAATTATTCTCCTTTACCTATTTTAACCTATTTTCATTTCTTTTTACTATGCCTTAAATTAGGGTTTCTTCTATCTTATGAATTAATAAAGTACTTTTTCTTCAAAACAACATAATGGGAGCTAGGGAACTCCATTTTTTATGTTGTTTGATGCATTGGAATAATGATTCCACACCCAACATCATAAAATGTATATCATTATGTGACATGGTACTTGGAAATGTCCTCTAATATGATATTTCTTGTTCGATGTGGCTAGATTGCTACCTTGATTCCACCTCCGTAAAGCAAGCAGAATCAAGGGGGGCATACATCTACCCTCGAATTTGATTTTTAGAGGTTAAGTTAAAGGATTTTTGGACAACTAAAAAATTCATGTTGTAGGATGTGGTTCCTAATGTTGTGGTCTTGCAGATAACCACACTAGGGGCTTTGTTCTCCCATATTTTGAATGAGTATCCTTTTATGAAGTAAAATGCACAATTTAGAGTCCTTTAGCTTACATATGCATGTAGAGTCATATGGGAACTAAAGTGGGGGCTAACTATGGAAAAGAAAAATTGTACTCCTTTGCATGAAGTAAAATCTATGACCAAATTAGGTCCTATTTTAGACACCTTGCATCAATCAACCCTTAAAAACTATATTTATAGGCCCCTAATGCTCATGATTTTGGACTTTAAGGCCAATTTCACTCACAAACCACTTAAATCCTAAAAAGAAACATTCAAACCACTGAAATTATGTGAAACCAACCTCAAAAATCATTGGTTGGACTAAGTCACCTAGGGTGGCAACTTAGTCCCTTTTGGGGTATTTTCCACTTTTGAGTAGGAAAATCACCAACCTAATTCAAAATTTTGAAGGATGTCAACCTATGAAGTTAAAATAATAAGTAATTCAGTGTTAATGCCTATAATACTTGTGTTTAGGAAAATTTTCACATCTCATAGTCATTTTACAAAGCAAAAATCAAAAGTCAACAACAAACCATCTTTCACAAGAAGTTTCATTATTCTTTCTACAACCAAGTTGAAGCTTAAGGGTAGAAAACTAGGTTTTTTGCAGGTCTTCAAGCTCACTTTTTTTTTCAAGATATAACATTGAAAAGGGTTGATCATGGATGCCTATGGTGAATCATGGAGAAATCTAGGTTGAGGAGTTACAACTAGCCATCAAATTAGACCTAATGACTTGTTTTCAAAGTGATTCCATCTTCCATTTTCTCTCTATCTTTAGATTTAAGGTTTGCGTAACATTTTCATGCCATTTGAATTCATTTGAAATGTTGTAGTGTTTCTTTGATTGAAGTCTTGCATCATTAAAGTTCCATTTCCTTATCTTATTCTAGTACATTAGAATAGATTTTTGTCTCATTTTAGCTTTTCCTAGTCTTAGACACACTTAGGGCTAGGGTTTTATGTAGATTTTATCTCTCACAAAGTTTAAATAACAACTAGGGGTCTGGCTGAGGAAAACTCCCCATTATAAATAAAACTATCTTCTATTTTGTACGGTTCTTTGATGATTCAGATCCAGATTTCCATAAAAAAATAGAGTGCAGGTTGTGGGATTTCATTTCCACTTTTGGATTTGTAGAAAATCTAAAATGGACTAATTCGACCATAGGGGTGCCTTAGTCCCACTGCACTAATTTTTTAGGTATTTTTATAGTTTCAAGTACCTATTTGGAAGAAACATCTTTTTGGGTAGTTTCCTTAATCTAGGACTAAGTTTCCCAGCTTGGCATAAGTGTCCCAGTTGGCTCAAAAATCAAAATTTCTAGAATTTCAAAGGTCTCGACAAACTATAGTTAGCTCTTCATCAGTTTCCATGTGCATAGTTTCTATCTTGCATCTTTGTTTTTCTATTTATTGCATCTATTCCATCTTTTTGCATATGATAGTGTGTTCTCCAACACTTTGTATTTCTTAGGTTTTGCATCATTAGATCATTTTATTTTCAAATCAGTGCATTATTACATCATAATTAGACACATTACATCTCATTTACATTAATCTTGAGTGTAAAAATTCACATTTTGACTCATCTCTCTTGTTTTAGGTGAAAAACCCTAGAAACTTGAGAGAGCATTAAGGCACCAAAATCATTGTCCACACCATCAAAAAGACAAGACAAACCAAGATCAACAAAGTGTTTTCCATAGAGATAGTGTTTTCCAATAACATTGATAAGATTACTTGATATGAGTGATGAGAGTGAAAAAGATGATAGAAATGATTAAATGATTGATTGTTTGACCAAAGTTGATTGATAGTTTGACAAGGGTTGATTGACTAGTTTG
The DNA here is from genome assembly GCA_007258455.2 of Sequoia sempervirens. NCBI lineage: Eukaryota > Viridiplantae > Streptophyta > Pinopsida > Cupressales > Cupressaceae > Sequoia > Sequoia sempervirens. Next base: position 61,624,261 of record VDFB02252616.1, read on the forward strand.
ATTGATTGCACTCGGTTTTAGGAAAGACACATCCTAATTAATGGAAAGATTAATTGACCAAGATGACAAGATTGATTGATTTGATAAGTTTTGATTGATACGATTGATGTGATGATGCCTAATTTAAGGAAAGACATATCCTATTGGAGGATAGTAACACATCTGATAAAGTTGATTGATTAACCATTGTTGATAAAGCACCTATCTATAAGAAAGACATATCCTACTTAAGGTGAATGATCAGATTGACCAAAGACCAAGTCTAATCTTAGGAAGGATGCATCCTAATAAAAGACAAGAGATAAGACCAAATGATACAAATGACATAATGCCCCATTTTGATACAATACCAATGACCTGATCAATTGATTGATGATAAGATGATTTATTGATTTAATACGAAATATTTGTTGGATATACTTATCTATTGATTCATGATTTGGTTTGAATGATGATTGATTGCAAGAAAAAACCAGACTCGACAAACCATAAAGGACTGACCTAGGGCCTCAGAAGCTCATTGATTGATGGCCTTTCCTATGTTATACATGCAGATACCTCCTAGCTTGACATGACTTGAATTTTTTTTATTTGACAAAATATTGATTCATGGTTTTATTTGAGAAATTTTTTAAAAAGGCTGACTAAATGTCTCAGGGACCCATTGAAGATGAGCCTTTCTTACATAGAAAATGAATAGAGACAACATAGTTTGACCCTACTAACACAAAATGACTCAAACTTAGACTCTGACTCTTACTCTACTTTTGGAATTTTTTGAAGTGTTTCAATTATTTTGGGATTTTGAAGGTTTTATGATTTTTTTGGATTTTGAACATTTTATGATTTTTTTTGGATTTTGAACATTTTATGATTTTTTTGGATTTTGAAGCTTTTCCTTTTTTTTTGGAATTTTGATGGTTTACGAGGCTAATACAATGCATTGGATCCCTTTAAGATGTAATTCAAGTAATTGCCCCTAGTCAGGTATAGGGCTAGCTTATTATGTGAAAGGGGAAGTAGTAGATGAATGTAAAGGATGATCATGGAGGAAAAGGATACTAAATGTCAATGGTTCCCAAGCCATGGAAAGGATGATGAAACTTTATTATGGATAGGTGTCATGTACAAATGGATGAGCAGAGGATGTAAGACCAAGTAGAGTGATAGTAGATGGAGGAGCATAGAATTACTACACATGGCGCTTGTTTTCCAAGTTTTAACCATGGTGCTTATCCAAAGCACCATCGAAATGGTTTTCAATTTTGGATGAATTATTTCTCTTTACTATTTGTTTGGATTTTTATATTTATTCTTAGTTGTCACCAAGATGCCTATTTTCCAATTTTTCATCAAGGTGACCATTTTTTTATTTTTTATTTTTTATTTGTATTTTTTTGACTTTTTGAATGGATACTCTAAGAATTAAGTGTAGTACTTGCAAAGGTGCATGATGTTGATGGGTTTGGGTAATGGTTCTCCTTTAGGAGTAGAGAGATGATAAGCACTGGATCCATATGCTATTGTGATGATATAAGGACCCATCCAATTAGGTTCAAACTTTCTAAGTTTTTCTCGCTTTACTTTAATCTTTAGATTTTCTTTCAGGACTAAGTCACCAATGTCAAAAATTCTTGGTCAAACCTTCTTATTGTAGCTACATTGGAGGAGATTCTGATATGCCTACAAATATTTCAATGCATTTTGTCTCTTTTCATCCAATAACTCTAGCTCATGTAGGTGGGATACATGATATTCTTCTTGATCAATCAATCCTTGCATAGATACTCTTAAAGATGGTAACTCGAACTCAATAGGAAGTATGGCTTCAGATCCAAAGAAAGGGAATAAGGAGTGGCTCCTAAAGGGGTGCGAACACTAGTATGATAAGCCCATAGAGTAGGATTCAGTTGGAGGTGCTAATCATAACCAACATCATTGATAGTCTTCTTTAATATTTTAAGAATAGTCTTGTTAGATGCCTTAGCTTTTCCATTACCCTGGGGTAGTATGGGGTAGAAAAATGGTGTTGGATATGAATTTTTTCACAAATTTCATGTACATCTTGATTCTTAAAAGGGAAACCATTATTTGTAAGGATGGACCACAGGATACCATAGCAACATATAATGTAGTTCAAGATGAACTTGGATATCTAATTTCTAGTAATGTAGCTCATTGAGATGACTTATATCCATTTTGTAAAGAATTTTTTAGCAACAAGGATAAATTTATGTCCATTTGTAGAAGTGGGATGTATATTTCTTATGAGGTTGAGTCCCCATTGAGAGAATGGTCATGGAAATGTGAGCAGTTGCAATTCCTTAGCTGGTGCATATATAAGATCTCCATGAATCTAACATTGGTGACATTTCTTCATAAAGTGATAGGCATCATGTTCCATTGTAGGCCAATAATATCCCATCCTCATGAGATTTTTAGCTAGAGTTGGACCAGTAGAGTGAGCTCCATGTATACCATGATGTACCTCTTGTAAGGTTGTTTTTGCTTCATTTAAGTCAAGACATCGAAGGAGGGTGCTATCCAAGCTACAATGGTAAAGGTTATCTCTGATGATGGAATATTTAGAGGCTTGATGAGTAAAGGTTTTGCATTGGTTGAGGGACAAGTCGGGAGGGATAATTTGGTCATGCAAATAACTATAAATATCTTTGTACAAGGGAGATTCAAGACCAACAAGTTCACACACAAATCTAGTTTTGGGAACATCCAATGCAAGGATTGATAGTTGTTCTACCAAGAACTCATATTGTGATGCATTGTTATGAATGTCCAAGAGGGATCCAATTGTGGCCATTGCATCAACTACTTTTTTTTTTATTCTTGATATCTACTCAAAGGAAATAGCATCAAAGTATAGTCTTAAACTATCCACCATGCACTTGTAGGGCATAAAATTTTCATCTTTGGTGTCATAATCATCATTGACTTGCTTGATCACTAACTGAGAATCACTATAGACTTGAAGATGCTTGATTTTCAATTTTATTGTCATTCAGAGTCATGTCAATAATTCTTCATACTCATTTATGTTATTAGTGCAAGTAAAGGCTATTCAAAATGAATTGGGAATAGAACCTCCTTGAGGTGTGATGAATAGAATTCCATCTCCTGAACTATGATTTGTGTAAGATCCATCAAAGTACAGTTTCCATGTTGTTGGTGTGTCTATGAAAAATATTGATTCATTAGGAAAGTCAGATATCAATGGATGATCTACCTTTACTTGTGCATCTGTGAGCTGGTTAGCTATCACTTGTCCTTTAGTTTTTTTTGGTCAACATACTCAATTTCATACTTACTTAAGATCGTTACTCACTTAGCTAGTCTTCATATCAAAGTTGCTTTGCTGAGAAGATATTTCAAAGGATCAATTTTGGTAATCCATTTTATCTTGTGATTCAACATGTAATGTCTCCATTTTTGTGCTACTATGATAAGGGAAAATGAATAGGAATAAATATTCATAAACAATAGAAACAATCACAAAATTTCCTATTATGCTAAGATTTACCAAATCTGTAATGAAGTACAATGCACTCAAAATAATTCAATACATAGAACAATATCACCTAATTCTCATGTGTGCTTGACTCATCTCCATTATCCTTCTCAAATTTTATTTGAAATGATTAAATGCCCTTAGATTGTGAGTATGCAATATTTTCCTATAAGTATTATGATAGAAAAATTTGGAAGATTGTGATTACCAAAAATGGAGTAAAAAGGCTTCTTTTATAGAAGATTTGTAAATTCTATAGTTGAGATTGATTTGAATTCAAATGGTCCAACTGAGTGTGAGGACCTAATTGAGTAGTTAAGTGTTTTGCATGAAGGATTGGTTGAACCATTATGTGATTTGATTGATTAGAGTGTTTGAGTCAAAAGGAGGTGACAAACTAGTTAGCTGCGTGAACTGAGAGTGTTAGGAGTGGAGAGAATTATGCATGAGATTATTTAATTGGAGACATGTTCCCAAATAGAAGAATATATTATGAAATTAATTATATATTTTGTGGAGGAAGTGTGTGTACGTGAATCAAATGAATTAAATAAATTAAATGAATTATTCAATTTATGAAGTCACTTTAGATGAGAAGGTAGAATAATTAATTAAATAAATATTATTCATTTAATTAAATGTAGAAGAATACAATGACATAGCTAAATAAATTTATGGAAGTTATTTAATTAATCAAAAGAGGAGATTAGAATTAATTAGTGACATAATTAACATAAATTAATGTAATTTAATTAATTAATCAATTTTCTAAGAATAATGAAAATGAATTAATTAAATGGTTAAAACTATTTAATTAATTAAACGAAATGTGATGTTAAGTTATAATTAAATGATCAAATCATTTAATCATTTTGCAAGTATCTTGAATTAATAATAATGAAAAATGTAGTTGCAAGCCTAAGCCATTTTTCAGTGTCTATATTTTACCTCTTTTTGACATAATGTTATTTTGGAGTTGTGTCAAAGAATAATGGATAACATGCCCCAATCGTGTCTCAGTGTGAAATAGGTAAGGGTATGCCCCCTCAGGAAAAATGACAATTTTTTGAAAAATTCAGAAAAAGTTGAAAATTGTCTTGATAATGGATAGCCAAAAGTTTGATGGTGGTGAAAGAAATCAGTTTAGGTGAGGTTTAGCAAGTGAAATGGTTGTTGGAAGTGTCCAAATAGTGCATCTAGTACACCATCCGGATGTGATGGAAGAAGAGTGTTAGCTTGAAGAAAAATTATCTTAGCGTGAAAGAAAGATATGTCATCACTTTATTGTCATTATACTAATCATTTGCATTTGAATCATCATTGTGTAGTCTATTGAATCAGAAAAGAAACACCATGATATGAGGTAGACCAATGGTGTGCAATGTCATTCCTTTGTTGAAAACAAATAGTTGTAGACAAGGATTATCATGACTCATACTTAGGAACCCAATTGTTCCTAGTCTTTTTTTTTAGACAAATCACAAATAACATTATGAAGAAAACATGCCATGAAACATTGTTTCTCCTCTAAATCCTATTGATAGGACATCCTTGAGGTGGCTAGTGACATGAACACTTTGAAAAGATAAGACAACCACCATGATACATCATTGCTCCTCTAAATCATGTTGCCAGGACATCCTTGAGGTGGCTAGTGACATGACAATTTGAAAAAGATAAGACAATCATTATGATACATTGTAGCTCCTCTAAATCCTATTGTCAGGAAATCCTTGAGGTGGCTAGTGACATGACAATATCAAAAAGATAAGACAATCATCATGATATGTTGTTACTCCTCTAAATCATGTTGTCAGGACATCCTTGAGGTGGCTAGTGACATGACAATTTCAAAAAGATAAGACAATCATCGTGATACGTCGTTGCTCCTCTAAATCTTGTTGTTGGGACATCCTTGAGGTGGCTAGTGACATGACAATTTCAAAATTCTTGTCAAGACATGTGTGTCATATCTTTGTTTTTTTTCCAAGGTTGACTTGGTGATGATGAGGCTAACTGGTTATTCTTTAGGAAGGAAAAATCCTAAAGAAGATTAAAATGTTGAATTTTATTAAATTGCTAAGGTCAGGATTTAGGAAGGATACATCCTGAATAGGTGACATGACAGGGTTTGACCTCAAGAAAAACATGTCTTGAAGACCCATAGTTGATAGGAAAGAGTATGACATCAAGAAGGACACATCTTGAAGACTCTTTAGTGATTTATTTGATAGATTTGATGTTGATTCAGGAAATACATATCCTAAATAATTTGGTTGACAAAAAATAGTGTGATGTCAAGGACACATCTTGAACTCTTAAATGACTGATTTGATAGATTTGATGTTGATTTAGGAAAGGAATATCCTAAATAAATTGGTTCACATAAATTATTTTGACATCAAGGACACATCTTGAAGACTCTTAAATGACCAATTTGATAGATTTGATGTTGATTCAAGACAGGAATATCCTAAATAAATTAGTTGATAGAAAAGAGTATGAGGTCAAGAAGGACACATCTTGAAGACTCTTAAATGACTAATTTGATAGATTTGGTGTTGATTCAGGAAAGACATATCCTAAATAAATTGTTTGATAGAAGAGAGTCTGATGTCAAGAAGGACACATATTGAAGACTCATAAATGATTGACTTGATAGACTTGTTGATTTAGATTTTTTTGATTGTGTGTCATTTGTGACCTTGTTTTTGAGTCATCTGTTCTATGACCATGTGATATGAACAACATAAAAAAAATCCTAAGAGGACTAACATCTAGGGCCTCGGGGGCTATTAAGCCTTGCCTACATTGTACACATAGAGACCACATAGTTTGAACAAACTTTGATCGATAGGACTGACAGAAAAATATTTGTTTTATTTGAAGATATCTGATGTGTTTGATAGTGAATGTGATGAACCCTAAAGGACTGACCTAGTGCAGCCTCAGGGGCTCATCAATTGATGGCCTTGCCTATGTTATACACATAGAGACCTCATAGTTTTACATGACCATTGATGTTTTTTTTTTATAAAGGACCGAGTCATGATTTTATTTTGAAAAACCTAGAAGGAATGACCTAATCATAGAGACCTCATAGTTTTACTAGACTCGACCCATTTACAAGATGAAGATATTAATAGTTGATGAAAAAGCTAGTTCATTATGACAGACTACTAAAGGACTGACCTAAGGTGTCTCAGGGACTCATCAATGATGGCCTTGCCTACAATTAGGCTCAAAAATGATGTAGTTTGACTAGACTTGACAAACTAGACTGACTCCATTTTTATTTTGAGTATTTGGATGTTTTGGGATTTTGACATTTTTTGAATTTTTTTTTGGCTTTTTGACATGTTTTCTAAATGTTTTTGCATTTTCACAAGTGTGTTATGAATTGAAGATCTAGAGGTTTATTCTATCAAGAATGGGTGTTAGGTATTTTCCCCTAGTCAGGTACTATGTGGGATTGTATGGTAAGAATGATTTTGCATAGTATGCTGCAACCATCAATTGATCTCAAGTCATAGGATTAGAAACTACTTTTATTGTGGGTGTCACAAAAGGAAGGAGGGATAGTGTTATTAGTAAGGTGAAGGTGGAAAGACCATGTGAAGTGATAATAGATGATAGAGCAGAGACTTTCTACACATGGTTCCTATTTACTAGGTTTTCACCATGGTACTTATCCAAATCACCATTGAGATGGTTTTCACCGTTGGACGAATTATTTATCTTTACTATTTTTTTTGTATTTTGTGGCTTCAAATGAGCTTTTTGAAGCTAAGTGTAAAACTAATACATCATGATGATTCCTTGACCTTGTTTAGATGATCATGATGGACAAAAGGACTTGATTTGGATGCAAAATGTAAGTGGCACATATGACGGATAGAGGTGGTGGATGAATGAGGCCATGGTATGATCTCTAATGTGCACACTACATGGACCACTAGGCTTTAGACGAAAAGGAGTTTGGGTGACCAATGAGTTAGAGTACATGAAGGGGTCATGATCAAAGGTACATTGAAAAAAAACACTAATGGAGGTGAGTTGATATGATGGGTGGGTGAATATGGGTGGATTGAATGAAGTGTATGGTATGAGTGAAAGTGAGAAAAATGAAGAATTTGGATCAAAAATCTCTTTATTTGTCTTTTCGGGCTAATAGATTCGCCCGGTGATTTTTTATGAAGGGGCATTCTTGGATCCAATGCTTTCTAATTTTCAATTTTGATTTGTCCAATAGCTTCTTAGATTGGCTAGAGGACTTGTCTTGACATTCTTGCTCATTCTTGGCTTGTATTTTTGATTGGTCCAATAGCTTTTTATGTTGGCTAGAGGAATTTTCTTTATTTTCTCTTCTTTTCATCATGTCCCTTGATACTCAATCTCCTTGTTAGGTATTTTCCCCTAGTTAGGTATTGTGTGGGATTGGATGGTAAGAATGATTTTGCATAGTATGATGCAAGCGTCAATTGATCTCAAGTCATAGGATTAGAAACTACTTTTATTGTGGGTGTCACAAAAGGAAGGACAGACAGTGGTATTAGTAAGGTGAAGATGGAAAGACCATGTGAAGTGATAATAGATGACAGAGTGGAGACTGTGTTGGGACTATAAATTTCTGCCTGATTTCACAAATTTTCATCCCCCTAGGTCCCTTATGAGTCCTTATCGTAAGCACATCTTCCCTTCCATCATGACTGTATGCTTACATTTTGCATTGTTTCTATCGGGTCTTGCATTTTTCACATCATTGTCTGTATCGGCATGATAGTTTCTGGGTCTCCCAGGTCTGCTCTTCTGATTGAAAACGTCTGAGTTACCTATCAGCAAGATGTTTCCTATGTCATGGCGAATTGATTTTACTTACTGGCACTTATCGGCATGACTCTCATATTGTTTCGGCGACAGAGGAAAGGTATGTCGACATAAGTGTTTTCACCAGGGTGAGGTCTCCCCGAATGAGTCAGGTCTCACTGACTGGCGCATATGGATTCATTTCAGCCAAACTTGTTGTTATCATCATTATGTCTTAGCGAGGCTCCCTTGTCTTGCCGACCGGTATGATGGATGATACACATTTTTGCATAGGTCTAGGCATTGATGTAATGTCACGGTGAGACCTTATTGTCTTGGCGACCGGAAAGTGGGAGATGGCTTTCGAGGGGAGTCATAGCTATTGTTGTAAGGTCTTGGCAAGTGACCTTCAGTCTCGCTGACCTTACACATGGATTTTCTTTGAATAAATTTCAGTGAGACTGTGGTGGCTTTCAGTGTGGGACATGGCTTTCGATGGGATGTCATGGTGATTTCCGTATGTCTTACCAACTTTGCACAGGTGTTCACTTCAGCTTGAGTCATATTTTTTGTGGTATGGTCATAGCGAAAAGGTCAGGTCTTGCTGACAATGTTCAAATGGTTTTCTTTCAGCGTAAGGTTGGCTCTCTCTCGGTGATCATGTGTGCTTGGGGCTTTCGGCATAACAACGTACTCTATGTGACGTCTCACCGAGGGTTGGTTGTTATAGTGACATACATGGGACAAAGGATTTATGTCAGTATGAGAACATTATTATCTTGGAGATCTATTGTGGCTCGAGGCTTTTGGTAGAACATGTGAATTCTCTATAGGGTCTCATCGATGTCATGTGGTCATAGCGAAACATAAAGGAATAGAAGAATACTCTTTGACTTCGGTGTAATAAGCAAGGTGTTATGGCGACATATAGATGGTTGAAAACTTTCGGTATGACTTGAAGTATTCTGCGTGAGGTCTTCCCGATATCATAAGCTACGGTGACAGTGAATAAAACAAAGGGTGCATTTTGGTAAGATATTCTCTTGTGTCTCAGCGACTGAAACAAATGTAACACAAATGTGCTCTTGGTATGAAAAAGGGTTTCCGTTATGATATCTCCACGACTCTGGTGGTCATAGTGAAGGCGAATAACATAGGGAACAGAGGGACAATGGGTGAGTAATGATTGATGATATTGTTGCCTTCGGCATACCTACAGGATTGTTTTGGTGATTGCCTCAGTGGATGATCAACATAAACTTGAGCACTGTGAGCCGACATGTGAGTTCTTTAATGTTGTTGCAGGCCGACATGACTGAGCCCGATTTCTACGATGGCCGACATGGATTTTGAAGTGTTTTATTTTCATATGCTGGTGTATAAATATGCATCCCATTTGTAATTGATTATCATCAGATTTTAGATCAGATATAGTAGATTAGGAATGGCTACATTAGAATAGCTTTCTCTTATCAGAGACTATGTGCATGTTTTAAAATGGCGAATTCAATGAAATTCAGCTGGTGCGGCAGGTTATTTCTGGTGTCAATTGTATATTGAGTTTATTGAAAAGCATTGCTAAGCTATCTCTAGGTTGATTCTTTCTAGTTGTTTAAATTGAACTAACAAGCTTATTCTCAGTTTATCAGTGCACATTTGTTGTATCTATGTGATTAATTGACTGGTTCTCTCAAGTAGAGATTAAATCCTTTTTGTTGATCAAAATAATCAGGAAGATTCATTTGGATTATTAAAGTAGAGCTTAGTAGTCATAATCCTGCATTGTTTATACAAGTTATGAATAGGTCATATGCCTGCAATTTGATTTTCTGCTAGAATAAGTTGCCCACTTCTGTTTCGTTTGACTCTGCATACCCAATAAGGCACTGGTCTCTACAATTTCATCATTCAGATTCATTCAGTTTCTTTACATCTATTATTTAAGCATTCATTTTAGGATTTAGATCAAAATATTGTTACTCTTTTCAAGTTGAATTTCATTTGTTCACTCCCATCTACCATTGTCGACAAATTACTTCAGAAGGATAATCATAAGATAAGTCTGCTCAATTCAAAAGGTACACCCGCCTAGGTTTAGCAGCACCTAAAGAGTAGAAGGTTGAATTCTTTTGACCTTGTCTGTTACCCTAAAGCGTATCAAGAGATTGGCAGCCTCTTGAGACATTCAACCTACATTTTTGAGAGCTCACAAATTGGCGACTCTACTGGGGATTATATCAGAAAATTCGGTTGAAGACCACATTATAGAGTCATTGGAGGAAAAGTTGTAATTTGAGAAATTTCAGAAAGAGTGATTTTGCTGGGAAGAAGACCAGAAAATAATGATTTTCCTACTTTTGGAAAAGTAGGTGGCGACTTTGAAAGAATTTTTGTAGTTGTTCAAACATGAATGGAGGAGGATCTCAATTCAGGGGAGGTCATGCTGGAGCTCCTCATGGTTAGTAGTATGTGCCATATTATCGTACATAATGCAATGGTCCACCGTACCAACATCAGTACCCACCTGGCGTCCCCCCTCATCAATACACAATGATCAAACAGTTTGATTTGGCAGGGATTCAATTATCCCCTTATCCAATGGATGGTAGTTGGAGAGGAATTGTTCCAAAGTTTACAAGGAGTGATGCAATCACTGATGATGAGAATTTAAAAAGTTTTAATTCTTTCATCCAAGATTTGGGTGTGCCATATGAAGATTTACACATGATGCTATTCATGATTTCACTTGTTGAAGATTCCAGGGATTGGTTCAATAGCTTTCCAGTAGTCTCTATTGATTCTCTCTAGGTATTTCAGGATCAATTCCTTGAGCAATATGGGAATCCAAGTGCACTAGATGTTGCTCTTCATGAGTTAATACGGATTTAGAAAGATCAAAATGACACGATTTATGATTTTAATCGGAGATTCAATAAATTGCAAAGCAAAATACCTCCTGGATCAAGGTTGCCAGACTCTGTAGCACTGATTATTTATTTGAATGCATTTGATCCTAAGATAGGGTATGAATTGAGAAATAGATTCCCAAAAGATCTAGTTGAAGCATAGAAGATGGCATAGATAATCAAAAACAATAGGAGGGCTGCAGGGATAATTGATAAAAGAGACAATCCTAGGGTTCATCAGCAAAGTAGTAGTTATCACTACCGATAGGAGAATACTTACAGGAATGAAAGGTCGAGGTTGCATGACATGCCTTATAATATAGACTGGAAGGATGAGAAACCTATAACAGCTAGGCCTGGAAACAAAGAGGCTCCTGATCCATTGACAATGAAGGGAACCTATATGGTAAGTAACAATTATTTTTGTGAAGTTTGTAATATGCCACATTCCCCAAACTATTGTGTTGTAGCTCAAAGGATGCAAAAAGAGGGAATGCTGATGGAAAACAATGAAGAAGATCACATAGTATATTTGACTTCAAATACCTTTCACCATGTTGTGGGAAGGTACTCATCTCTGGAGGATGAAGGTTATCAACATGATGTTTCAAATCAGAAATATAATGTTCATATGGCAGAACAACAGATCCTTTCTGACCCTGAAGAAGATTATACAGAGCCACATTATATTGAGGTACCTGCTCAATACAGTATGAAGAGACTTACTAAAGAAGAGATAGAGAGACTAATTGTTGCTGATCAGAAGGAAGAAAACAAAGGAGAGACATTGGAGCAGAAGAAAAGGATTAATGCAGAAGACTTATCTTTTAACTTCATTCAAGTGTTGTCCCAGGGAATAAGGTATGAGAACACTATCAATGTTGAATCCAGTTGTTGTATTTCTGAAGAATATAGAGATGTTGATTAGATGATGCATCCAATAAAAGATAAGACATGTGCAAGTCAAGATGATTCCTATGTTAACTTGCATGAGGAAGATGAAGGTACAAGAGATTTCACTTGCATAACAGATTGTGATAGGGAAAGCAGCGCATGTTATGAGGAATCCGGCAAATTTTCAAATTCTAATGATGAACCAGAGGATTTTGATCTGCAATCAGGGGATTCTTCTACCTATTATGAAGATACATTTGATCATGATGAGGTTTGTACATTTGAAAATGATTTCCAAACTTTTTCAAACCCATTGTATGATGAAGAGTTAAATAAAGATCAGATGATTTTTTGCCAAGGTATATCCATGACTGAGTTTCAGGTATTTTCAAATCCATTCTATGAAAAAGAGGAAATAATTCCATATAAACAAAGTATTTATGGCATAAATGGCAGCGCTGATGATGTTTTTGATTTCCCATTCTCTGATGGTATTGGATTTCTTTTTGATGATGACAAAAGTGAGGAGTTTAATTGTAGTGATGAAAATGTTGAAACTTGTTCACTTGTCAGTGAATAGATTTCAGATTTGTTAACTCCTAAATACCAGGGATGTGCACATGAAAATGATCATGAAGATTTGTGTCCAGCTAATATTTGTTTTAACAGTGAGAGATCTTTGTGTAAAGATTCTTATGACTCCCTGTGCATTTCTTGGAATAATGGTGAAACCTTTGATGTTGATCAAAAATCTGTTTCCATTCAGAATGAGGATATGAGTCATGATCCAGTGTTGTCTCCGAATAGAGATACTAGAGAGATGCAAAAGGTTTTAGATTTTTGTGTTTCAGACAGCATTGATATGACATAATTTTTTGTTTCTCAAGAGAAGCACTTCGATGATGAATTTTCAATACAGCTAAGAGAGTATTTCATAATTATTAACAGTGAGACATATAATATAAATTGTTATATCGAATATGCATGCATTTTATATGTTAAAGATAGCAGGGGTTTGTCCCATGGTGATGAAGAATTTAAACTACAGGTTGGTGTAGGAATTTTGGGCCAAACTGAGCATGGTGATTCTCTAAAAACTTTCAGTGACATGGAAGATTGCATATGTGTATTCAAAAGGAATTTGATGAACTCAAGAAAAAATCATGTATTTGACGGGGGGAAAGTATGGTTGGAGTTTTAGATTGTAATTGAAACACAGAAGATTTAGGGTTGCCAGTGCATGGAAAACTCTTGCTTATTCTCTTTAAAATTCTTTTCCATGCACAATAAGTTTAGGGTTTTGGTTCATCTCCATCTTGCATTCATTTTGCATTCATTCCATCTGCTTCTTGTCCATTTTCATTTTTCTCATTTTGCATCTGGTTTGTTCACCCATAGATTTTGGATCCTTGCAATGATCTTACTATCATACATCCCCAAATAGAGCCACTGTTGGGACTATAAATTTCTGCCTGATTTCACAAATTTTCATCCCCCTAGGTCCCTTATGATTCCTTATCATAAGCGCATCTTCCCTTCCATCATGATATTCTTCTTACATTTTGCATTGTTTCTATTGTGTCTTGCATTTTTCACATCATTGTCTATATCGGCGTGACAGTTTCTGGGTCTCCCCGGTCCGCTCTTCTGCTTGTAAACATCTAAGTTGCCTATTGGCAAGACGTTTCTTGTGTCGTGGTGAATTGATTTTACTCACTAGCAGTTATCAGCATGACTCTCATATTGTTTCAGTGACAGAGGAAAGGTATATCGGCATAAGTGTTTTCACCGGGGTGAGGTCTCACCGACTAGCGCATATGGATTCATTTTGGCCAAACTTGTTGTTATCGACATTATGTCTTAGTGAGGCTCCCTTGTCTTGCCAACCGGTATGATGGATGATACACATTTTGGCATATGTCTGGGCGTTGATGTAATGTCATGGAGAGACCTTATTGTCTTGGTGATCAACAAGTGGGAGATGGCTTTCGGGGGGAGTCATAGCTATCATTGTAAGGTCTTGGTGAGTGACCTTCGGTCTCATCGACCTTACACATGGATTTTCTTTAAATAACTTTCGGTGAGACTGTGGTGGCTTTCGGTGTGGGACATGGCTTTTGGTGGGATGTCATGGCGATCTCCGTATGTCTTACTAACTTTGCACAGGTGTTCACTTTGGCCTAAGTCATATTTTTCGGGGTATGGTCATAGCGAAAAGGTCGGGTCTTGCCGACAATGTTCAAATGGTTTTCTTTCAGCTTAAGGTTGGCTCTCTCTTGGTGATCATGTGTGCTCGGGGATTTTGCCATAACAATGTACTCTACGCGACGTCTCGCTGAGGGTTGGGTGTTATAGCGACATACATGGGACAAAGGATTTCTATCGGTATGAGAACATTATTATCTTGGTGATATATTGTGGCTCGAGGATTTCAGAAAAACATGTGAATTCTCTATAGGGTCTCACCGATGTCATGTGGTCATAGCGAAATATAAAGGAATAGAAGAATACTCTTTGACTTCCGTATAATAAGCAAGGTGTTATGGTGACATACGGATGGTTGAAGACTTTCGGTATGACTCGAAGTATTCTACGTGAGGTCTTCCTGATATCATAAGCTATGGCGACAGTGAATAAAACAAAAGGTGCATTTCAGTAAGATATTCTCTTATGTCTCAGCGACTGAAACAAATGTAACACAAATGTTCTCTCGGTATGACAAAGAGTTTTCGTTATGATATCTTCACGAATTTGGTGGTCACAGCGAAGGTGAATAACACAGGGAACAGAGGGACACTGGGTGAGTAATGATTGATGATATTGTTGCCTTTGGCATAACTGCAGGGTTGTTTTGGTGATTGCCTCAGCGGATGATCAACAAAAACTTGAGCACTATGAGCCGACATGTGAGTTCTTTAATGCTATTGCAGGTCGACATGACTGAGCCTAATTTCTACAGTGGCCAACATGGATTTTGAAGTGTTTTATTTTCATATGCTAGTGTATAAATATGCATCCCATTTGTAATTAATTATCATAAAATTTTAGATCAGATACAGTAGATTAGGAATGGCTACATTAGAATAGCTTTCTCTTATTAGAGACTATGCGCATGTTTTAAAATGGAAAATTCAATGAAAGTCAGCTGGTGTGGCAGGTTATTTCTGGTGTCAATTGTATGTTGAGTTTATTGAAAAGCATTGCTAAGCTGTCTCCAGGTTGATTCTTTCTGGTTGTTTAAATTGAAGTAACAAGCTTATTCTCAGTTTATCAGTGTGCATTTGCTGTATCTATGTGATTAATTGACTGGTTCTCTCAAGTAGAGAATAAATCCTTTTTGTTGATCACAGTAATCAGGAAGATTCATCTAGATTATTAAAGTAGAGCTTAGTAGTCATAATCCTACATTGTTTATACAAGTTATGAACATATCATATGCTTGCAATTTGATTTTTTGCCAGAATAAGTTGCCCACTTCTGTTTCATTTGACTTTGCATACCCAATAAGGCACTAGTCTCTACAATTTCATCATTTGGATTCATTTAGTTTCTTTACATCTATTATTTAAGCATTCATTTTAGGATTTAGATCAAAATATTGTTACTATTTTCAAGTTGAATTTCATTTGTTCACTTCCATTTTCCATTGTGGACAAAGTACTTCAAAAGGATAATCATAAGATAAGTCTGCTCAATTCAAAAGGTACACCCGCTTGGGTTTTGCAGCACCTAAATAGTAGAAGGTTGAATTCTTTTGACCTTGTCTGTTACCCTAAAGTGTATCAAGAGATTGGCAGCCTCTTGAGGCATTCAGCCTATGTTTTTGAGAGCTAACAGACTATCTACACATGGTTCCTATTTGCTAGGTTCTCACCATGGTACTTATCCAAATCACCATTGAGATGTTTTTCACCATTGGACGAATTATTTATCTTTACTATTTTTTTTGTATTTTGTGGCTTCAACTGAGCTTTTTGAAGCTGTGTAAAATTGATACATCATGATGATTCCTTGACCTTTTTTGGATGATCATGATGGATAAAAGGACCTGATTTGGATGTGAAATGTAAGTGGTAAATATGACGGATAGAAGTGGTGGATGAATGAGGCCATGGTATGATCTCTAATGTGCACACTACATGGACCACCAAGTTTCAGACGAAAAGGAGTTTGGGTGACCAATGAGTTAGAGTACATGAAGGGGTCACAATCAAAGGTACATTGAAAAACAACACTAATGGAGGTGAGTTGATATGATGGGTGGGTGAATATGGATGGATTGAATGAAGTGTATGGTATGAGTGAAAGTGAGAAAAATGAAGACTTTGGATCAACAATCTCTTTATTTGTCTTTTTGGGCTAATAGATTCCCCTAGTGATTTTTGATGAAGGGGCATTCTTGAAGACCAATGCTTTCTAATTTTCACTTTTGATTTGTCCAATATCTTTTTAGACTGGCTAGAGGACTTGTCTTGACATTCTTGATCATTCTTGGCTTGTATTTTTTATTGTTCCAATAGCTTTTTATGTTGGCTAGAGGAATTTTCTTTATTTTCTCTTCTTTTCATCATGTCCCTTGATACTTAGTCTGCTTTTAAAGGAATTTGGATTTTTTATTCTTGAGCTTTGCCTTTGTCCTTTTCTTTAGGTATGAATTTTTGATCCATGTCTATGATGTAGATGGACATGAGTGGAATGGATGAAATGGATGGAATGATACTAATGCTTAGTAGATGAATGGGAGTAATGGTGTAACCAATCTTGTCTTTGGGACTATCCTTTTTGGTATTGTTCACTTCAATGAAGGCTTGGACATCCTTAACAACTTGGAAAGATGGCTTAGTAGAGGTGACGGTAGGGGATGCATACCTTAACCCAAGGGAGGATGATGATTAGATAACCTCAATGAAATCATGATCAAGGAGTTGGATATCATGGACATGGGAGGATGAAGTGGAAGTGGATAGGGAAAAGGTGGATGTAGTATCTGGATCCCAAAAGGTTTCACTCCAAGCATGACCATCTTTTTGTGTTCCCTCTATAGCTACCTTGATAGTCTTGTCAGCAATAGCATTGTCATTTTCTAGTAAATTATTCATGTAGTATTCTCCACATCCCATATCACAGGTTTGGATCTTAGGGTTTAGGGATTTGGCAGTGAAAGTAGAGGATGTGGAGGTAGATGACCAACAAACATAGGATGTCTTGGTGAGTGTTGAGGGATCAATGTATTTGGATGAGTTTTATGTCAAGGCCTCACAGTTAAGCGACACCTAATGTTCAAAGACTCCTCATAGGTTAAGGAAATACTCAAAGGGATTAGGGTCACCCTCAATAGTAATTTATGGTGCCATTGTAGGGAAAATTTAGGCATTGATGATATGTGGAGGGAATGACCTTCATGGCATGAATCCATGGTTGACTAAGGAGAAGATTATAAAGGATTTTCTGGATCCAATACTTGGAAAGTTGTATCCAACATTATGGGTCCCACTCAGAGTGGAAGTGTTATTATGCCATGGGAGGATCATTCATCATCATCATAACCTTTTTTGACTATGCTCTTTGTCTTATCCACACATGCTTCAGAAAAACCCAACGCCTTAACCAATTTTAAGGAACAAACACTCAATCCTGCTCCACCTTCTATCAAGACTTGTTTGATCTTATTTTGATGGATGGACGATTCAATGTGTAGTTAGTCATTATGGTTCATCTTCTGGGTTGAGTAGTCTTTTTCAGAGAGGGTAACATGGTGAGAGATTGTGAGGAATCCAACCATAGCTTGAAATCAATCAATTTTGAGGTTGTTCGGGATAGAGGTTTCTTTCAACATCTTATCTAGGATGGCCCTATGCATGGGTGATGTACATAGTAGTTCCAATATGGATATTTGTGCTAGGGTTTTCTCTAGCTGATCTAGTAAGTTAAAATGGCCTTTAGCTTGGGACTACTTGGGAGGCATAGGGATAGGTATGGTTATTTTAGTTCTACGAGTGTTTACAACACACTCAGGGGTCTTCTTGATGGTAATGGTGTTGATATGTTCATCTACAACTCAAAGATGAAGGATTTTGGTGTAATTATAGCTAGTAGCTGTATAACTGGTTGAGTTAGTGTTATTAGTACCTTAACCAGAGGCTTTCCCTGAATTATGGTCTTGAAGGGGATTATTTGATCTTGATTGGAAGTGTGTTGTTGTTGTCCCTCTACCTTGATTAATTTTTCTTTGATAAGGTCCTGAATAATATTTTTTAGTTGTCTACAAGTAGATGTTTTATGTCCTTTACCTTGGTGATATTTAGAAAAGGCATTATCCTCCCACTAAGAGGGTTTAAAATCAGACATGTAAGATGTGGATTCTTATAGTTGTATAACACCTAATTGAACAAGTTTCTTCAATACTATTTCAATGGGTTCTCCAATGATAGTGTATTTGCATTTAATGTATTTCCTAGGTGGTCTCTATTTTCCTAGTCCCTAATTTTTTTGTATGGAATTTGTCATTGGTGTATGGGTTTGTAGTGTAGTTGTTGAGGCTTCAAGTCCTCTTAGTGTGATAGCAGGACCGATTTTATTCATAGCTTTGTGCTAACAATATAGGGAGGCAAACAATTCACCTTCATAAATAAAAGAAATTCTAACAACCTTTCCTCCCACAAACTCAATCTAGGCTTGATTCCAACTTTTCACCTAGCCTTCCTAGTAGGTTTGCAGACCTGTTTTCTCCACCTTAACTCTCATCTTTTCTTAACAACCTCTACAATAAACCACCATTATATGCACCCATTTAAGCCTTCTTCAACATACCTCAAACTGTCATAAGACTCTTTTAGACTAAGCTTCCCAAAACAAGAAAATTATGCTGTCGATTAGGCCAATTAGGCCAAATTAACAAAGCAACCCCCCTTTATTCTTCTTATCACATGAAAACTAGCATTGGGTAGCATTAACTAGTCTTCCAAACACCAATTCCACCACTTTTAGGGCATGATAAGCCCTCTAACATAAAAAACCCCAAAACCCTCTCTTTTCACAAGTTAGGCAAGGGTTTATTGAATAACCATTCACCAAACCTTATGCAAACTTGAAACCACCCCAAACCTTCCTTATTTTCCCTATACAAACTCAATTCACCCTCATATTATGCTACACCCAAGATTCTCATACACTTCCTTCATAAAAATCACTCAACTTTACCCTTTTTCACTCTTTGTTCACTTAGGGCTTCTTTCCCAAACATGCAAGTGACCACTCCTATCTTTTTAAACCTAAAAAACACATAAAAATACACCTCCACTAACTAATTCCACCTATTTCTATCTAGTTCTCAAACAAATTCCTCAATCCACCAACTCTAGCCTTACTCTTAAGGCCTAATTTCAATATTTTCAATAGGGGCAACATTGAGAATCTTTTCAAATGCCTTCACCACAACAAAATACTTATTCCTACAACTAATCCTACCCTAACTAGGCCCATTCCATCGAACTAAAACATGTAAAGTAGGTGGAATGGCCTCTTTAACACAGTTTAACCCTCAAAACCCTTAAACTCAACTTAAACAAGCAATTTCAGAAAATGAGGCTTAGCTCCCTTCAAATTCAATATGAAACCTTCAGACCAAGTGAAGATTACAACTATTTCATGCCTTTAATTAATTCCACATAGGGTTACATAAAACTTCAATTGAACAGGTCGTACAGTGGTTGGGAATGAAGAAATTATACATAAAATGATTGTAAAATAGTGTTATTTGATTGATTTTCTCTTTCAAATCCTTCAACAACTAGTAAATTCAAGTTTCCAAATTATTTATAACTCATCCAATCCCTCATAATTCCTAGAACTACCTTACAACTACCCATGACCATTCAGCTTCCCTCTACATTTCAAATTTGCACTTTTTTACAATATCTCATATGACAACATTTAACAATTTTATAACATTTTACTTAATGACCTCAAAATGAATCAAAAGACCAAAAAATATTACAAAATGGCCCAAAATGGTCCTATTTGACCTTATCATGACCAAAGAAACCTAACTAGACTCATTTCATCAAATGGAGCAACAAGGTGCTCTGCACCACTTTGGTATCCACAACCCTGTCATTTGTGACATTTTTGTTTCGAGGTTAGTATTTGTTTGTGTCATTGAATGTGTGCTGATTGTTTGTACTCTTAGAGAGCCTAAGGGAAACCTTAGCCATAAGTGATTTCTCAATCATTTTCCCTTTTTCTATTAGACCTACAAAGTGTGCACAATAATAAACTTGCAAGGGATCTTTTAAAGAATCTATGAGGTTTCTAGAAAACATGTGGACCCACCTTTTATTTTTTAGGGATCTCTACCTAGCATTGGCTCACCAAGTTTCTCCATCTCTAAAAGTATTTGATAAAGGAATCTCCCTCTTCATGTTTTGACGTACACAAGGTGGCTAATGTGATATCATTTTCAATGTTAAAGGAATAGCTTTCTACAAATTTGTTGGCTAACTCAGACCATTTTGTTATGCCCCAAGGTAATCATGAAAACCACTCAAGTGCAGGACCCATAAGAGTTCTAGGGAATAATCTCATCAAGTATGTGTGATTTGAGGTAATGTCAACACAAGCCATGCTAAATTCTCTGATGTGCTCTATTGGGTTACCCATCTCTTTGTACTTTGAAAAGATCATAATTGTGTATCCTTGTGGAAAAGGAGGCATGTAGATACTCTTATCAAAGGGGTGGGTATGTGCAGGATCATGACGAGCCAAAAAGTGGTTATATGATGGGTATGTGTAGGGTATGTGTTTGATGACTTTTTTAACCAAAAATTGATGAAACAAAAAGGGTTTTTAAAGGAGATTCTTAGGTTTCCACCAATATAATAAATTATGCTTTACTTTGAATTTAATAAATTATTATTATTCATTTTCTATTTGAATTACGATTAAAGTCCTGATTAATAGGCTAATTGAAATACATCAATATCTTTCAAACAATACCACATTTTTTGAATCTAAAACATGTGTCACATTCTATGCTTCAAATAATATAGTATTAAAAAAAAAAATCATGAATTTTTGACCAAGTTAAGGTGGTCAGACATATGAGTTTTTATATTTTTTAAAAGATATAATAAAAAATTCATAATTAATTATTTACTTGGAAAAAATTATAAAAAAATATGCATCACATTGGGACATGAGTCCTCTACTTATATCTAAAATCTTATAAAAAATTTATCATTTGATTGTGGTTAGGGTGGTCAGACAGACACCCACTTCTTAATTTTTCCCTAAAATTTAAGTACTACTATATTGATATTTCAAATTTTCACCAAATAGATTTTTTTTTTAATAAACATAGTAGTTTAGAAACTACATTCAATTTGAGATAGATTCTATTCTTACATATTTTTGAAATAATATAAATAAGTTATTCAATTTTTTACATCAAGTTGCCTAACTCTGATTTTTTCAGAATTTTTCGCCACTTAAGGGTCTATTTTTTCCATGATGATCCTCCACATACTAGGGTATGGATGCAAGTCCTGAATGTTGTAGGATATTTTTTTTGTTACTTTCATGTTCTCAACTTTTTTCTATAAAGAAAGAATTTGTGTAGTTAGAGTATCCACTTGTGGGTTTGGTATGTCATTTGTATTTTCAGGTCTCACATTTTGTGTAGGTACATGGTAGGTGTATGAAGGAATCAATTGTTGTACTTGAGGTATATGTGTATATGGGGTGTTTATGTTGGGTTTCGTTTGTGTATTTTGACTTTTGGGTTGTGGGGAGGTACCTTGTTATGATGTGTTTAGCGTAAAATTATTTGATTAAAATCTTGGTTGTGTTGGATTCCACTATGGCGATGCATGTGTACCCTATTGTCCTTGTGCAACATTGTTTTAGGGGATGAAATGGCTATATGTGGTACCCTTGACATTAACCGTGAGTGTGGATTCTAAATCTAAAAATCCTATTATCTTGCATCCATGTGGATTGTTTGAGGTAGTATTCATGGTGTTTGTTGAGGTCCCAAATAGATTAGTGCATATTGGTTGTGTTGTTAACTGTGTTACAAGTGTTGATGTTGATTAGGTCGCAGCTTGTGTCATGGATTGTGTAATAGATGATGCTATAGGTGGTGCTATGAAGGGCATCCCAAAGGTGGGATTATTGTGAATCATTGAAGGAATTTGTGTAGCTCCTCCTAAAGGTATATTAAGGTTTAGCTAAGGTGTAACATTCTATGGAATATGTCTCGTATGACCCTCGTTTTGGTTTGAGACATTTCTAGGTGAAGGCAATGCTTGTAGCTTGTTTATGTCAAATCCAGGTGGTAATTTAACTCCATACTCTAGATGTTTGGTTAAAAATCTCTAAGGGTCGAGCATGATGAGCTCATTGACAAATTCAACCTCAAGATCCTAGGTTGCTGCCTCAAGTTCCCCAACAGTGATATGAGCTTGGTTCTCTCTTATGAGGAAGTTTTCAAATGGGTTGACATATGAGTTAGACCTTGTAGGTTCTTGTGATGTTGACCTAGTGTGTGTGGTATTGTTATTGACCTGGTGAGGTGTAGGATTTAGGTACATTTCACTAGTAGAATTGTAAAGGTCCTCATGTTGTCATGAAGGGTCCATTTCTAATTATCTCTTTTGTAATCTAGTCTGGACCATAAGATAAGACTTGCTCAAAGAAGGATGACACATAAATGTGAACTATAGGGTATGCAACTACCTAAGATGTTAGAGTATAAGCTATGTTTTTAGTTTTTTTGGCATAAATTTATAGCATGCAATTACTAAGGTACAACTTAAGATAATGTCTAAAATGCAAATATCTAGGATATGAAATTTAAGCTAATTTTTTTGGTCCTTTTGGCATAAATTATGACATGCAAAGACTAGGGTATAATGCAAACTATATGTCAATATCTTTGGATAACTAAGGGAAAAGTCACTAACTCACCAAGTTTGATGTAAGGTTCAAACTAGGATTTCCAATGATGTTTTAGGATCAATGCCAGAATGACTAAGTGATAGGTTGACTAGGTGGAGTTCAAACTTGCTTATTGAGTTTGAGGTATTCACTAAGATGACACAGGACAAATTTTAAAATGATATGTCAAGGGAAATCATATTAGAACCTCTATTTTCAATCAAGGTAAGACAATTTATCTACCCTAAGGTCTATAAAGTGTTATGCACAAGAATTTTCCTAGATATGCTAGGGATGATCTAGGTAATGCAATGATGAAACTATTAGGAAAACTAAGGATGAACCTAAATATGAGTAGGTCATAGGTCTGGATCAAGTTTATAGTAGATGGTAAATCAAATAATGAGGTACTACATTAAATCTTCTAAGTTTTTAGTCTGTTAAATGTAATTTTTTTGTGATAGGAAGATGCGTCGTTCTAGACTAGAAATGTAGTTCAAAAGATTAGATGCATCACAAAAGCTCACAAATATAGTTTATAGTCTCATATGCATTTCAAAATACAACGATTTGGCTCATATTGTTTGATGCATTGCAAGTTTTAGTAATTTTGACTCAAAATGTCATATACATTTTCTGTTAAAATAGTTGTGACTCATAATGTTAGATGTGGGTTTTTGTGTGACAGATGCATTGACCAGTGAACTAGTCCTAGGTTTTGACAAATTTCTAACTTGTTTAAGATTGACTCTTGGATGTTTTTTCCTTATCAGATTTGATTGAAACACACATGTAAGACATGCCAAGCGGAGTGTTTGAAATGAATAAATAGATAATTACAATCTTAAGTTGGCAAGGATAATATCCACTAGACTCCCACTTAGAGTTTCCTCCAGCCACACTATCTAGAGCAGATGACTTAGGATCTTGGTAGCACTAGCTCCCCTCCATGACACACACTTCTCGAGCTTACCCAAATCTGGATTCTTGCATGAACAAGGAAATTTTTATCTCTACTACTAGACTGAATGTGTAATGTGGATCGGCTTGGGAATGACCATTACTGTACTAGTAGATAGAAGGTTTTTGGAAATCTAAATAAAAGGTTTTTAATAAGGGCACCCGTTCAAGTGGTTATACACTAGGAAAGATTAGCTCTGATAAGAAGGTTTCCCATCCTGTAGAGGCTACACTCTATAGGTTTTAACGTACCACGTAGGTATTGAGGGAATCACTTGTTTGCATAACACATCAAAACTAGTAATGCTAAGATTTCTAGTAGCATTCACATTTATATACCAGTCGGGAGTAGCTTGGCTTTAGCTCATTTCCAATTGGATTGTCCCCTCTCACAAATTAGGAGGGTAGGTCTGACTCTCTAAAGGGTAACATAGAATAAGGATGGGTCTAGTTTTTTTATCACTGAGGTTTCCCAAGGTGAGAGCATATGAACCTACCAACCTTATCAAGCATAGAAGATAGTCATAAATCCACCCTAATTAATAACAACCTACTATGTGAAGACTCAAAGCAGGGTTAATTAACCATCTAATTAATAAAGGAAATCCTATATGATGATTGAAAACATGAAAGAAAGAAAGATAAGGTAGGAGTTTTATATTTGTTTTTCTTCGACAATCATCTTGCAAAACCATAGGTTAGAATTTTGAAAGTTTGTATTTTTTCCTCTATCAATTGTCTTGTAGAAACTAGGTTATCTTTAGTAGACCACGTAGTGTAAACTCTAAATTAGTAATAAAAAAATTTAACTATTAAAATCACAACTCAAAATTTTAGAATTCAAAAATTTATTTTCACCAATTAGATGCATTGCAAAAAGCCACATATGTATCATTTCCAGTCAGATGCAACATTTCCCTCTTTAGATGTAGTTCATGATGACAGATGTGTCGTTTCGTGCCGCAAATGCATCAATCCATACCTTTGCATCACACTATCATACAATTCTTAACAATTTGACTTCCTTTTATACCATCCTTGACCTTAGAAACTTTCTCCAAGGTCGGCCACAATTATCTCATTTTATATATTCAAAATAGGTCAGCGACTTAAAATTCTCATGGTGGAAAGGAATGTGAGTGGACCAATAAAACATTTAACCAAGACCAAAAAATAATGTCTCAGATCAACCACATGCTTCCTCAATTTAATTTTACTCTTTGAATGAAGTGTAAACACTAGGTTGGCCAAACCTAATGAAAACATAAAAGAACATTGATGAACATGCTTCCCATCAAGAAGATGACATGAGAAGGCCACAACACGCTTCCTTATGCATGAGAATACATCTTAGAATCTTCTAGATACATCCGCAACAAAATAACAAACTTTAATCACTAAACACCTTTCATCAGTCCATTCAGACTGTACAAACTCACACTGCAACAGTGAAACATGACTTTTGAACCACTAAACTCCAAACCTCTTTGCTAGAGCACAAAAAAGACCTTCAAAAGACATATTATAGACCTGCAATATTTGAGATGAAACAACAGAGGATTGTAGAGCACAAACATCTCTCCCAGTCTGCAGAAGACCAACTCTACCAAAACAGTTGACATATCGGTGAACATAACTTTCACGTACCATCAAACTAGAAGCTAAAACTTAGGAAATATCACCATGAGATCACCATTATCAATCCTTTAGATCCGTACAAGCATAGGATCAACATAGGAGAAATGCAGAGCACATACTAGAGCATATTTTGAACACTTTCATCATTCTAACTTCTCTTCTTTATTAATTTTCTCAAAAGCACTTGGAAACTCATCAAACCAACACATCTATAACACCATAAAGATAGCTCCATGTACTCACAACATCTCAACAACATCTCAGCTATACATGTACAATCTGCAAAATACTGAATTGTGTTGACATCAATGACAACATTAATGAAAACACCACCAAACTAGTTCATACTTGCAACAATCTCCTCCTTTGTCATTGATGGCAACACATGATGTGAAAACCATCAAAGACAAAATTTACACAATATCTCGAGAGAACACCTTCTCTTCTTCTACAACTATTTTTCACATGACTTTTTGTCCCCCTTTGACATCAACGGAAAACATCATCAACTCTAATTAACCTTAGGAGTACAATCATACTACAACAATGAAAACCTTTTCTACTCCCCCTGTGGAGTAGACCCATTTATCAGTCTAGATAAATGAAGAATTTGTGAATTCACTAGACTGATGCACCTTCATGCGCACCTAGTTAGGAGGGCCAATGACCCCCAAACTCTCCCTAAGATGCTGAAAAGTATCCTTCAAAAGATCCTTAGTAAATATGTCTATAATTTGTTCCTTTGTTGTCACATACTCCAATCTGACTTCATTCTCCAACACTTTTTCTTTCAGGAAATGATACTTAATAGATATGTGTTTTTTTCTTGAATGCATAACCAGGTTATTTGAATTTTTTATTGCAATTGTGTTGTCATAGAAAATAGAAATATGCTCATCACATATCACTCCAATTTCTTTCAGAGTTTGTTTCATCCACAAAACCTGTGTGTAGTAGTATGCTGCAACAATATATTTTGCCTCTACAGTGGATAAAGAAACTGATTCTTTCTTTTTACTCAACCATGAAACTAATATTTCACCAAGAAAGAAAACACCACCACTGGCACTCTTCCGGTCATCTACACATCTGGCCCAATGAACATCTGTATAAGCACTCAAGGTGAAATCATCACTCTTATGGTACCATAGTCCATAATCCAGTGTGCCTTTAAGATATTTAAATATTCTTTATACAGCTATAATATGTGCTTCTCTAGGATTTTCTTGGAATCTAGCAACTAAACACACTACACGCATAATATCTGGTCTAGTAGTAGTAAGATACAACATTCTGTTAATCATATATCTATATTTTCTCTTATCAATCTTAGTAGATTCATCATCTTTGCTTAGTTTACATTTGGTTACCATAGGAGTATAGACTAGTTTGGAATCATCCATCCCAAAATTCTTCAATAGTTCTTTTACATACTTGGATTGTGAAATGAATATCCCTTCATCAATTTGATTCACTTGTAGACCAAGGAAGAAATTCAATTCACCAATCATAGACATCTCAAATTATTTCAGCATCTCTTTAGCAAACTTTTTACACATGCCTTCATTTCCACCAAAAATGATATCATCAACATATACAACTACTATCTATATTTTGTTACCTTGCACTTTGAAGTAGAGCTTGTTGTTAGCAGAACCTTTGTTGAATCCTTGCTTTGTCAGGTATTTGTCCAATCTTGCATACCAAGCTATGGGAGCTTGCTTCATCCATACAAGGATTTCTTAAACTTACAAACCATGTACAGTTTGTTAGATAACTAAAACCATTCAGGTTGCTCCATGTACACTTCTTCCTCCAGTTCACCATTCAGAAATGTTGACTTAACATCCATCTGATACACTTTGAAGTCCTTGTGGGTAGAAAATTCTAGAAACATTTTGATAGCTTCAATTCTCACCACAAGGGAAAATATTTCTTCAAAATCTATACCTTCAAGTTGTGAATATCCTTTGCATAGCAGTCTTTCCTTATTTCTTATAACTTCTCCACTTTCATTCAACTTATTCTGGAACACCCATTTCAAGCCAATCACATTTTTAGTCATAGGCCTAGGGACTATTTCCCATGTCTGATTCTTTTTTATCTATTGCAATTCTTCTTTCATAGCTCTCATCCAACGCTCATCTTCACATGCTTCACTTACAAATTTGGGTTCAATTTTTGAAAGTAGACACAAATTTACCTTAGCTACAACTCTGCTTCTTGTCTTCACACCTTCACTTTTATCTCCAATTCTCTAATCCTCTAGATGATTCTTTTATACATATTTAGGAGTCCTAACAACATGTTTCAATTCATTTTCTTCTTCTTCTTACACTTGTTCTTCTTTCTCTTCTTCTTCCATATTTCCCTCAGGTACATGTCCATAGATAGGATCATCAGGTTCAGCCACACTTATCTCAATAGGTCTATGTATTTCTTCATCAAATTTCACATTAGTACTTTCAATCATCTTTCTCAATCTTTTGTTAAAGCATCTATATGCTTTGCTAGTAGTAGAGTATCCAAGAAAGATTCCTTCATCACATCTAGCATCAAAATTTCCAAGATTTTCATCATCTCTTTTAATATAGTATTTGCTTCCAAATACCTTAAAATACTTCATAGTAGGAGTCTTACCAATCCATAACTCAAAATGAGTCTTTGTTCTATTGTATATAATCTAAAATCTATTAAGAACATAAACAGTAGTACATATCGCCTCTCTCCAATACACATCTGGTACATTTGATTCTTTCATCATGGTTCTAGTAGCTTCCTCTACAGTATTGCTTTTCCTTTCAACTACTCCATTCTGTTGAGGAGTTCTTGGAGCAAAAAATTGTCTTATTATGCCATGTTATTCACATAATGCATTAAATTTACCATAAGTGAATTCTCCACCTTTATTAGATCTCAAACACTTGATTTTCAAGTTTACTTCATTTTCCACTCTTGCTTTGAATAACTTAAACCTATCCAGAGCCTGATTCTTTTCTCTAATAAATGAAACCCAAGTCATTCGAGTATAATCATAAATAAGCAACATGAAATATTTGTCACCATTCAGGTTTCTAGTTTGAGTTGGACCACAAAGATCAGTATGAACTAACTTCAGCATTTTGATAGTAGAATTCTCTTTTCCCTTAAAGTTGCATCTTGTCTATTTCCCTAATTAACAAATTCTACAAATAGCATTAGTAGGTCTTGTGATTCTAGGAAGCCCTTGAAAAATCTCCTTTGCATTGATCTTGACTAGGTTATCAAAATTTACATGTCCCATTCTCTGGTGCCATAACCAACTTTCACTGATTTAAGATACAAGGCAATGACCATCAACTCCCTTTAGCTAATAGATGTTTCCATGAGTTATTCTTCCAACAGCAATCATATCTCAATTTCTAGATCCTTTTTGATTTCACAGGTATTGTTCTGAAACACAAATTCAAAACCATTACTACACATCTAACCAACACTCAGAAGGTTATGCCTCAAACCCTTCACATAATATACATCATTAGTGCTATGCACTCCATCAAAACTAATTGAACCTTTCCCACATATCTTAGCTGTTGAATCATCATCGAACATAACTAAACCACCATCATATTTCTCAAGTTTAGTGAACTTACTCTTATCTCTAGTCATGTGATTCGAACATCCACTATCAATTACCCAGTAGTCTTCATCTTTTCTTGCATGAAAATCGGTAACCAAAGTACCTTCCATCCTATTTCTCTTATTCTCCAAAGCCTTTTTGCTTACACATTTCCCAGGGTTAGTGGATATAGATTTACTTTCCAAAGCTAAGAATAAACATTCATGATCATCAACCTTATTGTGCAATTTTCACACACATGCCCCACTGAGAGTAGGGACCCTCTTTTCTTATCTTGTTCTATTTGCTCATTTTGTTTAGGGTCCTGATCTTTTACCCTTAAGGGATAGGTCCCTCGGTCTTGATTTTTTTTCACCCAGGTACTTAAGGTTTTATCTACACTTGATGTGTCTCATTTCAACATCATCATGGCATGCTTGCTCCTTGAAAGTCAGGTTCAATTGAAATTTTTAGCTCATATGGTAAAATTTGCTAAGTGTCGAACAGGCTCGGTAAATTTGAGGTAGCTTGGATTACCCAAACCCTAGTCCAGCCAAAAATTATGAGCTACCTCAGATTTTCTAGATCTAAGCTCCTATCGTATCCTTGACCTTTTCAAATATTCTTCAAATCATTTATGGTGCATACTTATGATATGAAATGGGGGTATAAAAGGCAACCAATGATTCATTATTTTCCATTTCAACTTTGTGTGTGTTCAAACTTGAGGAAGCTTACACCCATCTTGCATTTTGTTAAATGCAAAAGTGGGGACAAGGATTCTTGTGTGGTTGCTTTGAGATCTCAAGGTTTTCATTAGATTCATTCTCCTGCACGTTGTTTGAAGGTTGGTTCCTTTCTATGCCTTTGATTTCATTTGTTTTGTGATTATTCAATCTTCCTTTGATTTTGAATAAAGTACTTCTTGCATGATATGCTTTATTGTGTGCCAAATTTGAGAGGGTAAGTAGGATATTTTGAAATGATTTCTAGGGTTTCCCATTTCTTTAAATGTTCATTTGAAGGGTTTGGTGTAGATTTCAATTTGATTAGATTGGGGTGCTTGGGTTTATTAAAATATTTACGATGCATTCTTTGTATTGTGTTTTCATGATTGATATTGGGAGTTAAAGGTGTTTCCCCATTTTAAGATTTGAATTGAAACCCTAGTTCTTGTCAACCCTAGATGAAGTTTGCAAATTTGAAAAATGAAATGAATCATGCTAAAGGATTTTGTGCAAGAAATTTAACATAAATTATCAGAAAGATTTGGTGTCGATTAAACCATCAAAATGATCATAACTCATTTTTGTAATGTGAAGCAAGCTCAACACTTAGAAAATTTTGAGCATGAGCTAGATCATCAGAGATTCCAAGCTAACTCAGATTTTCTAAGCCTCAATCCAGCCAAAAATTTCAAGCCCCCCTTAGATTTTATGAATCCTCAGCCATCACAAAATCCCAAAGTCTGATGATAGAATCTTTGATACTAAGTAAATCTTTGAGCATAACTTGTGATCAGTGATTTTGAGGTAGCTCAAATTTCTTGAGCCTTAATCCACTCAAGAAATCCAAGCCTCCTCAAAAAAATTTAATTCTCTAGGCCTTCAAATCTTTGATGCATGTAATGATCTGAGCTTCAATGAGAATGGTTTTGAATGTGATCTTAGAATAATTGGTGCTTGTATGAGTCAAAGAATCCCCATTTGTGAAATTTCTTTAGATTTGATGTAAGCAAGGTGGTGATGATTCTCTATTCAACTCAAATTGATCAATCTCAATCAAGGAGTTCAACTCTTGCAACACTATTCCCTCAACTTGTTCCAAACACCTCCTAATAGGCTGGTATCCCTCAAAAAGCCAACATATGAAGATATATTTTTGAGAAGGTCATACAATTTCTTGAAAAAAACCTTTTAAGATTCACAACAAGAAATAACACAACTTCCCAATAGATCCTATAAGGTTTCTTTGACACAAAATAGAAAACTAATAGACTGCCCCTACTTTAGGCTACTCAATTAGCCCTATTTCCCAAAGGAAGTACTTCCCAAACACCAAATAACCACTCAAACTCAATTGATAGTCATATATTGCACCCCAAAACAACAAATTCCATCAATTTTTCTTAGATACATGACCACTAAACCACTGTTCCACCAAACCCTCTCTTTTCATGCAAAAGACCTAGGGTTTATTGAAAATCATAACTCTCAAGATTTCCCAACTCTTCCAATGCATCCAACACCTTATACATACCCTATAAAAACTCAAAAATCCATTACATAGACATTTCTAACAACACTTTCTCAAAACCCATCATTGACACCTTCATTTCATGTGGAAAAATACCCTTCCTAGCCCTAGGGCATCACTCCATTTCACACAACTTGTCTCCCTTGACCTCAAAACCATATAAAAAATTGATATACCATATTACATGCCATTACACTAAGAAACAAGACATGATAGTAGGTGGAATGGCTTATTACATTATTTAATCTTCAAATATAACCTTCACTAGTCTATTATAGGTAGATTCAGAATATAGAAAAAATATCTCTCCAAACTTATTGATAGACTCTAAAAATTGACAAAAATGAAAGATAATCCATGCTACCAAAAATTACAATGATTTTCAGAGCAAATACATGTGGTACAGGTTCGTACAACCCTTGCAAAGTTTAGAAACTCAAAAAATTTGTAGAAAAAAAATTATATTTTTATTGGAAATCTCCAATATAGTGTTCAACAAAAACTTTGAGCCTTTTAAGGCTTTAAATATATGTTCCCTCTAAATTCTAACTAACAAAAACCTATAACTCCTTTTTGAACTTCTAAGACCCTTCATATTCCAAAATGTTGGATTTTGACAATATTTTGCTATGACAACATTTCTACACTTTTTGCAACTTTTTCTAATTTGGCACCTAAGACTCAAAACATACCCAATTACATTGAAAATGGTCTTCAAAGACCTTATTTAGTATTAATATACCTTAACTAACACCTCTACTTGACATATTGATCTCTTGATGTAGCCTTTATTTTCTTGGGTGCACCTACACCAGGATGCAAGTTAAAATGCACTTTGAGCCAAGCCTGAAAAATCTGAGCTACCTCAGATTACTCGAGCTTTAGTCCAGTTGGAAAATTTGACCTTGGGTGGATTCCCTGAGTTTTCCCCATTCACCTCAAACTTCAGGGTTTAGTGTTGAACTAGCATGCAAATGAGGTTAGGAGGTGTTCATCATTGAATTTTGAGAAAATTTTCTTTTGAATACGAATTCACTTGCATGATTTATTGATAGGGTAATTCACTTTACATTGTCATTAAGGCTTGCCTTGTCATTTTGATTCAATGACAACATTTTAGCATATACTGATAAACTTCATTGAATTAATGCCATGTGTTAATGAGTTATATTGCTATTTTGATTTGGGTGATTATGATTTTCTCTAACAAATGTAGGCATAATTGAGCCTTGAAAAGATCTCCAAATCCAAAGCTACTGCAGTACAAGAGGAAGTAAGAAAGAGAGTTGAAAGGATGAAGTATGACTTCAAGGGCATATGGCCAGAGTCTAGGATTTCTTCTACTTGGGAAAATATTGTAGATACCAACATGAGTCATGTGGAATATGATGAATTTCAACAAAGGATGTTCGGCAATGCACACGCTCAACTAGCACAAATTCTCACTCACACTAGTTTGGATCAAGCAACAAGGTTCCTTCCAACACAATTGTGCCCTAAATTGGTATTGGAGTGTGCAAAGAATTATGACTCAAACAAAAGGATCATAGTTGGGCCACAAGGAATAGTTCTGGCCAATATTACAGAGGAGTATATTGCAGGAGTATTTAATATTGCCTCACATCATAAGTTAATTGAGGAGATAAACGTCAAAGAGGCTATAAAGTTCTCTGATGGAGATCCTAACTGAGCCCTGGATATGATGAATAGCTCCTGATACTCAAGTCCAAGCCTCACTATTCCAAGCTTCCTAAGAAGCTACACAAAAGTGACTTCAAGATGGAGTACCATGATGTCATAACTCTCCTAGGTAAAGTAATACGAGTGGAGGAGGCTCATATTTTCCACACTTGGATGTTTTAACCTATAACAAAAATTATGGGTGGCAAAAATTATCATTGGGCCATAATTATAAGAAATAATTTGGATGCCCAATTGAGGAGTTTATAGGAGACTGGTAGGTTCACAATGAACTCATACCTTGTGTATATGTTGGCAAGTAAAACTAGATATAAGGGTCTCATTTGCAAGGGAACTATGGGAAAGGACATAATATGGGATATCTACCCACAATTGCAATATAAAAAAACTAACTACATGAGAGCAAACGATGCATTCTTTATGTACATTCCTAGGTTGTTGCTGGATGCTCTTCATGTCAGAGTCTCTTTTGATGCAATGGATTTGATTAAGTAGTATGGAAAGTGGTTTATTCAATTTTATAGGTTCACATACATCCAGATATAAGGATCCCTTGATGGCCCACTCAGATTACTTAGATATCCAACTAATAAACTTATATTATTGGAGATAACAAAGAAAATGGTAGCCTTTGAGGTAATTTTGTAAAAGGACCTACATAAGAACATATTGGGAGTAGAATTTCCATTATGGATTGGAACCTTGGAGGCCTTCCCATCTATTCAGAGTGCATAATATT
This sequence comes from Sequoia sempervirens, assembly GCA_007258455.2. NCBI lineage: Eukaryota > Viridiplantae > Streptophyta > Pinopsida > Cupressales > Cupressaceae > Sequoia > Sequoia sempervirens. Next base: position 61,658,217 of record VDFB02252616.1, read on the forward strand.
CTGAGAAGGAGATGGTACAGTTTGAATTGTACTCCCATACTAACAGGGATAATTTTGATCCCTGTGGCAAAGCCTAGAAACAAACTAATAGATAATTTAGGCATAAGGATCACTTCAAAGATTATTGGACCAATTCCTGAGATAAATTTGAATTCATAAGGAGGAGGTTCTCTAGGATACCTCTCAATTTGATAAGATTGTACAAAGTTACAAAGGTGCCAAACTAATTCCAAGATGATGATGTAGACTTGATTCAACACCATGATTTTGAGCCCTATAGGAACAAGCCATTGCCTCTAGTGAACTAGTTAGAAGAAGAAGTGATAGACTTGGACTAGGTAATAGAGCCTACAAAGAAGTACTCAAGGTTGTGGGTCAAGCATCAGGTGTTGGAGTGGGAGGCTGATGGCACTAAGTTTACATATGATTTGATGGGAGATTTGGAATCCCAATCTGAGGAAATAGCTAAAGCTAATAAAGGTGATGACACTACTAACCTTCATGAAGGAGATGGTCAAGAGGAAGAAAGGCCTCTGACTCTAAAGAGAAAAAAAGGAGCCAAAATCAAGTTAAGTTGGCTGAAAAATGATCGCCAAAGACAAAGAAGGCCCCCAAGGCTAGTGCTACTACTGAAGAAGGAGAGGCCTCACAACTAGTCAAGTAGAGAAAGTTGGTCACTAAGGGCCAAAAGGTAGCTAAATCTAGAAAGGGGAGCACTTCTACTGATGCTCCCTCTTTGGTTAAAGTTGTAGGTGTAGAGAGCTCAAGGGAGAAGCCAGAAGTGTATGTTAGGAGAAATTCTCCTAAACATAAGACATCCCTAGTGATTGAGATGAAGACTACAGAGGAAGAAGTGTAAATTAAAGAGGCACCTATAGATGATAGTTCCATGAGAGTAGTTCCAGGAAATAGTTATCCCCTTCTCCTCCTCACAATGTACAAATTTTAGAAGAAGCAATCCATGAGGAGGGAAACATATCAAATGATCCTGGGCAACATGAATTTGAAGATGAAGAGGTCTCTACTACCATAAGTGGATAATGGCAGAAATTCATGTAGGAAATTGGGCAGTCAACCTCTGGAGCACAAAGCAAGAATATTGAATCAAAGGTGACTCAAGAAATGCCATCTAAATCCCTAGAGAAAGAAATGCTTGAAGAACAGGAGGATCAACTAGGGATAGAGAAGAATGTGGAAGAAGTTGCTGACATCCCACATCAAGACAAGGATGAACAAGAGGCTCCCTCCATAGAGTTAGAAGCAAAGAAGCCTACTATCCTGGATTGGCTGGAAAAAAGGTTTAATAAAAAGCCAATAATTGTTCAGGAGGAAACTCCTAGTTGGTACAAACTATTAGAACAATGTGGACAACCAAAGAAAAGATAAAGAGCCAAAACGATATTAAATTTTTTAAGAGATGAATTTAATAACAGGGTTGTTCACATAGCTATTCTAGTAGAGAACAAGTTCAAGGATGAAGTGAGGCCCATTGATTATAAAGTGCAAACCATAAATTTGGGCCCATCCACCAATGAACAGGAGAAAGAGAAATTTCAAGAGTCATCCCAAGCCATTCTAAGAAGGATTGATAAAGAAACAAAAGAAAAAGAGAAGTTGCATAAGCAACTTAGTGATGTCTACAAGTATGTCTAGCACTTAATGAAGCCACTATAAATTGCTAGTGATGATGGTTCTTCAATTTTGGAAGGCTTGTTACCAAAGGAAGTTGTGTCTAAGATAGAAAAGTTGAAATATTCAGTGCATATCACCCAAGAGTGGCTTCAGGATGTTAGGAAAAGGGGTGATGAGTCAATTGAGCAGATCTTTAGCATTCATGCTCAGGATACTAAAATTCTAGAAAATACCTCTCAATTTTTTGTAGATTGTAATAAAGTTGATGAATCAACTATTGAAGAGTTGAAGAAAATTTTGCAAGTACCTAAGGAAGAATTGGCCTAGATGAACATTTTCACCTCTGATGACATTGTAAAATTGATGGAGTCGATAGAAGTGTGGAATTATAGGAGGAAGCTCCTCTCTAAGGCTCTAAAGAAGATAACTAAGCTACAGGGGAAGATGAAAGAAATATATGATAGTTGCATCACTGTTTTGGAAATCATGACTGGAAGAAGAAAGTTTGGTCAAAAGAATATGAACATCAGTAGATTGCAAGCATGGTGGCATGAGATTTATGATCCTTCTAAAAGTGCATCCATTTCCAAATACCATTTAGAGGATGCAACTATTTATATTTCCAAGATAGAAAAATATCATGAGTTACAAGTTGAATGGGATAAAATGATGCCCAAATATGTTGATGAGTTGAAAACTCATAAATTGACAATAAAATTTATCCCAACTCTAGATCTAGCTAACATGAGGGAAATATTAAAAAGGTCAAAGAATTATCCACTAGGTTAGAGGCCAATAAGGAGGGAGAAAATAGCCAACTTGGAGGCACCTAGGACAATGTGCTAGTCATGTGATTTTCCAACCAGAGTGGATAAACTAGAAGTTTGTGCTAGCAGGGGGAATATTTCTAGAAGGGTCTAGGCCAACCTAGACTTTGTTTTAAAATATTAAATGTAATTTTATTTTATAAAACTCTCTAGCCTGACCTATCTGGCTGACCTACTTTTTGTAACCCTAATTTTGGGCTGACCTAATGTAATTTCTCTATAAATAAAGGCCTCAACTTCATTTGAAGGGATTAGACATAGTTTGAATAGCTGGAATTGAAAGAAGAGTTAGTATTTTCTGAGAGAAAGTGCAAAAACATTTTGAATACATGAATTGTTGCAAATCTAGGTGATTCAATATAAGTAAAGACATTGTTCTTTTGTGTTCTTTCTTGTGTTGTTCACTTTGCATGGTTTTTATTTTTCCGGATTTTTTAATAAATTGATTTGAAGTTGTGGTTTCATGTTAGATTTTAGATTTAGATGTGATGCAATTGTGTTAGTGATCCAATATTTGAAGTGTTTGAGCAATCCTTGGTCCATACTTTTAGCAAGTTCTTGATTGTAAGTTGTCGTGTAAAGTTAGCCTAGGCCTAAATATTGTGTGTTGAGTTCAACTATGGGTATTTATTCATTTCAATTATAAAATAAGGTTTGTTTTTGTGAATACTCCATGATCTAAAGATCTTTATTTCCTTAGAAGATTGCACTATTTCTATGAGATTACAGGTTTAATCTAGGTTTAGTAGGAATTAGTTTTGGAAGGATTGGTCCACTTTGGATGTTTAATTGTTAGCACAATTGGTCCTAATTTTTATTTTTAGAAATCTCTCTAAACCCTTTATCTATTGCTATTTCTTTTAAATTTGGGTTAGTTTTAGGATTAAAAGCATCAACGTACTGCAAGATTTGATGAGTTTGAAATTTCTAGCATTTTTTTGTAAGGCCCCTTGTGATTGCCAACATTTTCACATTATCACTGAGTTGTTTATGCATTATCAAGACCTAAAATTAGAGACCTTGGGGTTATCTCTTGAGGTTTGATAATAGAGATTTACCTTTCAAGAGAGATAATATATTATATTTTGTCTGAGTTGTTGTGCAAAAAACACCATCAACAAACCTCATTCTCAGATTCATCATCAAAAATTCCTACTTCTTCTTTAACATAGTATAACTTCCTATATTTCTTATCCTTCCTATCCTTATCCTCATAATCCTTTTTATTCTTATATGAAGCTCTATTCGGACATCTTGAAGTATAATGACCAATATTACCACAACTAAAACATTTAAAGGGTGACATACCTTTATACTTTGTGGTACCTTTCTTCAAATTCTTGGTGAATTTTGTTTCCAACTCATCAACACCATCGCTATCTAGTTCATCTTCAATCTTCATTTGCTTAAATGTTGTTTCTTTCTTTTCTTCCATCTTGTCTTCTTTCCAAAACTTTCTCATCTCAAATGCTTGAAAGGTGCCAAACAACTATTCCAATGTGTACTTCTTAGGATCATACATTTCTTCAATCACTGAGATCTTATCGTTGTAGCATTCTAGTAGGGTGATTAGGATCTTCTCAATTATGTATTCATCTGATAGTTTTCCTCCTTGATTCCTAACTTCATTTGTAGTCAGTTTAACCCCCTGAAAGAAAATTGTAAATTCTTCACCCTCTTCCATTTTCAGATTTATAAATCTATGCTTTTCCACCAGCTTCTTTGTTGTTTTCACTCTTTCATTTCCTTCATACATGTCTTCCAACTTTTTCTAGACTTCATATGCAGTATCCAAAGAAAGAAATTTAGCTTGCTCATTTTTAGATAGCCTGTTGCAAATATCATACTTTTCCTTCTCATTTTCTTCATAAGCAGAAATCTCATCTGCAGTAGTAATACTACTAGATGAGGGTGTATACTTTGTCTCAACTTCCTTCTAGGTTCTGAAACCAAGAGAGATAATATATGCTTTCATCTTTCCTTTCCAATCATTGTAGTTGGCTCCATTGAACATAGGGATCACCAGCTTATGTGCCATTGGATCTTCCTCAAGCAGTTAACCTCTACACTAAGGAACCAAAGCTATGATACCAATTGTTAAACAAGTGCAGGAAAATTGAGAGGGGGCTGAATCAATTGTCACAAATTATATTTTAAAACTCAACACTTATTAATTCCACAACCACACTATTTTTTTATAAGTAAAAGCATGAAACACAAATAACATAAAGTAAACCAACATAATGAACACCAGATTTTTACATGGAAAACCTATAGAACCAAGATCCTAGACCTACATAAACATAATAAACAAACACATAGTTATATCAAATGCAAGTGAGAATCAAGATTCCCCATGAAATCCATTTAAATTACTGTTAGCAATCAGATATGCACCCTGTGTCAGATTTGCAAAATCGGACTATCTATTGAAAAATGGAAACTCTTTTTAGATGTGGGTGATCTATGTGAAAAGAGAATCTCCAGAGTGAGTTTGTTCTCTGAATGATGGTGTAGACATCTAAATTTAGACACTTAATTTATCCAAATTCATCCATTTTCATCTTATTTTTGTTAATTAAGTAATACTGCTATTATTTAATTAATAACTTTAATTTTGCCAAATCCCTAAGGTATCTAATCAATAATACCTTATCTCTTTAATCCTCCTTTCATCAAATGAATTAAATAAATATCACATTTATTTAATTCCTCCTCATGTCACATCCTCCATCATCTTTATCTAATCTTAATCCTTCTTCTAATCTCAACATTAGGATGTGCACATGCCTAATCCTTGATTAGGAGGTGTCACATCCTCCAAATTTTGCAAGTTGGTCTCTAATCTCTCTTAGCCACCTAACCTTCTTCTAACCCCTCATCAACTTGTCTAATCACCCCCTTTATTCAACTCTTTCCATCCCCCAAGAAATTTTTAATTCCTTTTGTCTTCCCAAAGTCCTTTGAGGAATTTTTAATTCCACTCTCATCTTTCAAGGAATATTAAATTCCTTTTCTCTTCCCCTATCCTTTATGACATGTGTCCTTGGTCAACCTTATTAAAAGCCTTCCCCTTTTGGACAAGGCACTCCACTTCCCCATATGAATTTTTAATTCACCTTTTAATCCCCCAATGCACTTAAAAGGAATGTTTAATTCCTTCACTTCTTCCCACATGTCCTCTCTTTATTTTTTATTCTTTCCCCTCTCCCCATGAGGATATTTGAGGAATTTTTAATTCCTCACATGTCCTCTCACCCACATAGGGACAAGTACCTCCTTTATGAGGAGATCTTGTCCAATCCCAAGGTACTTGGTACCCCCCTCCATGTCATGTACTATCCTTCCACCTCATGTCCACTTCACCTTTTAGGGCTATATCACATGCCACATGTCAAGATGTGAGGGCTTGTCAGTTCTCAACTCACCTTGGTCCTACATCTTGATCATTGGTGGCTCAATCTTGGCCATCCATTTCCCTAGAGATTTGCAAAATCTCTACAAATACCCCCTCTTTTCTCTCATTTTAAGGGAGATCATTTTGCTAGCCAAACTCTTGCAATTTTATTTCTCAATCTACACTTAGCCATTTTCATGCTTTTATCCATCTCCATCCATCCTCACATCATCATCTAGTTTGCATATCTTGCCATCCAAGGAGCATACACATCAAAGATCGAAGGGCCAACCAAAGGATCGATTCGACACAAGGTATAAAGTTTTATTTGTTGTTTTTATCTTGTGTTGATTCCAACTTAGGCTAGTCTTGAGGTGTAGGTTGTTTTGGTGTTTATTTGCACTTTTTAGTTTGTTGCTCATTTTCTAATGCATATATTCGACCTATCACATTTTTGGCACGCCTGGTGGGACCCACAAACGGGTCTTTTTCTTTCACGTTTGCTGTTTTTGGCATTTTTGTAGGTTCAGGTTACAAAGTGGCAGACTTGACCTCTCTGGTGGCGGACCTGACCTCTCTGTTGGCAGAACTGACCTTTGGTGGCGGACCTGACCTCTCTGGTGGCGGACCTGACCTTCCGGTGGTGGACTTGAGCTTCCGGTGGCAGACATGACCTTCTGGTGGCAGACCTGACCCTCCAATGGTGGACTTGACCTTCTAGGGGCGAACTTGACCTTCCGGTGGTGGACCTGACCTTCCGGTGGTGGACTTGACCCTCCGGTGGTGGACCTAACCCTCTGGTGGCAGACCTGACCTCTCTGGTGGTGGACCTGACCTCCTAAAGGTGAAATTTCAAGTTTTTACCAATTGTTCTTTGGTAAATTAGGCACATAGTTTAATTAGAGGGGTCAACAAACCTTGTTTGACGTGCTTGTGGAAGGCTATTTGACGTATCCAATCCCCTTGCGCCATTTGGTGATCCTGGGTGATGAGAAATCATAGCTTTCCAAGTCCTTTGAGTCACCCTATTTTCATTTTCTTAGTAGGACTTGCTTGGGGATTTCATCACCCCAAGGGATGATTCCAACCACATGTACGAGCGGGGTATATAAAGGGGGGAGAGCGAAAGTTGTACCTCAATCCAACCACGTTGTAATTGGCAAAGCATCGGGATGACGTGGAGAGTTGGTCCGAGCCTTTAGTATCTCGCTAAGGTTCCTGACTCACGCTTGTAACGGGTTGGTGTTCACGGTTTGGGCCTCATGTACCGGGTGTGTATCGAGGACTCCTTAGCAACCATGTTTATCCTAGAGTAGAAGACTTTGTTGGCCATACCCGTTTCTACTAATCTTAGGGTTGTGCTGTCTGAATTGTTTTTCTCGTGCAAAACCAGTCATTTTCAGTTTAGCCAAATCTTTTTATCAATATTTGCTATATTTTGGGTCCTTTTCCTTACTCATCCATCAAAAAATCAAGCTTAAAATTATGCTTTGGTAGACCTGACCTCATGCTGTGGCGGATTTTCCTTGACAGGAAACCGTATATGCCTTGCCATTTGCACACTGTAAACCCGTTTTCCTCCGTTCAAGTGCCAATCTTCTTGATTTTTCGTGCTCTTTCCAATGACATATAACACTTCATACTTTTGAGAAACTTTTTCTCTAGTGGCGGACCTGACCTCATGCTGTGGTGGACCTGACCACACGCTGTGGCAGACCTGACCTCATGTTGTGGCGGATTTGCCTTGACAAGCAACCATATATGCCCTACCATTTCCACACCGTTTATCTGATTAACTCCGTTCAAAAACAATTCTTCTCAATTTTTCGTGCTCTTTCCAACAACATATAACACTTCATACTTTTGAGCAACTTTTTCTCTGGTGGCATACCTGACCTCCCAGTGGCGGACCTGACCCCTCCAGTGGTGGACCTGACCTCCCGGTGGCAGACCTGACCTCTCGGTGGCGGACCTGACCCCTCTGGTGGCAGACTTCACCTCCTGGTGGTGGACTTGACCTTGGTGGTGGACCTGACTTCTCGATGACGGACCTAACCACATGCTGTGGTAGACCTGACCTCATGTTGTGGCGGACCTGACCTTCTACTCTTTCTTCCCGGAGCTGCCATTTCCACGTTGTTTATCTGATTGACTCCGTTCAAAAGCAATTCTTCTCATTTTTTCGTGCTCTTTCCGTTGACATATACCACTCCCTACTTTTGAGAAGTTTACCGGGGCACCTTTTTCTTCTTCATCTGCCTCCTCGGGGGGCATACCCTACCATTCTCTTTGTTTACTCGTTCCGAGTAAACATTCATCCATTTAACAGATCCTTTCATCATTCTGAACTCTCGTTCTATCATTCCAATCATCCGTTTACTCATTCCGAGAAAACATTCATCCATTTAACATATCCTTTCATCATTTTGAACTCTCGTTCTATCATTCCGATCATCCGTTTACTCATTTTGAGTAAACGTTCATCCATTCAACACATCCTTTCATCATTCTAAACTCTCGTTCTATCATTCCGATCATCCGTTTACTCGTTCTAAGTAAACATTCATCCATTCAACACATCCTTTCATCATTTTGAACTCTCGTTCTATCATTCCGATCATTTGTTTACTCATTCTGAGTAAACGTTCATCCATTCAACACATCCTTTCATCATTCTGAACTCTTGTTCTATCATTCCAATCATCTGCTTACTCGTTCCGTGTAAACGTTCATCCATTCAACACATCCTTTCATCATTCTGATCATCTGTTTACTCGTTCTGAGTAAACGTTCATCCATTCAACACATCCTTTCATCATTCTGAACTCTCGTTCTATCATTCTCATCATTTGTTTTTTCGGGTGCAAACGCTCATCCATTCAACACATCCTTTATCATTCGTGAACTCCCGTTCAGTCGTTTTGATCATTCGTTTACTCGTTCGAGTAAACACTCATCCATTAACACATCCTTTCATCATTGAACTCTTTTCTATCATTTTATCATCCGTTTACTCTTTCCGAGTAAACATTCATCCATTCACACCTCCTTTCATCATTCGAACTCTGGTTCTATCATTTAGCTCATCCCATTTACTGGATTCAGGTAAACTCTCATCCATTTGACACATCCTTTCATCATTCCGAACTCTCGTTCTATCATTTCGCTCATTCGTTTACTTGTTCCGAGTAAACTCTCATCCATTTAACGCATCCTTTCATCATTCTGAACTCTCGTTCTATCATTCTGATCATCCATTTACTGGTTCCAAGTAAATGTTCATCCACTTCACACATCCTTTCATCATTCTGAACTCTTGTTCTATCATTCTGATCATCCGTTTACTCATTCTGAGTAAACGTTCATCCATTCAACACATCCTTTCATCATTCTAAACTCTCATTCTATCATTCTGATCATCCGTTTACTCATTTTGAGTAAACGTTCATCCATTTCACACCTCCTTTCCTCATTCTGAACTCTCGTTCTATCGTTTCGATCATCCGTTTACTCATTCCGAGTAAACATTCATCCATTTCACACCTCATTTCCTCATTCTAAACTCTCGTTCTATCATTCCAATCATTCATTTACTTGTTTCGAGTAAACATTCATCCATCTCACACCTCCTTTCATCATTCTAAACTCTCGTTCTATCATTCTGATCATTCGTTTACTCATTCTGAGTAATCGTTCATCCATCCCAATCAATCGTTTGCTCATTTTGAGTATTTGTTCATCCATTTCTATCATCCATTTCTCCAATCAAATCATCGTTTTCCCCATCCAAATCCCCTGAACTTTGTCTCAGGTTATTATCCAAATTCACTGAAGTGTCTGATCTGATCGTCATCATCAACATCCACTTAGGATTGTCATCCATCCTAAGTTAATCATTATCGTCGACCCAATCAATCCATTTTCAATCTCAAAGTGGATTCGGTGCCGCAATCATCTCTTTATCATTTAATTCGATCAATCAGCATCCTAAGTCACCTAGGGTAATCTCTGAATGGCGTTTAAAGTCCCTTTCGTCATCCTATCTAGTTCATCAGTCGATCTTATCAATCATCAATCAATCCAATCCAATCGCATCTAATCGCATCCTTATCCAATCACCTTCGACCCAGTCAATCTACTCCCATCTCGAAGTAGATTCAGGGTCGTAATCATCCTTTGATAATCTAATCCAACCACATCACCTTCGACCCAATCAATCTACTTCTATCTTGAAGCAGATTCGGTGTCGGTTGTCAGAATCAATCCCATCACATCATCCAATCATCATAATCTGAGCTTTAGTCCAATCCTGATCTGAGTTTGACCTAAATCCTTATTTGAGCTTTAATTTGTTTCCATCCAAAATCTTTTATCCATCCTCTTTATCCTTTCACCATCATGAATCCTTATCCTCCATCAATAGTAGTCAAGGGAAACCCTAATTACGTCAACGATGATAATGAAAGTCTTGTCGATCAAGAGGTATATGACATGGATCCCCTTGACACTATTATTGCTAGTAAGCTTTCTCCAAGCACATTCCAAAATCCAATCACCCCATCGAGTTATCCCATCATGTCTTCATCTATGCCTAATCACACTCCTTATGCTACCTTTGACAAGGGATGTCCATCATATCCATCATATCCTTCATCTACATCATCCCCTTATCCTAGTTTGCCGTCACAATACCCCTATCTCAATTCCCAATCCACATCCTCTTATCTCAATCCTTCGTCCACATGTACCCACTACCCTAATCTTCCATACGAATCCGCTCAGCCTAATCCTACATTCACACCTTCTTATCCAAGTCAAACACACCCATCAACTTACCCTAATCCAACATCTGCATCTCCCTATATTAATCCAACACCTGCATCTTCCCATCCTAATCCACCATCCCAATACCTTTATTACAACACGCCACCCATATCTTCTACCAATGATCCACCATCCATGTCATCCTATCCTAATTTCCCATGCCCATATCCTTACCTTAATCCTCCATCCAGTCTTAATCTTCCATCTAATCCTAGTCCACTAATCCATAAACCTTCATCCACTCCCACCTCACCATCTCAGCCTAGCGTATTCAAGTTTCTCCAAGGACTTATAACAAAGGAAACATCCCCCACTCCACACATTGCAGCCGTGGAACCATGCCATCCCAACCCATCATCCATGGTCATTAGTGACGAGACCCTTCTCCATCCAACACCTATCATTAATGATACCATCACATCCTCTGAATCCACTGAGTCCCCATCTCCTACCATCACATCTACCAAATCCATTGAACACCCACCCCCTACTCTAAGAGTCGTCGAGTCCATCGATGACACCCAAATCCAATCCACTTCTTCAACTCCTAGTGTCACTAACATCCATTCCCATGAATGTTTTGAATCCTCCATCCCTCCATCTTCCCCAATTGAAGAGTCCCACCAAGACTTCATTATCATGCCTCCTGCACACGATGAGTCATGCCAAGAGCCTGATCTGAAGCATGCCAACATATCCCCTCCTCTAGATCAAGATCCTACCATCCCATCTAGTCAACCGCAAGATCACAGTCCCCCATCCATTCCATCCCATGATCCTCTTGACATTCAAGATTCTACCGCTCCATTGCATTAGCCTACTACCACAAAATCAGATCCTATCATATCCCCTACTCCCTCTCCAGATACCACCCATCCAAATGTTGCTATCCCATCATCTCCTTCTCAAGATCCCCTGTCATTGCCTAAAAATGCTATCCCCACACCGCTTGCATATCCCCTTGGTACTCTCACATTCTTCCATTGTGGCCTCCTTGCAAAAGAAAAACACAGTGTATATACCACCCATCATCCCCCACCTAATAATGGACTCGCATCATGTTTTCAGAATAACAAAAATCCTATCATGGATCGAATGCTCAAGAACATGAACTATCAAGGAAAAGGTCTAGGCCTTCATGAGCAAGGTATTTTAGAGCCCATCCAAGTCAAAGAACAAATCTGTATGCAAGGTCTTGGATCTATTCCCCAAACTCATAATCTAAACACGTTGGTACAACCTCTAGACGTCCTCAACGAGCCTTTTCCAAAAGATATGTCGGCTCTTCCCATCGCTCCACCAAATCATATGCTACAATCCCTCCTCCTTTAGCGTATCACCTCAAAACAACTGTCTATATTCCTCCTTCATCTGCTCCATCCATTTTGGGTCCTTATATCCCTCCATCCACCATCTCCTGTCCTTCATCTACTCTATCCATCTTGGGTCTGTATATCCCAAGATCACCTCCTCCATCACATCCATTCATCCATCCAACACCTATTCATGTCATCCATAATAAAAATCCCTTTTTCAATATCCCATAATCAGGATCAACAAAGGCACATACCTAAACATCCTCCATTTACACATAATCCCCTTACTCCTACCTCCATTGCCCCACATCATCCATCCCATCACACCCATCCCATTTCTAATAAAAGCACTTTGGATACTAACATAAAAATTCATAAATCCAAACATCCACATGAATCTAAAGCTCCCCATGTCCCCTCTATACGACATGTTGAAGAAAAGAAAAATCAAATCCACAATTCAAATCAAACCCATTAGCCACAAAGGCCCACTAAAGCAAAAATAAAAACCATGTGGATCCCAAAGAAAAAAGATGCAATGCCATCAAATAAAAAATCTGTAAGAACATCCAAAGTTGCTAATCCAAAAGCTAATCATCCCCCTCTTTCATCTCCTAAGTCTGTTTTGGGTCCCTATGTCTTGAAATTCACTATTCCATCTCCTCCATTATCCCCACATTCTCCATCCATTAATCCTCTTATCTTTTCACATCCATCACCATATGTGCCAATGTTGGTTCTGAACTCACCACCCCATCACACATCCACCCCATCATTCTATCCATACCCTTTCTAGCATCCCATCCATTACCCCACATATCTCCCCCATCAAATCCCTCTAATTCATCCTTTTGCATAATCCATTTCTCCTAATAAGGTTGTACCAGCATCCAACCGTCAGTTTGAACATGAGCTCTTAATACCTTGTACAAAACTTGATGCTTGAGTCCTTCATCCATATCCTTATCGCATGTCTTCTAAATCCACTTATTCGCCTCCCTATCCTTATCCATCTCCTTCTGCATGCTATCCAAAAAGTCCAACAATCCAAAAAAGTTCAAAATCAAAAAAAATCAAAAAATCAAAAAATAAAATAAATAAATAAAAATAAAATAGTAAAGAGAAATAATCTATCCAATGGTGAAAACTTGGAAAGCAAGCACCTTGGATAGGTACCATGATGAAAACCTAGAAAACAGGCGTCATGCATAAATCCCCATTTGCACTTGGGGGCAGTTTCCTGCTATGCATTCCCTCCATCCACTATGCTTCCTGCTATGCTTCTAGCTATGCACTCGTCTTCTTGCTATATTTCCTCTTCATTCATCCCCTCCATCCTGCCTATCTTACACATCCTACTTGGCATATCTCATTTATCCCGTCACTCCATCCCTCTTGTGATCTTGATCAAAAAAATAGGGGCACCTATCTATGCATGCTTTGGACACCTCTTGGTATAGATTCCCTACACACATGCTCTATCATATCCCTAAATCACCCATCCTATCCTCCTCCAGTTATCTCCTTCATTTTCCCATCTTCTATCTCTCATGCCTCATTATACATGACATATCTAGAGTGGGGGAATTTATCTTCCTTTGTGATTTAGTCCTTGGAGACATCATTCCTTCCATCCTAGCATCCCTTTTCATCCATTCATTTGGTAACCTTTTCCCCATCCTTCATCCACTCCATCCATCTTGGGTTCTTATGTCCCTCCATCTCCCCATCCCTATCTTCTTATCCTTCCATCATAGAATCCTTTGTCATCAATCCATCTGGCCACCTTTTCCTCATCGTCCATCCCAACAATCATCTTCCTCCCCCCTATCCTCTACCCTCATCCCATCTCATAATCCCTTGTCATTGGTATCTAGCTATAGGCTTTTCCCCACACAATCCAATGTCATCTATCTTATCATCATCACTTTTTCTTTTTTTGCACATCTTTTCCATCTCCTATCCTTTCTCATCATTCATCTCTCCATCATATCATCCTCCCAATTCATCTTTTGATGATTTGAATAACTATCCCATCCTTGAGCTTTGTGATCACCACCATCCTCCAATTCAATCCAACAGGTCTATCATGTCCCATCATGTCGGTCCAATCATTTTATCCCCTTATCTGGGGTTATCTCATCATCCTTCATCCATTGTCTATCGTTGATCTTTTGTCGAACTATGTTGCCCCTATGCTTTCACATAGGCAAGGTTGATCATTTGATCCACCCCCGAGGTTCCATCATCGGCCTTTCTACTTTGTCCATCTGATCCTTTATCATTTATCATCAGTCTTCAACTCTTGTTCCTATTGTCTATCTTGTCTTTACCATCCATCGAAGTCTCTTAGCTTGTGTCATGTCTCTTGTGTCATGTCATCAAGCTATGCCCTTATCTAGCTGGATCTTAACAAAAAAGATCCACTTGTATCATCAAATCCAATCAGTTTTGAGTATCCTATGTCATATCAATCTTTTAGTTTAGTATCCATCATCGGTCTCAACAAGATGCATCCTTCCTAGCAGACCTCATCAATCTCATCCATCCCCTTGATCCTATGGCAAAGGACGTTTGAAATTGATTGCGATCTTTTGATGCTTTTGGCTTTTGTTTATCATTTGAGCTTCGTATCATTACTTGTCATGGTCGCCTTGATCCATCATATCATGGTGTGCTTTGACTAGTCAACATAGGGGTGTATATTGATTTTTTCTTTGTTGTTGTCTTCTTGGTTGTCCCACGTAGTACCCACCAAGATCCCTGAGGTCTTGTGTTACGCTGGGGCATCCTTGCATGCTTGTGGTTATCCCAATACCTGGCCCAACCAAGGTCATCGTGACTTTGGGGTGTTGGGATAGCCTTCTTGTTTGATGTGTTTGTTTCATGCATTAGACACCAATTTACCTTGGTTCTTCATACCCTGGCATCTTGTGTCTTATTCTATAGCAAAAAATTAGTGCTCCGACGATGGCAAATTTCATGTGGATTGCATTTCATCTCCATCCTCTCCTCAATCAAACTCCCCCCCATCCATTCATCCTTCATCATGCTTCCCTCCCAATCTCTTGCCACCTTTTCATCCTTTCTCACCCATCACTTTGCATCATCTTCTTCATCTCACCTTGCATCATCTCATCCATTTCGAGAGCACACCCGTGTTCTCTTGAGCCCGCATGTCCTCTCGAGGGGGCATCCTTCATCCCTAATTTTCCATCATTTTCTTTTTATCTTCCTAGTCACTCCTTTGAATGACTGGGGCATCTTTCCCAATCTAACCATCTTCTTCTAGGTTCTATGTTTTAATGATCTTTGAAATGATGCTACTTCGTAACACCATCTCAAAGAGGGGCAAAATGTAGACATCTAAATTTGGACACTTAATTTATCCAAATTCATCCCTTTCGTCTTATTTTCGTTAATTAAGTAATACTGCTATTATTTAATTAATAACTTTAATTATGCCAAATCCCTAAGGTATCTAATCAATAATACCTTATCTCTTTAATCCTCCTTTCATCAAATGAATTAAATAAATATCACATTTATTTAATTCCTCCTCATGTCACATCCTCCATCATCTTTATCTAATCTTAATCCTTCTTCTAATCTCATCATTAGGATGTGCACATACCTAATCCTTGATTAGGTGTCACATCCTCCAATTTTTGCAAGTTGGTCTCTAATCTCTCTTAGCCACCTAACCTTCCTTTAACCCCTCATCAACTTGTCTAATCACCCCCTTTAGTCAACTGTTCCCATCCCCCAAGGAATTTTTAATTCCTTTTGTCTTCCCAAAGTCCTTTGAGGAATTTTTAATTGCACTCTCATCTTTCAAGGAATATTAAATTTCTTTTCTCTTCCCCATGTCCTTTATAACATGTGTCCTTGGTCAACCTTATTAAAGGCCTTCCCCTTTTGGACAAGGCACTCCACTTCCCCATGTGAATTTTTAATTCACCTTTTAATCCCCCAATGCACTCAAAAGGAATTTTAATTCCTTCACTTCTTCCCACATGTCCTCTCTTTATTCTTTGTTTTTTCCCCTCTCCCCATGAGGATATTTGAGGAATTTTTAATTCCTCACATGTCCTCTCACCCACATAGGGACAAGCACCTCCTTTATGAGGAGATCTTGTCCAATCCCAAGGTACTTGGTACCCCCTCCATGCCATTTACTATCCTTCCACCTCATGTCCACTTCACCTTTTAGGGCTATATCACATGCCACATGTCAAGATGTGAGGGCTTGTCAGTTCTCAACTCACCTTGGCCCTACATCTTGATCATTGGTGGCTCAATCTTGGCCATCCATTTCCCTAGAGATTTCCAAAATCTCTATAAATACCCCCTCTTTTCTCTCATTTTAAGGGAGATCATTTTGCTATCCAAACTCTTGCAATTTTATTTCTCAATCTACACTTATCCATTTTCATCCTTTTATCCATCTCCATCCATCCTCACATCATCATCTAGTTTGCATATCTTTCCATCCAAGGAGCATACACATCAAAGATCGAAGGGCCAACCAAAGGATCGATTCGACACAAGGTATAAAGTTCCATTTGTTGTTTTTATCTTGTGTTAATTCCAACTTAGGCTAGTCTTGAGGTGTAGGTTGTTTTGGTGTTTATTTGCACTCTTTAGTTTGTTGCTCATTTTCTAACGCATATATTCGACCTATCACAGATGGATCCTATTCTAAGTAATTTTCTAGGAAAATGGATAGAGGAAATGACTAAAATTAAAACCTATGACTTAAGGGACTTTTCATAATTGATAATGATTTAATGATGATTTTGATTTTCTTCTCACAAACAAATTTCGGAAATCAACAATATCTCACAACCTCTCATGAACAATCAACACATAAATAATTTGCATGAAGATTTGAGTTTAAACACAACATGCAACCTATATCTAATGAACGTTTTGCACTAAAATTGCAACTCTAGGACATGATAAGGATTCTGCAAGCATAAATCATAATACAACATCAAACTAAAACTACAAAAAGCACAAAATTGAGAAGTAGGAATGTTGCTTCTTTTCAACTGTAGGAGTATGCCCAAAATCTGAAATTGAGTACAAAGGAAGTTTAAAGGCTCAAAAATGTGTATAAGCAAGAAACTAAAATATGAACTCCCCAGAAAAACTAAGTTTTCTTCAAGATATATCTCCAAAACCGTAATATGAGCTCAATAAGAAAGCTCAAGGAAAGGTATCAAAAACTACCTCAAAAGTCTACACAAAAGCGAAAAAAAAACACTTTTTGCAAATACATACTGAAAAGCCTCTCAAAATAGGCCAAATATTCTTTTAAAGCAAAAAAAACACCTTATCTCTCTAGCAGGAATCTCAAATCTGGGCCAAGGAAAAAGCAAGAAATTTGCTAAAAATAGCGAAGAATTAAAGAAATTTATAAAATATCACTTTAATCCTGCTTTACATGGCTTGCAGATTTTATATCCTGACAATTAGATTTATTTTTTGCATTTAAAGATTTTGGAAATCTTTTGCAATAATACAACTTATCTCTCCAATACAATCTTTATTTTCTTAAAAAATCATAAATTATAAGATGCATCTCCTATCCATATCCTAATTGATTTCTTCAAAATCAATCTGAAAACAAAATAAACCCTAAGTCATAAGTGCAATGATTTTACAATTTTTATTGATTTCCCACAAAATCAATTAAAATCAAGGATATTTATCACTATCCATTTCTTACTAAGCCACTATTAATCAAAAATCCCTAAAGTCTATAGCCCCTTACATTACCAAAAATTTAATCAAATAAGCCTAAGGATTTAGGCAAATGGCACCACCATATTCACAAGGCTCGACCTAGGCATTGAAAATTGGCCACATGACACATTCAACTTGGAACATTTGATAATTAATGTGAAATAAAATAGGCCCCAAGTTCGAGTAAGGTCAACATGGAAAAAACAAGGGAAAACCCTAAATCACTTCATTTCATCTTTGTGACTCTTGGGAAAACCGCTCTACAAGTAGTGTTGCCATGAGAAGGTTAGGGTTTCAGCTTTGAGACTTGATTCAAGCTCACTCATCTTCGATTTTGATCACATTCGGCCTCTACTTCTTAATGGTAAGCTCGTCTGTAATTTACTTGATTCCACTCATTCTTGGCTTCTTTGATGAGAATGAAGGCCTCACGGGTCGTGGCTATATCATACTTCTAATGCATTTTTTCCATCTCTATACTCTTCTCCTCACTGGCCACCAACATATGAGCTAGGGTTCCATTTTTTGAAGAAGATTTAAGCTCCATGCTGGATGCTATTGTCGAATCTCCATGTTCTCTGATGGTCAGAATTCTTTGAGAGTTTCATGTGAGTTCTCTATGACTTATTGCTTCATTTTCCACATAAATTTCTTGGCTCTAGCTACAACATAAACACAATTTTTTATGTATTTTGGTGATTCAACATTTTGTGTGTTGATGCCATATCATTGGCTGCCATACTTGAGATCGACTTTGAATTTTGAAAGCTCTTTGAGCTCGAATGAGGGTTATGTATTCTTCTATAGGAAACAATGGTAAGCCTTCTACTCCCTATTTTTTTCATTCTAGTAAAAGAAAGCTTATGAAGCTTCCCATTTTTGCAAAAGGTTGGTTTCTAACTCCATATCCATATGCAGGATGCACCATTACATGCTCTTATCAGGCATTCTGAGACTAATCTGGGCTCGAACCATGATGGTTTTCTACTCCTTAATTTTCTTTTGTGATCCATGTCTAAACCCTTACATGGGTAAACTGTATTTTGAAGAAGACTACACTTCTAAGACAAAAAAACCATATGGGTACTTGTGATTTCTGTATTTAGCTCCAAACCCAATGTGGGTATTTGACATACTCAAAATTGTAAATATGTAGCTATGTTTTATCTTTGTGACACCATATGCTTGCTTTCTTCTATTAAGACAAACTTTTATAAGCTTTGCACTGTGTAAAAAGATGCTTCCCTTGTATGAAAACACAATATGCTTTCTACATAAGACATATCCATTGATTTTGAAAGAGGAAACTCTATAGCTTTGAATGATAAACAACAGAACACTTCAAATCCCTATTGTATTCCTCTTGGGATAGAAAACTAAGCCTTCAGGAAAAATGCAAAACATGTGTTGAAACCTTTCATTCTTGAGGGTGGCCAGTGTGATTTCACTTTACTGTCACCTTCCTATGATCAAAAGCTTTTAGGCCTACTGTTTTAAGAGAATGACCACCTCATCTTTCACTGTATAATTGATTTCTTGTAGGGTCAAAACTCATGTAATGTAAGCAAGGAAAAAGAGTCTGCATTTTGAATCTCTGTAATCCACACACTTCTTGTACTTCCCTTTAGTATTCTTGGTAGGTTAATTTCTTCTATTTGACACTCTTCATGCATTTTTATGCACCATTTAATAAAAATTGTACCATGCACTTGCTCTCTTCTCAAATGAAAATCTAAAACAGTGCTCCTTGTTGAGGTATTTTGTATACATGTTCACTATCATTGCTTAAAGATAGAATACTACTATAATATCATGAAACAAGATGCATAACAACACCCATGACAGAAAAATACAAACTGTACAACAATACTTGTGATTTTCAATTATGAAAATGATGTATTCCAGTTGAATTGATTGATCTCATTTAAACCTATTGTTCACCTGTAGCTTTCAAGAAGCATACTTGATTGTTATGAGTGAACAGTCGGCTTAATAACTTGATGGGTGAATTATGTTTTACTCTTCCAGTTGTATTATTTTAGATGAACATGATAATTTCATTCTCCTTCTCAGCCCACTTGTAATGTATAAGGGGCAGCATGCCGAGCTCTACCCTTGTGGGATCCCATTTTCTCCCACATGCTTGGTCTTCAAAAGATAATCAACTACATGACCTTCCCTATACCTGGACAAGGAAACAAACAATGTTAGCAAAAAACAATATATGATGATGATGTTCTCTCTTTTTAGTTCATGTTTTTGTTCCTTCCTTTAGTTGGTTCTATGCATTGCAAGGATTGAAATATATCTCTGTTAGTATGGCATGTAGTATAATTTATATCCTGAGCTCTTAATTGACACCCCTCTTAATCTTTTGTAGGTACATTCAAGAGTGAAAGTAGGATGGAGCAACTACAAAGCATCAACCGAAAATTGACTCAATCAATGATGGATATGTCCCATGTTATTTTCTTTTCACTTCCAGTTGTATATTTCCTTTCTTGTCATGAATGGAATGGCTAAAACCACGGCTTGTGTGGGTATTTAATTTTTTTCTTTCATTTTCATTCTAAAAGAAAAGCATTAAAATTCAATGTTGTACTTGTCATTTGTACTCTTGCAATAAAATGAACACATGTAATGTGAATATCTTCATGAAATAAATGAAAACATTCTACTTTATCATTTGTATACTCACTTTTGTACTCCATTTGATTTGTAAATAATTTGAGCAATACTTCTGAAACTTAGTTTCCTTAAGCCACTTGCGTGACTATCACTTGATGAATAAAGTGTAAACAACACTTGAGCATAAATAGAAATAACTATTCTTTCCACCTTAAGATATAATAATATTTAATCAGCTCCACCAATTGAGCTATAGCGAAAAAATAGTAACAATTACAAAGAACAAGAAATGAGATGAAGAACATAAGCAAACAAATCCTATTCAATGTAAAGAAAACCCTTGATCCCATGAGGGAATTGGTGCCAATTTGATGTGAAAATTGGCCCTTTCCCAACTCATATGATGCAATGTTGATTAATGATGCACTTTGATGTTGATTCAATTGAGCTCCATGATGAAAAACTTACATAACCTAGCTATAAACTTTGATAAAATGGATGGAGATGGATATTCTTGAAGGTGGAATTGAGTATAGTAAGTTTACTCAAGTTGTGTATGATCAAAGCAAAGGATGATCCTTCTATTTATAGAAGGAAAAGATGAAGAGATGAGAAAAATGGATGAATGTGGGATCATTCAACATCCAATGGGCAATTGCCACTTGTCAAGATGTGAATACAGGAAGCTTGAGCACATTTTGATGAATGTGCACAATAAATGGAATTAGGTGGAATTTAAAAATAGTGAAATGATATGCAAGGGGTAAAAAGAATGAATTAAATGCCACTTGGCTCAATGCACAAGGACATGTAAGAGGGAATGAATGTCTTACTGGAAGGACAAATCCACTTGGAGGGATTTCAAATTTGGAAGAAAGTTCTCTAAAGATGCCAAGTTGAGAGAAAATAGAGATTTAGTAAATGAATTAAATGTATTTTCATGTGCAAGTGGAAAAATATAGGGGATGGGACATGGATTAAGATTAAATTAATCAAGGTTTAATTAATTTAATGAAGGATTAGATGATGTGACTATTTGATTTATATTTTTGGGTTGATTTAAATCAAAAGATAAGAAGAATGTGTTTTAGATTTAATTAAATAAAGGATTTGATTTATTTAACTAAAGGGGATGATTTTAGATTAAATTAAACAAAGTTTAATTTATGTAATTTACTAGAAGAACTTGAGAGATTTAATTAAAGAAAGTGAATTATTTAATTAAAAATAGAGATAAGGGGATTAATCAAATGATCTATTTAATTAACGAGAAATAATGACTTAACTATATGAAATTGATTTATTTAATTAAGAGAGGAAAATCAATAAATTTAATCAAATAAGGGCTATTTGATTAAATGGTTAGGAAAAGGGATGATTCAGGATGAAGTGGTGTTAGTTAAATTAGGATTAGGTGTGATTGGTATATTTTCCATGTCTACATTTTTCCCCTCTTTGAAGCAAAGTACTCGCTGTGTTGATTCAAAGAATAAATTATCTCAATCAAAAGTAAAAAAAATTGATTTTCAAAATTTTCCCACTACTACCCTGGCAGACAAATTATGTTGATATACTGCTCGCTCGAGAGATTAGATGAAAATTTGGATTTTTTGGGCGATCTCGTGAAAAAAGAGGACAAGGTGTCTAACAAGTCCAGAAAGGCTCTAGAGGGTCAAAAACATACCAAAACAATTCAAAAATGGTCCACAAACAGACAAAAATAGGCTCGAGGGTTCGAAACCCTAATAGGATAGTTAAACAAAGTCAAAAAACCTTGACTTTCAGGCTTAAATAGGCCTTGAGGAGCCATTTCCAATTCATTTTCACACTTAGCCTTTAGAGATTTTGTAAGATGGAATAATGACAGCTTCCCCAACACATTTTAGACAGGGTACGCACACACCAGAGGCTACTTGGCACTGGACCACTGGTGACTCGACTTGACCCAACTTTGTTTATCAATTTTTGTGCACATTTATTAGCTTAGGAATCTAGGTTTTTAGGAGTGGTCCAATATAGCATTGTTGGAAAGTTTAATTTGGCACCACACGAGCCTAAACTACATCGCAATCAATTATAGTGATGCCATGGCATAGTTTGGAATTAGGGTTCTAATTTCAAACTGAGTCACACATGTAAAGTGCACCCCGGCGGGCCTTTTTTCCTTTTAGGGTTTAGGTCAAACTGAGCCACATGTCCAAACTATGACGTCATGGTAGAGTTTGAGGGTCAAAGTCTCCTAGTGTCATAGTTTGGAACTTTCAAACTACACCACACCCACAAACAGCGACCCACAGGTTGTTTGGGGGTACGTCGAAACAAGTCAGGATCATGATTTTTGATGAATTTTAACATGGTGACTTTCCTGATGCAGGAGGAGATGACCATACTATACTCAAGAGAGCATAGGTCTTGGGTACTTTTTGATGCTTTGCAGGGTATGCTCGAGCAACAGCAGGAGCATCTTGGGGTGATCAAACTTTGGTATATCGCTTATGTACCACCCATGTAGACACACTTGGGTATGCTGATGATACTCACTAATAGATGGCATAGTAATACATCCTATTTCTACCTCCTAAAAGGTGAGGTGATGGTCACACTAGAGGACATGTGTCAGATCCATAGATTTCCCATTCACAGAGCGCATGAGATATATGATGTGGATGCCGAGAGGGAGGCCTATTATGAAGTTATGAGACTTGATGAGCTTATCTTTTCAGAGGGTCAAATTGATTTGGACTGCTACAAGCTCATCATCTCTCCTTTTTTCCTTGTTATTGTAGCTATCATATCAGGTCTCATCACACCAGATCGGCAGGGCCGATATTTCAGTCCTAGAGGGGGACTCGCTTGGGAGAGCATGGTCAAGGGATGAGTATGCTTCTCTTGGAGGCTAGTTCTGTTGGCCTCACTTTATAGGGACCTTCATGAGTTTGCATACCTTGATGGCAAAGCTCTTGGGGTTGGAGTGACATTGCTTCATATCTGGGCCTAGGAGCACATTGTTGTGCTCCATCCAAGAGTTGTGTCAGTTGATATGGAGCTAGATGACCTAGTGGTCTGGCGATATAGAGGAGGTGTCTCCTTTACATTCATAGGATAGGCCAACATTCCTCATTAGATATTTTTAGATGACATGTGGGTCTTCACATGGTGGCCTTAACTTGGATGGCCTGCCTGGTATGATGATGTTTAGTAGCTTGTCTTTGCCCACCAGGATAGGTTCATCCAAGGTAGGGAGCACATGATGCTCAAGATGTACTTACAAAGTAGGGTTTAGAGGTAGTTCAGGGAGCCACAGGATAGGTTAGACGATAAGTATGTAGCCATTTTTGCATGAACAATGAGCTAGAGCTCTCGGGGTCAATATATACCTACACATGAGGTAGTGCAGAGTTTCATGTAGTTGGTGGCTAGGTGGTGCAAGAGCACCTAAGGAACAACAAGGAACAACAGGCAGTTCAATAGGTCAATAGGAAATCTAGAAGGGTAATTTTTTTTTTTTTTACATAAGGTCATGTTGACCATTGTGTAGTTAGCTTAGAGGAGTTTTTGATCTTTAGGAAAGAAGTTGTCAAGAGGTAAATAATTTTAGAAGCTCATTTTGCTGAGTTTTCAAAAGTTGCCAAAGGTTGAAAAACACAATGGATTTTATATTTTTGCCATAAAGTCATGAAGAAGTCTGACCAAAAGAAGATAACTAATTGAGGAGCCTTATTTAAGGGAAGCTTCGACCATGGAGCAAGGTTGGAGGCATTGATATTGTAGTGACATTTTATGACATTGAAAGAAACAACATTCTGTGAGGCAATCTCTGATTTTTGCAACTAAATAGTGCTTTAATGGATTAAACCTGCTACTGTTTTGGTTGTGGAATGTAGTGTTGGTAGTTTGCAAGCATTATATAACATTAAATAGCTTCTTTGTTCAATTTTTAAGCACTTTTGTAAATAGTTTCATTTTACCCTGTTGCTAGTCTGAACTAGACAGGTTTTAGGAAATGGGGTGCTAGAGCACTTTCCCACTATACAAACTATACGGCCCTTTGGGAACAGTGCCTAGACACCATGCTTGTACATATGGTAGATTCTAGGGTTTGTGTGTGTGTAGGAGTTGCTAGCAATGTCTTGCCCTAGGCGAGCCAGACAGAGTTCGACTAGGGAAGACAAGGAGTGAAAGGCACATAATTTGCAGGGGTGCTAAGATTTTGGAAAATTTCCTTTTGGAAAATTTAGTTGAGGGTCTTGGAAAGGCCTGGTGGTTAGGAGGAGGCTCCATCAATCCATTTGGTGTGATAAAACTCTGACAGTCTGGAAGTAGCCTGGAAAAGGCTTGTCAACCCTAGTTTTTGGCCATTTTTTAGTAAGGGCAGTGTACAGACAGTACAGGCTCCTAACCTCGAAAATATTCAAGGTGTGGGCATGGGAATCACAAACCCCAAGAAAAGAACCTAGGTCATTTGGAATGTTTTGGAGTAAATTTCATTTTTCTTGGGTTAAGAGGCCTAATTGGGGCTCTAGGCTTGTAGCCTTTTCTAACCCTAGGAGAGGGTTTGGTATGAGCGATGGAGAATTGGTGATGAGGGAATGATCAAGAACCCTAAATAGATGGTTTTGAAGCCATGAAATTTATCACACACCCCTGCATCAAGTTAGTGAAGCTTGGAGTTTTAGTTAGCCTTTAGGAAGATTAAGGGCTAAGGAGAGAATGACAGAGTGAGCACCAAGATTGGCTTGGTTAGAGAAATGGAGATGATAGTAGGGTTGGATAGGAGAACAAAGGGTGCCTAACAAGCATTAGGGCCTATAGGTTGAGTGGTGGAGAGTGACACCAAAGAGGTTTTCCAAGGTGAAACCCAGAGCATGGAACAGTGAGTGTTCCATCCAACCCTACCCTATCACCAGGCCATGGCTATATGATCAAGGTTAGGCAGATGTGGGCATGATGTAGGCATACAAAGACTAGTTTAGGCCACCCCTTAGGCTTACAGTGCTAGGGACACCTTTGATATGGTGGAAGGCTAGAGGCTGAGGGGGTAGAGATGAGGATCAAGGAGGGGGTGGGCCACGACCAGATCAACTAGTTCAAGATAGGGGGCCATAGGATCAGCCCCAATAAGATGATCAAGATCAAGTCCGACAGGACCAAGACCATGCACATCAGGATTGCGAGCACTAAGATAGGGTCCCGACACCACCGAGGGATGGGGACCAAGATGAGACACCCATGCAGCTAGGCCCTTAGCCAGACCCCAAGGATGGGAAGATTATTCAGCTTCAGGCATAGATACAAGTATTGATGGCTGAGAGGGATCAGGTGAAAGTAGAGCGGGACCAAGCAGTCCAGTAGAGATAGGTTGTGGAGTTGCAAGCAGAGGCAGAGATGGGTAGATGACAACAGATAGAGAGTGTGTCTACTTCCTCCTCCTGGAGCATGGTATCACTTTGATCATATAGGGAGGCCATCTAAGAGGCTGATTATTACAGGATGCACTACTACCAGGCCATGTTGAGGGAGATCAAGTCTTAGACTTTTTATAGAGGATAGGCCACAGACCTGCAGAGGATCACAAATAGAGAGCAGGTGGTGAGGGAAGTAGCCAATAGGGCTAGCCTTCATTTTGGATCAAAGACAAGATCCTTTATGCCCCATGGGCTTATTTTTGATAGCCCAGTGGGCCTTTGTACTTATATATTTGATACACATTTGATCTGATTCTTTTTGTACCATGACAGTATATTTATTTTGATGATATATGAGATGAAATGATATTTATTCGATATGATGTGTCCTATTCTACTTTATGCTTTATGGATGGATATTATTTCTATATGTTGTGCAATGTGATGCAATTATTTTCTATGTTATGATGCTATGATGATGATATTATATGATGCTTATGTGATGATATATGGATGCATTTCTTTTCCCATACCTTTTCTTATGCACTTTTCATGATCTATGCAAAATGTTATGGTATGCAAATTCTTAGACTAATGGATCTATATTATTATGCAATGATGGATGATAAAATATGTATAATTTTCTCATGTATGATATGCACTTATGATGTTATGATGATGATGTGATGAAATGATGTGATGAAATATTGTTTTATGAGACAATATATGCATGTATTATGATATCATGTTTGCAAATGAATGTTTTGATATATGATATGTGATGTATATGTGATGTCATAATGGATTCTCTTATGACATGTCCATATGATTATGGAAATGGATGGTATGTATGCATGTGATGCGATGGATTGTTAATAATGCTTACATTCATGGTATGCCTGTATGATGCAATGGATGCTTACATGATATGGATTATATGGGATGACTTATGAAATGTTTATGCTATGGTTTATGAGATGCTTAGAATAATCAATCTATTATGCAATGATGGAGATTCAATGCATATGGTATGATTATGCTTTCTATGTGATGCAATGTGCAATATGTTGATGGTTTGTGGATGCAGGATGAATGCAATGATGATAATGATTTGTGATTAACTATCATGGTATCATGTTAGCGTGAAAGATGATGGAAGAAAGCAAGATATTCCAACAAGACACAAGATGATGATGATGATGATGATGATGCATACTAAGGAGTTAGGATTTTAAAAAGGGTCAATTACCTTATGTTTGATTGCACACAGGGTATGATGCATTAGGGTATAAAGAACTAGGATGGAATTGTACTTAGTGTGATGGCCTTTGACTCGACAATCAGATAGGAGTAATCCTATTCACACCTAGCATACAAAACCTTATTCAAAATGCAGTTCAGATATTTCAGACAACCAAACCAAAACATAGAAAAACAAGCCTTCCTATGTAGTCAACAAGATACCTAAAACATCCTCCCTACAAACCAAGAAAAACATGCATGACTAAGGTTATATTACAAGAATATCCAACAAGTGCAATAGATAAAAAGATCATGATCATTGCCCCATTCCTTTCTCTCTAAATCCCTTTTTCTTGGGACATCATTGAGAGGTCATTGAAATGAGCACAAAAAGATAAGTCAAAATACAAAGATAAAGTAATCAAACAAGCTAATGTTCTTTAATACTGCTAGCCAAGACTAAGCTATGGTGATGCCTGATGTTGATTTCCATTGTAGGAAGGATGCATCCTAGGACATGATGATATCAAATGATTTGATATGGGACTGATTGGATGATAGGCTATTGACACAAAGAGTTGACAAACTTGTTTACGTACTGACCTAGACCTTAGGCTTTGACATTTTGAGTTTTCAATTTCAAACTGCTAAACTTGTTTTTGATTCTTTTACCAAAGGTTGAGGATGACGATGATTTATTATGAGTGATGTTTATTACAGGTGAAAGCGAGGTGAGACAGATGGATTTTTTCAAATATTTGGATGTTTTTGGTGTTTTGAAATGTTTTGAGGTTTTTTTTGGTATTTTTCAAGATTTTGCAAATGTTTTGATTTTCAATTTTTCAAATGTTTTGGGGTTTTTTGAGATTTTGACCCAGAGACTAACCTAAAGACCTATCCTAGGGGCCTTAGGGGTTGATCAACCAAATTATCCTTACCTATGTTAGACACACAGAGACCACGTAGTTTAACTGACACAAACTCGATTATTTGATTTGATATGAATAGATGGATTGTCAATTTATTATGATAGACTCCTAAAGGACTGATCTAAGTGTCTCAGGGGATGATCAAAGATTATCCTTGCCTACGTTTAGAGCATAAAGACCCGTAGTTCAACAAGACGACTCTATTTTTAAAATTTTTGACTGAATTTTTGACCTTTTTTTGGATTTTGATATGTTTTGAATGTTTTTGGATTTTACGATTTTGTAATGTTTTTGGATTTTCTAAGTTTTTTGATGTTTTTGAATTTTCTGATTTTGGGACCTCATGAAAACATGAATCTGATCCAATGAGAACATGCCCCTAGCATGATGCAATAGACTACTTTGATATAGGTAGGACAAACTGACCTTAAGAATGAGTCGAGTAGTACTAGGAGGGATCATGACACAAACATAGGAACAAGCTATGATGCGAATGCAGATAGGTGATGGATGAAGATATGATGGATGTGCAAAATGAGTTGCTAAGATCCTGGTGGATGGAAGTTCTTATTTACACAAGGTGCCTATTTGCCAAGTTTTCACCAAGGTACTTTCCCAAAGCGCCACTGAAGTGGTTTTCACTAGAGGATGATTTTTTATTTGATTTTTTCTGTTTTTCATCCTTTTTCTAATTTTTTTGGATTTTGTGCTTTTTTTTTGTCATCATGATGCATGTTTGCTAGGTTTTCATTAGGGTGACCATTTTTCCAAGACATTTTCTATTTTTTTGTATTTTTTGGTTCTATACTTGCAAGTTTAGGCATAAAACTTTTTGAGATGGGAGTTGTTCATGGGCTCCTACAAAGGTTCCCCTTCCGGTGTTGATAATTGATATGCCCTTGACTTGTAACCTGTTGTGATGATGAATGGCCCCAACCAGTTGGGTTCAAATTTTCCTTTGTAGTTTGGATTTGGGACATTCTTCTAGTTCTATTTTAGCATAAGTTCTCTAACTTGGAAGGTCCTACTCCTGATCCTCTTGTTATAGCTTCACTTGAGTCAGTTCTAATACACCTGCAATTGATTTAATACCTCTATTCACCATTCATCTAGCAATTCCAGCTCATTCAGTCATGATACCTGGTATTCCTCATCCATGATGAGATTTTGCAGTGATATTCACAGTGATGGGAGCTTGATCTTGATGGGTAATATGGCTTCTAATCCATAGACTAGGGAAAAGGGGGTGGAACCTATTGGTGTGCAGATGCTGGTTTGATAGGCCCAGAGTATGAGACTTAGTTGTAGATGCTAGTCACAACCTATGTCATTGATCATATTTTTGAGGATCTTCAGAATGGTTTTATTGGTGGCTTCTGCTTGACCATTTCCTTGGGGATAATATGGAATGGAAAAGTGATGTTGGATTTTGAATTTTAAGCATAGGTCACAGACATCCTAGTTTTTGAATGGTGTCCCATTATTTGAGATAATGGCTTGTGGGACATTGTAGCAGCATATTAAGTAGTTCAGGATGAACTTTGATATCTGCTTTCCAGTAATGTATGTCACGGGGATGGCTTCCACCCACTTGGTGAAGTACTCAATGGCAGTAATGATAAACTTGTGGCCACTAGATGAGGTGGGGGTGATTTTTCCAATGAGATCAATCCCCCACTATGAAAAGGGCCATGGTGTGATGATATGATGAAGCTCTTGGGCTAGTGCATGGATAAGGTCCCCATGTTGCTAACATTGTAGAAACCTTCTGACATAGTTGTGTGCTTCTCTTTCCATAGTAGGCCAACAATACCCTGTCCTCAGCAATTTCTTGGTCAAGGTCATACCATTTGAGTGTGAACCACATATGCCATTATGTACCTCAGTTAAGGTTTTCAGTGCCTCCTCAATGTTTAAGCAATGTAATAGGTTCCTTCTATGCTCCTATGGTAAAGGGTTTCTCCTAAGATGAAAAATTGGGATGTTTTCTTGACAAAGTTTTTCTTAAAGTTTGAGGTTAAGTCAGCTGGGAGGACTCTTATTCTCATATAAGTGTATATGTCATGGTACCATGGATCACTAGGACCAATGACTTTGCACACAAATTTTGACTATGGTACCTTGAATGCAGGCACAAGAAGCTGCTCTACTAGGAATTCATGTTTTGGGACATTGTGAGGGATATCCAATATGGATCTAATTGTTTCCATGGTGTTTGTCGCTCTATTGTTTGCTCCAGGTATCTGCTCGAATGTGATCTCAATGCAGGACTCCTTAAGACTCTCCACCAATTTCTTGTATGGAGTTAGCTTGTCATCTTTAGTTTGATATTCATCATTCACTTTATTGATAATTAGCTATGAATCTTCGTATACTTTGAGAGCCATGATATGCCACTACACTGCTATTTTGAGTCCTATGGTTAGTGCCTCATATTCTGTGATATTGTTTGTGCAGGGAAATGCCAACTTGTAAGATCGTGGTATGTAGTCTCCCTAGGGGTGATGAAAAATACCCCAGCTCTTGATCCATGTTGTGTATAGGTACCATCAAAATACAACATCCAGTCATCTACTATGTTCAAGTTGAAGATGGATTCATCAGGAAACTCTAAAATTAGCATATTCTTTGAGTACATTAACACTTTTGCCAATTGGTTTGCAATAGCTTTCCCTTTGATGGCCTTACATTCCACATACTCAATGTCATATTCTAATAGGATCATGACCTATTTGGCCATCTTTCCTATGAGAACTACCTTGGAAAGTAGGTACTTGAGTGGGTCAATCTTGGAAATGAGCTTGATTTTGTGTGTTAACATGTAGTGTCTGAACTTTTGTGAGGAAAACACTACTACTAGACAAGATTTTTCAATGAAGTAATAGTTTAACTCATGCCCTACCATGCTCTAAATAATGTAGTATATGGCCCTCTCCATTCCATTTCCATTGTGCTGAGCTAGGAGAGCACCGAGAGCTACTCCTATTGCTGATATGTAGAGGATCAAAGGCTTTCCTAGGATTGGTGGCATAAGCACTAAAGGTGTGAGAAAATATTCTTTTATTTTTTTAAAGGCCTAATCACACTTGTCATCCCACTTGTACGCTACCCCATTGTGGAGTAGCTGAGAATATGAGATTGACTTGTCTGCTAGCTGAGCTATGAACTGGCAAATAGACTGGAGCCTACCTTGTAGGCCTCTCAACTATTTCAATGTCTTAGGTGCCTCCATCTTGAGGATTGGATTTACCTTGGAGGCATCTATTTCAATTACTCTCATAAACACAATGTATCCAAATAGTTTCCCTGATTGTATGCCAAATACACACTTCTTTGGATTAAGGAAAACCTTATATTCCTCTAGTCTATTGAAGATGGAACTCAATGTTGCTATGTGGTTCCTTCTCTTTCTAGATTTCACCAATATATCATTGACATAATCTTCCATAGTCTTATGGATCATGAAATGAAATATTAAAGTCATGGTTCTCTGATATGTTGCTCCAACATTTTTTATGCCAAACGACATCATTTTCTAGCAATATGCCCCCCATAGACAAGTAAAATTTTCTTTTTGTTGATCTTCTTTGGCTATCATGATTTAGTTATACCCAAAGAATCCATCCATCATTGAAAGCATCTCATGTCCTACGGTCATATCTACAATCATATCAATGTTGGGAAGCAGGAAGTCATCTTTGGGACATGCCTTGTTCAGGTCTCTAAAATCTGTGCATATACAGATGTCCCCACTAGGATCTGAAATAGGAACTAGATTTGATACCCACTTTAGATAGTCAATTAGTCGTATGAACCTGGCATCAAGGAGCTTCTTCAATTCCATTTTGACTAACAAGGCTATCTGGGGATGCTTTTTTTTTAGTTTTTGTCTGACAGGCTTTGCTTCTAGGTAAACTGCTAGATGGTGGACCAAAATATCCAAATCAAGCTTGGGCATGTCAACATAGCTCCATGCAAAGTTTACCTTTTTCTCCCTTAAGAAAGTAGCTAGGAGTTCCTATTCTTTTGACATCAATGATTTAGCATAAAATGTGATATGTGAAGTTTTCTCTATTCCCAAGTTGATTGGATTGTACTTCTTGGCTAGAACCACTTTCTTTTCTTGATGTAGAGTATTGAGAGGGAGATTGAATCCTTCATCCCTGGGCACCTTAGAAAGGTTTTGACCATTGGATACATCCTTTTTTTTTACTATTTTAGGGTTAGAGAGTGCCACAGTGTGGTTTTCACTCAAAGACCTTGAGGTTATTCTTGAGTTTTCACTTTTCTGACTAAAGGATTCAATCGTCTCCCCATAGTAAGCTTGTATGTCTAGGATGATATCAAACCCAGCCTTGTAATCTCTACATGGTTCCATGTTCTGCAGTCCCATGAATTTCAAGAGCGCTTCATCATTTTTGAAAGTGTCTAGAATTGGCGGTCCTTATTGGTTGTAATCAATGAGTTGGGGGTAAACTAGGTTGATTTCATGGTTTTGACTGGTTAACTCAAATGACAAAGTACTAATCATGAGGTGAGAGGAATTCTCAAAAATTATAGGTAAGTTAGTTATGGAACCTTCCTCATCACTACTACTGCAAACATCAGTTATATCAAATGTGAAATTGTCTAAGGGAAAGCCAGTGGATATAGGCAATTGAAGGGCGGATGTCATTTTCTAAGGAGTTTTGACCCTCTTAACTAGGGGATTTCAACCATGTATGGTTATACTCAGAGGGGTACATCTGAGGCCAAGATTTTTCATTCACATCTTAGGAATGATGGGTATTAGAAACCCGTTGTCATTTTGTCCAAGCTTTTTGTTTCTATCATAGCCCATGGTGAGCATCATTTGTAAGCCTATAATGCTATCATCCATAAGTAGATTAGTTGTTGGTCTATTTTCTTGGCATAAGAGATGGGATGGGTCCTCTTCTATTACTTCTCAATTGAGATCTCCCCAACTTTTGAAGTTGGAGGAGCCTGTTGTGAAAGTTTGGGATGAAGAAGCATCATTTGATTGTGGTTGTCCTCATGACCTTGGAGATTGTGGCAACTCTCCTACAATAAAAGATTTTTTTTGGAATTGTATAGTGTCCACACCCATTGTCCTAGATAATTACCTTGATGTCAAAGATGGTGGGGGTGGTGGGTGTCTCTGTCGTAGAAGTGGAGGCAAGAGTAGCTGGATCAATGTATGGAGTTGAGGGGCCTTCATCATTCTTTGGCACTTGGGGGATTTTGTAATATTTTGCTTCTAGGCTCTTGCAGTAAGAAAATGGTTTAGGATCCCCATGGATAGTGACCTCTTGGCCTTGGTATGTGAACTTGACACATTGGTGGAAGGTTGATGCCACTACTTGCATCCCATGGATCCACGGACATCCCAGGAGAATGTTGTAAGGAAAATCAAGGTCAAGGAACTGACAAGTGGTTTCCATAATAGCTGGCCCTACTTGAATAATGAGTTGGATAGTGCCCTAAGACACTCTTTCTTGATCATCGTAAGCCCTGATTGTGATTCCTTTTCCTTTTTCAATGGAATCCTCTGAGATTCCCAAATTCTTTATGAGCTTGAGGGAACAGATGTTTAAACCCACACCTCCATTTACCAAGACTCTATTGACTTTGTTCTTATGCACTAGGACCTCTAGATGGAGTGCGCAATTGTGAGATGGTTGGGTGGGAAAATCTTGATTGGAGAATGCAAGAAGATTTGTGGTAATGATGTTTTTGACCATAGCTTGGAATTGTTCCACATCAAGATCCATGGAGATGATGGATGAAGCCAATGCTTCTTCAAGGATCTTTTTGTGGGTTGATGATATCTTTAGTAACTCAATGATGGAGATCTGAGTTGGGATTATTTTCAATTGATCAAGGACATTATAGCCACTAGGAATGGATCTTAGGTCGGAAGTGGATGCTTTAGGAGGATGAGATGACCCTACAATGGTGATTTTTTTTCTTTTTGTGGTGACTCCATAATCAGCTTGGGCTCCTTTGATGGTGATAACAGTACAATAATCATCTAGGGATGTGATGACATGGTCATATACATGATTCACACTTTTGAATACACCCTTCACCTTATCATTGTTATGTTTCCCTTTTTTGTTATGATTGAGCATCAAATTTGTGTAGATATTAAGATTTTGATTTCCCACTGGTTGTTCCACATTTATGATTTTTTCATCGATGAGGTATTGAATTAAGTTTTTCAACCTCATACAATTGGCAGTGGTGTGTCCCTTGATCTTATGGAAGTCACAAAGGTGATTTTCATTGTACCATGACAATTTCACCAAGGGCTCTTGATAATTGTCATAAGTGGGGATTGTGATGATTTTTTCCACCACTAGCCTGTTCATGAAGGATTCAGTTGATTCCCCAAGGGTTGTGTACTCTCACTTGGGGGAGTTTTTGTTTCATTGGGGTGGTCCCCTTTGATTGTTCACATTGTTGATTGTTTGATTGTTTGGTTGCTGAGTCACAATGTTAGCTTGATGATTGTTTTGATGGTTGTTTTGAGGTTGTTGCTGGGGTGCTGGTGTATTTTGTTGAGGAGCACTGATGACAACTTTGGTATTGAAAACACCATCAATTGTAATGTTTCTACTTTTCACCCATGTGCGAGGTTTGTCATTATAGCTGGTGGGTGGGTGATTTTTTTTTGTTCTAGATATGTGGGTGTCCCTCCTTGTGCAATAAGGGCTTGCTCAATGTTAAGCACCTTGGAGATTAATTGATCATATTTGGTGATCCCTTGCACCTTGAGATGGAATTCCAAGGTTCCCTCTATATTGTAGATGATAGTGTAAACTTAGTTGTTCTTCTGGTATGACACATTTTCTCCTATTGGCCTTGGATCACTATCATTGTAGGAAAGAAGCAAATGATTTGTTTTTACCTTGTTTAAGAGCTAATAGTTCCTCTAGACTGACATCCATACCAATATTGAATGCGTAATTTTTTATCAATGCATCTACTATCTCTTGGAACTTTTTGATGCCAAGAGGGAGGCGAGAGAACCTCTCCATGGGATGGCCAACCAAACTTCTAGGAAATAGCCGCATTAGATATGTATCATCATGTGTGACTTCCATGCAATGAATTTGGAATTCTCTAATGTGATCTTCAAGGTTTCCTGTCCCACAGTATTTATTAAATTTGGGGATCTCAAATCCCTTTGGGAATGGTTTCATTACAAGACTCTTGTTAAATGGATAGGGACACAAGTTGTTGGGCATCTTTGTGGATTTCCCTCATTGAAGATCAAACACTTGTTGTGAGAGTAACTTGATTTGCATTGTTATGCCATTTTGTGGATTAGGGGGTGGGATGAAGGTGTTATGTGGTGGTTCACTTGTTGGAGGGATGGGTGGATTGTTTGGTGTGTTGGTGGATGTTGCTTGCAAATTTTTCTATGCCAAGTATGCTTGTACTTGCTGCTATATCAACAATTCTTGTTGTTGATCATGTTGCTATTGTGCTAATAGTGCATGTTACTGAGCTTGTTGATGTTGTTGCACCAACAATGCTTGTTGTTGGGCTACTTCTTGCTGCTCTTGATATTGTTTCAGCACTATCTAGTATGCTTGTTGTTGGGTTGCTTGTTTTTGTGTGAGGTATTGTGCTTGCACTTGTGCTTATCCTTGTGCATGTGCTTGTTGAGCTTGGTATTGGGCTCGAGCTTGTGCTTGTGCCTAAGCTTGGGCTTGTGCTTGTTGGGAAATTTGTGCAATCTGTGTAGCTTGTGTGGCTTGCTGTTGTTGTAATAAAGCTTGAGCTTGAGAAACCTTCTATGCTTGTTGTACTTGTGCTTGTTGTGTAGCTTGAGCGACTTGCACTACTTGAGTGGCTTGTGCTGCTTGTTGTGCTTGTTGTTTAGCTAATTGTGTTTGCACTTGTTGAGTGGCTAGTTGTGCATCTTGTCAGTTTTGGATTTGTTGAAGTGCCTTTTGATAGACAGTTTGTTGAGTAGCTTGTAATGCAATGCTATATTGGCTTGAAATATTTGTGTTTTGTGGAGGATGTGGTGGTGGTGGTAGTAGATTTGGTATGGTGTTTGTTGCTATGATGAGAGACACTATTTTTTTGATGATTGGGATTGTGGTGGATGATGTGATTGATATGCTTGGTCCTTGAGAGACCATGTTTTGGCGAATGGTTGATGATGTGGTGGTTTCTTGTGTTATTGGGATGGTTGTCATTTGTTGTTGTGACATTGATGGCAAGATGGGAGGATTCAACATGATGCTTTGATTGATGTTTGGGGGATTGTTTTGAATGAGTGGTGACAATGGTGATAACCCCAAAGTGAGAGTTGATGTTGGCGGTAAGG
The DNA here is from genome assembly GCA_007258455.2 of Sequoia sempervirens. Taxonomy (NCBI): domain Eukaryota; kingdom Viridiplantae; phylum Streptophyta; class Pinopsida; order Cupressales; family Cupressaceae; genus Sequoia; species Sequoia sempervirens. Next base: position 61,694,512 of record VDFB02252616.1, read on the forward strand.
GTGGAAGTGGTGGAAAAGTGAGTGGTATAATTCCTTGGGGAAATGATGAAGATGAAGGGTCAAAGATGCCCCCTAGTCCAAATAAGTCTCCTTCTCCTTGCAAGGTCATAGGGAGAGAGGTTTGTGTATTTAACAGGTATGTCAGTGTTGCGTGAAATGATGATGATGGGTCTTTCAGATCATGAAAGGTGAGGGGGGCATATGGATGTGATGGATTTTTGGGTACAAATTTCCTTAAGATCGTGTTTGCATCCAAATCTTGGTTACTCATGAGGGGGTGAGTTTGTAGTGCATTGATAAATGCACTCCCTTTGTTAACAATAGGTTGAGTTGGATCAATGGATGATGTAATTTGGGGATGGGTTGGGTGATGCTTTGGAATAGAGGTGTAGATGAGATTGGGGGCATGGATGAAATTGGAGGCATGACCCCAAAAGTTTGTTCCAGAATTGTGCTCACATCGTAATCGAAAGGGATTTTATAATCGAAAGGGAGTTTAGCCCCTTGTTTTGCTAATTCAAGCATGTATTGTGAGGGATGGAGCCTCATCATGATGTTGACAATTCTATGATTCTAGAGATTTTGGACCATTTCAGTGATCTCGTTTTGTGTCATCCTGAAGGCGTTATTGGTGATATCCTCTAGTTGAATTTCCTCTTGTGGATTTTGTGATGATGAAGGAAAATTAGTTAGAGGATCACTTGATCCAATGAGATTCATTTTGGAATTGGTTTGGCTTAGGTCACTTGAAGTTGATGTTTCTTTGTTGGTCTCCATGTTCTTCTTGTATTGAGATCTTGTTTGAACCATAAAATGAGGCTCAAAAGAGAAGATCTAGGATGATTAAGGATAAAGGTGTGATGGTGAATGGTGGATGTTATGGGTGATTAAACTCTTGGAAGATCTTGAGAGGGGATGCTAGACTTTGGGGACTTTCTGGATTCTTGGATTTTGATTTTGGATTCTTTGATTTTGACCTTGACCTAGTTTTGGATTGCTTTGATTTTTGGATAATGAACAAATGGATCCCAAGATGTTGGAAGTTATCTATGGGATAGACTTGCTCACAAGATGATAATTTGACTAAGTGTAGGGAGAAGGATGCATCTACCCACACTTAACCAAACAAGATGATTTGATGATAATTCAACTAAGCATATGGAGGAGGATGAATCTACATATACCTAGCTAAACAAGATGATTTTGATGTTTTGAATCAAGGATTTTGATTTTTTTAAGGATTTCTTGATTCATGAATTTTTCAAAAAGTCTAGCATGAAGGATGATTTCAAGATTTTCAAGAGTTGTTGGTAAGATGATCTTGGTTTGATGTTTTGAAAGATGGATGAATTTTGAATTTGATCCTATGTGTACCTAAAAATACTCTTGCTTACAAGACCTCAGTTTTGAAGAACATGTTTTACTCTAAACAAGGTGTTCAAATTCCCAAAAAAGATTTGGATTTTGACAATAATAGAATGAGTACAAACCAAGATTATTTCTTGAAGCTGTTATGTAAAAGTTGAAAAGCAATATTTTTTTGAATTCATAGAGCGTTGAGAGACGTTTTTGATGATCTTCTGGACTAAGAGTTTTTGACTTTGGTTTCTAGATTTTGATCTTGCATGAAATCATTTGAGACACATGTGTGGGGTTTAATTGTTCTTAGCTTTGCTTAGTGACTTCTTTTTACTGCAAACAATTTTTTATTAGGTTTTTGAGCTAGATGTCTAATGTCTTAACTTCTCATCCCACAAAGTATATTATGTAGAACTTCAATGAAATCAAGGAAAAAGTTACCTATTGTTGACTTTAGTAAGAAAATCTAGATGTAAATCCAAATGTTTAGAAACCTCTAAGGATAGAATCCCTAGGGAAAGCAATAACACTTGAATTTTGTCAAAGATATTTGCTTCCTAAAGGGTTTGAAATTTGATGACAATGTTTAATGCTTGTTTTCCCAATTTTTTCAATAAGGAAAAAAATTCCGTTTATAAGAACATGCACAACCCTATGGCTATGAAAGACTGCATTTGTTGAATCCCCACTTAGACAAGTCCAGCTGCACCTACTTTTAGCAAATGGTTAGATACTTGACCACACAAGCTCCCCCTTACAGTGCACTTGCTTCTTGGGTTAGCCAAGCATCAGTACCCATGACTCTCCCATGGCATACTTTCCATTTGTACTAAAAACTGCAAAAGTGTGGGGCGGCTTTAGAGTGACCATTCTTGCACCAACAAATAGATCAAGGATTTTGGCCTTTTATAAATAAGGGTTTTAATGTGGGAATTTCATTCATGGGGGACCATCCATGTGATGAGATACCATTGCTTCCCTTCTCATTAGAATAATCCTCATGATATTGACCTTTTTTTCAATATCCACACTTATATCTCGGGTGGAAGTCGCTTGGCTTTAGCATGTTCCCAATTGGGTCATTCCCTTGGGTGATTACTTTTTCCCACAAGGAAAGCCCTCTAAGTTAAACAAAAGCAAGAAAACATATTTGTAACTTAATAAATCTTTGTTGTGAACCAAAGAGAGAGAATGTACGCAATATGCTCCACTCACACTCGCAAGATTTGTTCAATTTTAAAGTCCAAATTGAAGTGTGTGGGTAATTACTTATGCAACTTAATGTCACCAAGAGGCCTTTTGATTCTCAAGATCACCGTGAGGCACGAGAGAAGCGTATACGTCCTTTTAATGATATTACTTTGAATAAGTAATTACAAAACAAAGAAGCACCTATTCATTTTAAATCCACAAAGCAGTGATTTGGTTCTTTTTAGAGCACCAAAAACAAAATATGGAGATTGCCTTGTTCAATTGTTAATCCTCAAACCAAATCTAGTGAGTTTCTCCTAAAGTTCTTTTTAAGCCCTTTGTAGAAAAAGTTGAAAGCCTTTGTAGTGTTATTTTTAGAGCCCAAACTAAATTTAGTATATCCTAAGCACATGAAAGATAACAATTTTTTAAGGGAGATTATAAGTTCTCTAAAAGTGTTAAACAACACTAAAGTGTTCAAAAACACTTGATGTAATGAGAAAATGATGTCATAATGTCAATTTCAACCTCATTTTCCTCCTTCACATTGATTATACCAACCTACAAAAATTGATTAGAACTACAAAACAAAGGCGAGAAAATCCAATTAGCAACTTAGAACAATCAGAATAAAAAAGCACATGTCGAAATTGAATCAATTTAAACCTTTTACTTTACTTTAGCAATGCAGTCTGCACAGGCGGTGCAGTTTGAGAAACTTAGTAGCACTATATAGTGCCACTAGGTCTATAAGTGGCACTCTACAACAAATTAGGGAGCATGATAGCGGTTGAGTTTTACCTAGTGGTGTTGTTTGAAGTTTGAAAATTTCAGCGCCCACAAACTAACCCAATGTCAAACATAGAAGATTTGAATTTTGGGCAGGAAAGACCGAGTGGTGCAGTTTAAAGTTTGTAGTGGTGTTGTATGGAGTTGATGGGAAGGTAGTGGCATTGTATGGCATCACTAAACTGATAGTGGTGTTGTTCCTTGTAGACACCAAAAATAGAGAAAAGCATGATATTTTGTTGAAAAACATGATTAGAACTTGAGATTTTCCCTCCTAGCACCAAAATGTAGAACCAAGATCCTAGACCTGCATAAACAAACATAGTTAGATCAAATGCAAGTGAGAATCAATATTCCCCATGAAATCCATTTAAATTACAATGAACAAGAAATGAGATGAAGAACATAAGAAAACATAAACAAAAGTTATAAAATCCTATTCAATGTAAAACAAACTCTTGATCCTATGGGGGAATTGGTGCCAATTTGATGTGAAAATTGGCCCTTTCCCAACTCATATGATGTAATTTTGATGAATGATGCACTTTGATGTTGATTCAATTGAGTTCCATGATGAAAAACTTGCATAACCTAGCTATAAACTTTGATAAATTGGATGGAGATGGATATGCTTGAAGGTGAAATTGAGTATAGTAAGTTTACTCAAGTTGTGGATGATCAAAACAAACGATGAGCCTTCTATTTATAGAAGGAAAAGATGAAGAGATGAGAAAAATGGATGAATGTGGGATCATTGAACATCCAATGGGCAAGTGTCACTTGTCAGATGTGAATGGAGGAAGCCTGAGTACATTTTGATGAATGTGCACAATAAATGGAATTAGGTGGAATTTGAAAATAGTGAAATGACATGCAGGAGGGAGAAAGAATGAATTAAATGCCACTTGGTTTAATGCACAAGGACATGTAAGAGGGAATGAATGTCTTGTTGGAAGGACAAATCCAGTTGGAGGGATTTCAAATTTGGAGGAAAATTCTCTAAAGATGCCAAGTTTAGAGAAAATAGAGATTTAATAAATGATTTAAATGTATTTTCATGTGCAAGTGGAAAAAGCTAGAGGATGGGACATGGATTAAGATTAAATTAATCAAGGTTTAATTAATTTAATGAAGGATTAGATGATGTGACTATTTGATTTATATTTTTGGGTTGATTTAAATCAAAAGATAAGAAGAATGTGATTTAGATTTAATTAAATAAAGGTTTTTATTTATTTAACTAAAGGGGATGATGTTAGATTAAATTAAACAATGTTTAATTTATTTAATTTAATAGAAGAACTTCAGAGATTTAATTAAATAAAGTGAATTATTTAATTAAAAATAGAGATAAGGGGATTAATCAAATGATTTATTTAATTAACGAGAAATAATGACTTAACTAAATAAAATTGATTTATTTAATTAAGAGAGGAAAATCAATGAATTTAATCAAATAAGGGCTATTCAATTAAATGGTTAGATAGAGGGATGATTCAGGATGAAGTAGTGTTAGTTAAATTGGGATTAGGTGTGATTGCTATATTTTTCATGTCTACAAAACCCAATGAGGGAAAAACCACGGTGAGGGTTAACTTACAATATAAAAGATTATAAACTGAATATAGAGGCTCACTGCCAAAAAGAGGACTCACTATCCAAGAACAAAGGCTCGCTGCCTATAGAATGGATTCACTATCCAACAGGGAGGCTCTCTTCCTACAAATACAAAAGAGAACAAAAGATCCACCATAGGAATTAACACACATCCGTAGGATTGCAGAAACCTTTAGCTCACTACCTTCAACATAATGAAGAACTGTTGTCACAACTCACTCACACACACACTTCTAATCTTATGATTTGTGGCACACTTTTGTCACTTTGCATCATACTATCATACAACTCTTCATAATTTGACTTTTTTTTATACCATCCTTAACCTTAAAAACTTTCTCCAAGGTCAGCCACAATTATCTCATTTCATAAATTCAAAATAGGTTGGCAACTCAACATTCCTGCACTGGAAAGGAATGAGAGTGAACCAATAAAACATTTAACCAAGACTAAAAAATAATGTCTCACTACAACCACACACCTTCTTAATTTAATTTTATTCTTTGAATGAAGTGTAAACACCAAGTCGACCAAACCTAATGAAAACACAAAATAGCATTGATGTATATGCTTCCTAGCAAGAAGATGACACACAAAAGCCACAACATGATTCCTTATGCACAAGAATACATTTCATAATCTTCTAGATACATCCACAAAAAACAACAAACTTCAATCACTGAACACCTTTTATCAGTCCAACCGGACTGTACAAACTCACACTAAAACACTGAAACATGAATTTTGAATCACTTAAATCCAAACCTCTTTGCCAGAGCATAGAAAAGACCTTTAGAAGACATATTCTAGATCCAAAAGATCTGAGATGAAACAATGAAGGAATGTAGAGTAGAAACATCTCTCCTAGTCCATAGAAGACTAAATCTACCAGAACAGTTCACATATTGGTGAACGTAACTTTCACGTACCATCAAACCAAAAGCTAAAAATAAGGAAATATCACCATGATATCACCATTATTAATCCTTTAGATCCACACAAGCATAGGATCAACATAGGAGAAATGTGGAGCACATACTAGAGCACATTTTGAAAACTTTCATCATTCTAACTTCTCTGCTTTATTAATTTTCTCAAAATCACTTGGAAACTCTTCAAACCAACACATTTGTAACACCATAAAGATAACTCCATGTACTCACAACATATCAGCAACATCTTAGCTATACATGTACAATCTACAACATACTAAATTGTGTTGACATCAATGACAACATTAATGACAACACCACCAGACTAGCTCATACTTGCAACATAATTCATCCAAGTTTAGGTTATCAAATGTGTTGGTTTGGTCTATTTGTGGTGTATCTCTTTGTGGAGTGGATTGATTTCAATTGAATACAAGGGTGATGTCATGAAATGGCTTAGTTGAGAAATCCATGGATTTTCTTTTGGTTTGTGACCTTCTTTCAACCATGTGAGACTTGCAAGTTGGAAGGTAATGCAAGGTGATAATGAAGCTAAACTATGTTTTTGGATTTTTGGTTATAAGGATGTAAGATAATTATGCAAGGATAATGATACTAATGGATGAAAAGGTTTACTAAGGAAAGTAATATGATGCTAATGCTAAGATGAAAATGAACTCTATTTTTGTGTTTTGAGATAAAAATGCAAAGTGAAAGTGCAATTTAGGTCCAAGGCTAAAGATTGATGGGATGATGAAAAATATATGATCAAAGTGTGTAATATGAATCTAAATGAGACTAAGTAATGCAAGGGAAATGAATCCTAAAATTTAAGACAAAGGATGGAAACCAAGCTAATGTAGGTCCAAGATAACAAACCCAAATATCATTGACCTTTGTGATAATCAAGATGACAATTTTGAAAAGGTTGAGTCTAGGCTAGGACACAAGCTTGAGACTCAAATTTGACCAAGGTGACCATGAAAAAGGTTGATAAAATGAAGGATGAAGGTCAATGGAAAATTAGATAAGCAACCAAGGACTATCCAAAAGCTTAGTAGTCTTCCCATGTCTAAAATTTGAAAGGGAGATGGAACCTAAGGTTTAAGATTAATTTATGCAATGCAAAAGGATGAGGAAAGCAACCTATAATGCAATGTAATCCTAAATGGAAATGTTGGTAAAGGTCTACAAGTCTCTATTTTAAGAGTCAAGGTCACTGTAAATGAATTGATTAGATATTGGACAAGGATTTTGAGAGTTTCTGGTTATTAAGAAGTTATGACATTGTTTTCTACAAATGTGTAATTTTACGTACAGGTTTCTAGAGTGTAGTTGTTTAGAATGGCAATTGCAACTCTGTTTTCTTCAAATGCAACTTGATATAATAGTTGTGGTTTTCTAGTGATTAATTATAGCATAAAAATGTAGTTGTAGTCTATTTTTCTATAGTTGCAATGGAAAAATGTTATTTCTATAGTTTTGATAGTTTGACTTGGTTTTTAAGTGAGTTTTTAACTAATTTTGATAAAATTTGATTTGGAAAACATAGAATACAGTATCAAACACTTATTTTGATATGGTTTTGGTTGAAAAAGTTTGATTTCAAGATGAAAACAAGCATAGGAAACATGCACAATTCATATGGTTGGCAAGGAAACCAGTGGTTGATATCGCTACTTGGATGGCTCTAGTGACTTACATAAGGTAGACAACTAGAGGCTTGGTGGGACTAGCTCCCCTCCATGACACTCACTTCTTAGGCTCACCAAGTCCCATTCCCCAAAAGAGAAATTTTTTTCTCCACACATGCTTAGTGAAAACTTGGGGTGACTTCAGAGGTTGGACCTCCTACAATCAACGAGTATATAAAAAAGGTTTTTGGCCACTAACACAAATTGGTTCTTAGTAAGGGCATTCATTCAAGGTAGCCATACACATGGAAAGATTAGCTCAATATTATGGTCAATCAAGAGGCCTCCCAGTCCCTTCCTAAGAAAAGATTTTGACGTAGCTCATGGGGCTACTAAGGGTGGCACTTGTTGGTATGACACATCCATGCCTTGTTGCTTGTGACTTTCATCACAAGAACATCATTTATATAGTGGTTAGAAAGAGCTTTGATTTATCTTTTTACCACTTGGGTCATTCCCATTTTGAAGTGAGGTGGAAGGTCCTCTAAAATAAAAGGTAAACAATAGTAAGGAATTACATTGTTTTTGATCTCCCAGATCACACAAAGTGCAAGGAGAGAGCATACTCAACACCTTTTCCTCACACTCACGTGGGGTTCATTTTAAATTCAAAATCCAAATGTGGGCATGGTTATAAAGGTTCCAAATAAATTATTTTGATCCTCAAGATCACCAAATGGTGAAAGAGGAGAGCATAGGCATCCTGCAACAATTTACAAACTAGAAAACATAATAGAAACTTGCAAATTTTAACCCCTTTGCTTATGATGAAACAAGCACTTGTAAATTTTAAACCAATGATTTTTTATGCATGTTCATTTTAATACTCATGAGTGAGAAAATATATATTTTTGTTTGTTTTAAATCCTTAAGTGAGATATGTAGGTTTGTTTTACCCTTATGATATTGATGCAAGTTGTAGTTGTGGAAAAAAAACAAAACAAAGCAAAGATAATTATCCTGAAGCAAGAAAATGAAAGCTTGATATTTTTATTGTTTCTAGAAAAATATTTTTTTGTGAAACTCCTTAGATCCAAAGCCACATGCTGAAAAGAAACTGTTAGAACAAAAAAACCCTAATCTACTTGAAAACCAAAAAGGAGAAACTTGAATAAAGCTGAAACATAAATTTTTATACCTAACTAGGAGATTGTGTTTTTCGGATCTACAAATGTGTCATTGGGTTTTGTCATAGTATGTTAGTTGCATTGCGATTTCAAATCTTAGGGTCTTACACATAAATGTATTGCTATTTTTCATGGATGTGTCATTATTTTCTAATCCAATTTCTCACCCAGTAGTTGTGTCATTTCTCTTAGAAGATGCATTGTTTCTCCACAGTTACATCACTATGTGTCTCAATTGTGTCGTTTCATACAAAAAATTTCAAAAACAAAAGAAAAACCTATATGGATCCTACAAAAAATTGTCTTCACGTTGGGTTCACCAATGTAAGATGGGTTAAAATGATCTAGCCTAGATCCTAGTAATAGCCACAACACTACTAAGCTAAAACCCAATACAAAACAAGAGAAAAAATAAAAATACAAAGAAAATGAAAGCATCAAATAAAAGCACTCTGCATGTTTGAAATTGAATCACTTCCCTTGTCTCTCCTCATTCTCCTTTTGAAAATATTCCCTCAAATTTGGAAGTAGAAATATGCAAATAACTACAAATTGCAAGCAAGAAAGTTGGAGATAAGTGGTTGTTAAGGAAAAAATGGAGGAGAAAGGCTTCTTTTATAGATAGTCATTCAAATGAATGGTCAAGATTGAGCTTCTAGAAAGATTCCAAGATCAATGAATGAGAATACATGCAACCTAGGAAAGGGGATGTTACAAAATGGATGGTCAAGATTAGAAAGAGCCTAAAGATGATCAGCAGATGAGATTCAAAAAATGAGATAGTGGAAGAAGAATATGAAGGAATTAAAAATTGAAAATAATTAATTCATGAGAAGGAATCTCTGGACAAGTGGAAGCATAAATAATTTTTCCAAATTATTTATTTGAGGAAAAGGAAAGTGTGCATTTAATTAAAACAATTTATATAATCATTTTAGTTAAATAAGAGGAAGTGCGAAAAGATTATTAAATAAATAATTTGAGTTTAATTATTTAATAAAAGAGGAACATTGAGAGATAATTAAATAATTTCAACAATTATTTAACCATGGAATAATTAGAAGATTAGTGAATAGTTAAATAATTAATAATAATTGTTTAACTATAGACGAGTGATGATAAGAAAATAATTAAATAAATAGTAATTTATTTAATTATTGAGGAAAAAGGGTAAATTAGCAATGCAATTGATTTTTTTAATTGATCCAAATAGAATAAATTTTGAGAAATGAATTAATTAAACAATTAAAAATTATTTAATTAATAGAGGAATGTGATCAAGAATAATTTAATAATTAAAATTATTTAATTATGCGAAGACAAAGACCAAGAAAAATGACGCTCGTAGACTAAGACATTTTTTAGTGACTACACATCTTACCAACAATAAACCATATATAATTTCAAGGTGGAGACACATTTTCCCAACTTGTTGAACAACTTGCAAGAGCAATGTGAGGGTGTAAACATCGTCTCTTTAATTGCTAGGGGCTGAAAGGTCCATGGTCTCTGAACACCATCTAAACTTCTTTGTGCTCACAAGCTTAGTTAAAGAATAAAAAACATTCATCAAATTCTCTACCATAACCAGCTTCACCTTGCCATATTCGACCATATCTCTAACAAGATGATAATGTACATCAATGTGCTTGGTCCTAGCATGAAATGTTGGGTTCTTGGCTAAACATATCGCACTCTAACTGTTCTAATAAATTTTCATTACACCTTGTTTTATTCCAATATCTGTACATAGTCTCTTGAGCCAAATGGCTTCTTTACAAGCATGAGTAGCTACCATATACTTTGCTTCGGTAGTGAACAAAGAAACCACAACTTGTTGCTTACTTATCCAACTAATTACACCACCAAATAAAGTAAAAACATTAGCATTGATGGATTTTCTACTATCAACATCACCTGCTCAATATAAATCCACATAACCATGAATGTCAAGGGAAATATCATCTTCAACCATGTTACTATGATAACATAAGGAATAATCTAAGGTACCTTGCAAATATTTGAAAACTTTTTTAACTACATCCCAATGAACTCTACTAGGATTAGACATATATCTAGAAAGAACTACCACTACTTGGGAAATGTCTGGTCTTGTATAGACCATAACATACATCAAACTTCCAACTGCACTCTCGTAAGGAACTTTGCTCATTTTTTCCATCTCTGATGGAGATGTTGGACAATCTGAAGTAGATAACTTTGTTCCAACTGAAACATGAACACACAATGGTCTATAATCATGCATATCAAACCTCTATAAAATTGAGTTGACATACTTACTTTGGCCAAGCGATAACTTTATCTTCATTCTATCTCCTTTAATTTCCATCCCAAGAATGTGTTTAGTTGCACCAAGATTTTTAATTTCAAATTTAGCAGCAAGTGGAGATTTTAGTTCTAAAATCATACCTTTCCCTCTACTCAAAAATAACATATCATCAACATATAATGCAATAAATAGGAAATATCACCATCAATTTTATAATAAACATAATGATCTAATTTAGAATGCTCAAATCCCAAACTCAACACATGTCTATTAAATTTTTGGTACCACATAGGATATGACTCTATTCTAGGCCATACAAATATTTCTTCAATTTGTAATCCAATTTACTTTTACCTTTTCCCACGTACTATTCTAGTTGTGTCATATAGATATCCTCTTCCAAATCACAATGAAGGAAAGTAATTTTCACATCCATTTTCTCAACATCTAAATCACAAGTAGCAAAAATAGAAAGCAAAAATCTAATGGATGTCATTTTTGTTATAGGAGAGAATATCTCACCATAATCAACACCCTCAACTTGAGAGTAACCCTTTGCAACCAACCTTGCTTTGTATTTCTCAATACTTCCATTTGAACCATTCTTTTTCTTGAAGACCTATTTGCAACCAATAGGCATTCATCCTCCAGAAAATGGTATAAGATCCCATGTATCATTATTTCTCAAAGATGGCATTTCTTCAACCATAGCAATCTTCTAGGATTTTGCATCATTCATACTAGCGCCTCTTCTATAGATCTAGGTTCATCTAAGTTAGTATTCAAAGAAAAAATTCATCTCCAATCATCAGGTTAATACCTTTTAGGTGGTTATCTACATCTTGTAGACCTATGAATAAGCTGAGTTGGAGGTTCTTCCTCCTCTTCTAAAGATCTAGAGATAGATGAGCTCTTGTCAACTTCTTGTCTATCCTTGGGCATCGATTCAACTTTCTTAGGTGTAGAAGGAAATTGAATCACATCTTCCTATTTACTTTTTTTTTGGCTGCAATATAACATAGGAAGTCTTTGTTTCTCTAAATATAACACTTCTATGCAATAGGATCCCAAAGATTGTATCCTTTAACACAATAACTATCTGATGAAGATACACTTCATAGCCTTGTTCTCCAACTTTGTTCGCTTCTCCTTTGAAACATGTCCATATTCCTCACAACCAAAAACTCTAAGATGTCTTAGCGAAGGCTTGTGACTTGACCATTCCTCTATAAGCATCTTATCAACAAGAGATGATGTAGGAGACCTATTTATCAAGTAATAGGCAATGGAAATAGGTTCATCCCAAAACCTTTGTCCTATACCAGATCCAGTCCACATACTCCTAGCCTTCTCCATCACTGTCTTATTCATTCTTTCAGTAAATCCCTTCTGTTGTGGAGAATATGAAGTTTCCTTCTGTCTATGAATACCACAATATTTATAGAATCTATCAAAAAATTTAGAGAAAAATTCACCACCATTATCATTCCTTAAACATTTTATTTTCTTTCCAATCTACAACACAACTGTTGCTTTAAATTCTTTAAATCGACTAAAAACTTCAAATTTACTCTTTAGAAAATATACCCATGTCCTACTATAATCATCAATAAATGAAACATAATGTGTGGATTTACAAATCGAAGAAACATCTATAGGACCAAACCCATTAGAATGAATAATGTCCAATAACCACAAGATTTATGAGAACTCGAGTGAAACTAAATGTAGTTTTATTTTCCATAAATCCAATGCTCACAAAAATTTAATTCAAGATTACAATCAAACAAACCTTCAACAAGGTTTTTATTTTTCAAGGTCCTTAGACCCTTTTCTCCAATATGACCAAGTTTCTGGTGCCATAACATAGTTTTCTCTACAAGTAACTTTGATTAAGAAGAAACAGCACCCTTGGGTACCCAAAATCCATGACCATCTGCTGAAGGTGAAAACCTCATCTCTTCCACAAACTTTCTTTTCATAGAAGTACTATTGCACTTGACAGTGAATGCATCAAAATTATATAATGTGTCATATCTGACACTTGTAGCAATCACCATAACACCTCTAACCATCTTTCATCCTACATTAGAAAATAATACATGCACACCCACATCTAGTAGTTTTCTCACAAATAGAAAATTTTATGCTAATCCATGGATATGCAACACACCACTAATCCTTTTTATTCTACCATCTAGAAACATAATTTTATGCTTACCACGGCCAACAATTTCTAAATTAGAATCATCACCCAAGTACCCTTACCTCCATCAAATTCTTCATATTCAGGAAACCAATCTCTATTAAAGGTCATATGAAAAGATGCACCTAAGTCAATTAACCATGCATAATTACCTACATGAGTTTCCAAATCTGCAATGGATGCAACACTATCTTCCTTCTCAAAATCAGAATTAGAATCAAATATCTTCTTTTCCTTCTTATTTTCTTCTTTACATTCCTTACAAACATGTCCAAGATTACAATAGTTCTAGAAAATAACTTTGGACTTTATAGGAGATTTAAAACTCCCCATGGACATGGATTTGTCATGCTTCTCATTCTTCTTTCCTTTTTCATTAGGTCTTTCATGAACATTTAGGGCCTCCTTGGAAATGATGGATACCTTCCTCCTCATATCTTCAAAAATCAAAGAACCCGCCACATATTCAATCTTCAATATATTAGAAGTATTACCAATAGCCATAATAAGAGAATCCCATGATTTATCAAAATAACAAAGCAAGATCTAAAATTTTAGCTCCTCATCCATTTTGACATCAACTGATGTCAATTGAGCCACCAACATATTGAATGCTTCTAGGTGGTCTGTGATTCATCCACCATCTTCCATTCTTAAGTAATATAACTTCTTCTTCAAGAAAATATTGTTCACTAAATATTTGGCTTGATACATCTCACCAAGCTCCTTCCATAGTTTCTATGTAGAGGTCTCTTCATCAAAATTGAATAAATAGAGTCTTCCAAGCACAATCTAATTAGAGCCTTGGCTTTATGGTCCATAACATCATATTTAGCAACTTGATTAGTATCTACAAGCCTTGAAACATCCTGATCAACAACATCCCATATATTTGGATCTATCAATAGATCCTCCATCTTTAGTTTCCACATTTCAAAATTATTTCTAGAAAATTTCTCCACCTCTATTCTCCCTAATTAACTTGCCATCTAAGAATTTCAGCAACAAGATCACAAAGTATCTTCTATACAATCTCTCACTCAAATATGGATTATTTCAAAAATCCAAACAACCCACAACTGAAACCAAAGTTGATCAAGCTTTGATACCACTTGTAAGGAAGCGAAGGTAGTAGAAAAACTTCATATAAAACTTCATATACTAATTTTGAGACTTGAGAATAATGCAAAAAAATTACAAATATTTAAAATTTGTAGAAACTTAAATAGAAATAAACATAAATATCATGCATGACATGGCATAGCGATTTACGTGGGGAAAACCATTTTGGGATAAAAACCCCACACTCCAAAAGCCACCAATATATTATTTAGTAAATAACAAAGATTACAATATACTTGCAGAGCAAGCTTCTCATAGGAGTATCACCACTCAAAGATCAAGAGACTACATGACTTCTTTTAGACTCTCATAAAACATCACTATCTCTCTCTGACAGCCATAATACAATTCCCACATAAAATAGGGTTGCATTCTAGGGCAAGACATGCCAACAAAATATATACCATTAGATCTAAAACCTAATAACGAGTAGTCCATATTTACAATATATCATTATTTAATGTATGTCGACCATTTTAGGAGTTTCCTGAAAAATTTAACACACTGACGTTTTTCTCTTTGCTACCATTGTATACACCTATCGATGTAACTAGGAAATATAAATAAATATATATACATCCTATCAACAATAAACCATATATAATTTCAAAGTTGAGACACATTTTCCCAACAATGTCGAGAGTATAAATTGTTAAAATTGGATAGTTTTCAATAGTATTTTTTATATATAGACAAACATGTTCTTATGTGACAATGGGATAAGATGTAATAGATGTTTATATATAGTAATGAATAAAATTATATTTTCAATTATTCATCAAAAAGTAAAAATGCTTGCGATCAATCTTTCATTATGTATTTCTTACCAAAGGTATAAATTGTTATGATTGGAGATTTTTCAATAGATTTTTCTATATATAGACAAGTTTTCTATGTGATAACTCCGTTAATATGTAATAAATGTTTATATATAGTAATGATATAAATTTTATATTTTCAAGTATACATAAAAATTAAAAAAATGTTATCAATGTTTCACCATGTCATTCTTATCAAGAGTAAAAATTATTAAAATTGATGAGTTGAAATAGATTTTTCTATATAGACATAGATGTTTCCTTATGTGACAACTGTGTCAATATGTAATAGATTTTTATAGATAGCAATGAAATAAAATTTATATTTTCATTTATACATCAAAATTAAAAATGTTTGTGATCAATGTTTCACAATGTCTTTCATAGTGAGAGTATAAATTGTTAGGACTAGAGAAATTCCAATAAAATTTTCTATATTGAAAATAATGGAACACACTATATTTTCAATTATGCATCAAAAGTCAAAAGATTTCATGATCAATGTTTCATAATGTCATTCTTATAGAAGTATAAATTGTCAAAATTAAAGATTTTTCAATATATTTCAGTGCAAATAATCCCAAAAACTATACAATAATTGTAAGAATACATTCTTTATTTAATCTCTATCATTTATTTTTACTTCTAACAAACCAAATTTGATGGTATCCTTTGTCTACTCTACATATCTTCTTACAAAATCTTAAATAACCCCTAGTAGAAAGTATTGTATGCTTGCTTGTTTTGGAAACCATCTATAATTTTCTTGATTTGTGTAGCTACTGAAGAGAACTTATCCCATATCTTTCCTTTAAAACTAGGTAATTCATTCAAGAAGAATAATGTAAAAAAAATGATTAATAATACAAACTTGATATTAGAACCCATATACTTTTTCCTCTTCAAATTATAATCCATCACCTGCTCTCTCAATAATTCAAAAAGATCAAAATTAGCACCTTCACCATCTGATAGATAGTATTAATTATAGTGGTCCAATCTTATTTTTTTGTGAGATAGATTTTATATGCAATCCCCATCAGTGATATCATTCACTTTATGGTTCACTTATTTAAATTTTCTTCGATAAGCTCCATAACCCTTTCATTCTTTATAGAATTCAACACCGAGATTGGTCTAGAGGCATAAAGACCATTAACTAACCCAATACATTCTTTTGTGATCATATAGGGATTAATAAACTAAATGAATTATTCATGAATGTAAATCAAAATAATTCTTACCAATTCTTTGTAGTGATAGAAGTTTGGAAAATCATTCCAGATGTCTAACCCTTTCTCAACCACATTTGCATATTTAGGTTAACTCCATTCTAATTTAGGATTTCATGTTGCACCACTTGAAAAGAATATGTGTGATCAATCTCATTCAATGGGGTATGGATGTATATTCTTACATCTTCATAATATACATCCATAGGAACCTTTGAAAATGCATCATCTTTATCAACCTCTATTGCCTTGAATAGAAGCTTCTTATATTTTTTCTTGGTTTTCTTTACAATATCAATCACCTAAGATGTTTCCATTGATGTTACCTTTGAATTCTTTGAAAAAAATTGCTAGGGTTTCACATAGATAGCTTAAAAAATTAATCACACTTCTCCACTTCCAAACACAAACTATCTTGATTCCAAATGAGAACAAAATGTTCAAATGAAACATAAAGAGCTTATCATTTTCCCTAATTTTTTTCTATTAATACATTCATACTTTTTAGTTAAAACTTTTTCCAAAATTCTCTATGTCATAGGGATAAAAATATGCTCACCACACCTTTACAAATCATTCCTTTACTCTGGAACTTAGATAAATAGGTTCAATCTTGCTCATTAAACTTGTTCACTAGATGAAATGATCCAATTCATCTTACATGCTGAAATGTTTAGTATTTTGTCATTTTTAGGGGGCTAAAGGATTTTCAAGTTATAGCTCCCCCTAAGAGAATGCTTCAATCTTGCTTAATGGACATGCTCACTAGTGGAAATGATCAAATTCATCTTACATGCTGAAATGTTGAACATTTTATCCTTTTTAGGGGGCTAAAGGATTTGAAAATTATAGCTCCCTTGAGATAATGATCTATCACATTTTGTCACATGATCTTATGTAGAATGCATAAGAAAAAAATCATCATTCTTCACATTCTCCTAACCTTGGTTCTCTTTCTTAAACTGTTCATTTCTCTTCTCTTGATAAATTAGGGTTTCTTCATTCTTTTAGTTCTAAATAGGTGCTTTCACAAAGAAAATTCTATAAAAAATTTCTTTATATTTGTAGAGAAGAGGGATTTGTCACCCCAAGGCTCGAGTTCATGAAAGAGCCCATGAGAATGAACTACCATTGACTACCACAAGTTATTTGATGGATGTTTTGGAAATTTGATAAGATAGCCTCAAAGGTTTTATACTACTGAATATATAGCTAACTATCTAAGGAAAATATCATGAAAACCAGATGTAAGTATGGGAACTAGACTCCAGTGTGATGTGCTAGCATCTCAAAGACACATTGGCATCCTTTACAGAAAGAGGTTTGGTAAACAAACATATCACAAAGGGCCTACTAATGGCCTGACTGGCATAATTTTACAACTTGACAAAGAAAATAAAGGAAACAAAAAAGTACAAAAAGAAGAATACTAGAAAGTACTCTTATAAAAAATGATACAAAAAGGTAAGGAAAAGTTACCACTTCATCCACACTTTGATTCTTCAATTTCAACTCCAAAAAAATGATCCAACAACTACACACATAGAAATGGGATAAAATTTTGGGCTGCATTTTGAAGTCTACCTTAGTCAAATCCACACTTTGGTGTTCCCACCTCCATGGACAACTAGAATGCAACAAGATAGAAAATTTGATAAAGAAGAGAAGTAGAAAGAATGCTAAATAGAGTGCAAAGACACACCTAATGCTACACTATAAGACACAATGATGGAAATGAAAGAAAAAGATCAATATCATCTCCTTTTCCTACTAGCACTCAAGGCCGAGAGGAGAAGATAACACCACACTAAGAGAACTAAAATTCATCAACCTGCAAGAAAGGTGGAGTTGCAACAAAAATGTTGTAGAAGCCAAGTAGAGAGAAAGAATGATCTTGAGAGTGAGACAATAAGCAATAATTTGCAAGAATGAATGAGATTGTGAATAAGTGAGAGAATTCCTATTTGAATGCTTGAAAATGGAGCTAAGAGGTCAATTTTCATTGGTCAAGGAAGGGTAGAATATGTTAGTTTTGTAGTCAACTAGAAACACAATGCCTCTATAGATTTTAGGGGTAGGAATCATGTCAAGACGTTAGCATGGTGTGTGGACAACCATGTGGTACATGCACATCCTTGATGAAGATTAATTCACTAATGCAAAAAGACAAGGCCACATGGAAGGAATAAACTAATGATGGTGAGTTTGCATCATTTAACTTATATTTTCTAAAGTAAAGGAAAAAAAATGGGGAATTTTCCTAGGGTGAAAATTCATGCCATTACATTTTTCCTTCACTTTAGCAAGCATAAGTGTTAGTCTGAATGTGAGCTAAAGTAGAAAGAGATTGAAGAGAATATGCCAATAGCATTGAGCAAGAAGATCTTTAGTCTGATGCACCTAGATGTGAATAGAGAGAAGGCTCCACAAGTTCCTATTCTTGCAAAGCTATGAAAGAGAGTCGGCTCCACAAGTTATTAGTCCTAAAATGAAAGCTATAATCTCACCAAAAACATGTTAGGCTACAGAAAAAACATGTTAGGTGAAAAATAATAAGACACATAAGACAACATGATAAGACATATCCTAGTTAGATACACTAACTAGGTAAGCTTGCAACTATTGGAAACTCTATTGAAAGATAGTCATAACAAAGATAGGTCTAGTTGGGTTTCCCCCAAGCTAGATGCAATGATATATGATGTCTGACACCAAGAAATAAAAAAGTCAAATATCAAATAAAAGATAATAATTTTTTGCAAAACACCAAAGAATTCAATTGAAGAAGTTTACATAGGGGGTTCCTCTGGTAGGAAACCCTTCAAGACACCAAGGGGTTCATTCAAAGGAACACTCTCATTGAAAGAAACCATATTTTCCTCAAGTTATTTTTTCATCGAGGAGTATTTTGGAAAGAATGCTCCTTCTTAAAGGAAAGTTTTCAGACTTCTTCATTTTAGAAAAAGTACTCCTTTTTCAAAGGAATGTTTTTAGATCCTTTTACATACAAGGTCCTTTTCAAAATAAAATTTCATCCAAAAGTCTTGAGAGAATACAACACTTTTGAAAATGATAGGTTTCAATAAGGGATTCATTGTAAAGAAAATTTGACACCAAGGAATTATTTTGAAATAATTCACCAAATAAAAAATTAGAACTTCATGGTAGCCCCCTTAGGATGATGTGTGATACTCAAAGGAGAACATGACATCCTAAGGAGAGAAAGGAGAGGTAGATCTATTGTGTCCTGCAACAAATTAAAAGATATATTATGTGGTATGTTGTCACACAAACATGAGGGACAAAACACAAGAACCACAACATCAAGAAGCAAACAAAGATGAAGAAATCAAGAGAGAAAGAGGGATCTGGGAGTTTGAGGTTATATCTATTCATAAATACAAATATTTATAATATGTTGTATGATGAATGGTCATCAATCCCAAAAATACTCAAATTATGAAGAAGAGCACATGAAGAAAAATTAAAAATAAAAATTGGTCAACATGGAGGAGGGCCTAAATGCCTCCAATAGTTTGCATCACCCCTAGTTTTTGAAAATAAAATCCACAACACATAGTAGAATAATGATTACATATAGAAGAAGTTCACAAAAAAATTTCCCAGGCCTATGTCCAAGCATCTACAAGGGTAGCAAGGGTCGTCTAGGAAAGATACAAAAAACATAAAGAAAATCATTAGAGAACAAAAACACAAAACATATAATCTATAGATAAAGAAGAGGTATCACCCTACTCCTCGTTGACTAATAGGTCAGCCTACTCCCAATCTAGATCATTATATGGGAAGGGTGGATGGGATTTCAAGGGATAGATAGCAAGGGTTGTACCCTTCAAATCAACTACAAAAAGGGCCAAGGAAGAACACTACTCAAGGAATTATTCATTGAGATCATGTGAGGAAAAATTCATTGATATTGTAAAGATTGAGGACAATGTGTTAATCAAGTGGGAGAAGAAGGAGGCACCTAAGATCAACTATCAACCTCTTCGAGAGGGGCAATGACAAACTTAGGGGACACAGGGGCCGCCTCCATCACTAGGATAGTGCAAGCAAAGACAAAACATCCTTTCAAATAATGTAAACCCTTCTTCTGACCTCCAATTGAAGTGAGGTCATCCTCCAACTTGTGCTCTAGCGAAGGATGTGAAATACCCAAAAAAGAAAAGAAAGGTGAGGAGGAAGAAGATAGAGCCATAGAAGATACCACCATGGTGTTTGACATGTATATGGGCTAAGAAAAGGGAGGAACATCTAGGAGGGACATCAAAAGAGGGGCCTCCATGGAGGGAGCAATGAAAACCTACACTCTTTTGGGGTGAGGATCATCGGACCCTATTCGGGGAGCTGAAAGTAGAATAGAGGTGATTGGAACTAAAGAAAGCACAACAAAAGAAGAAAAAATAATAGAAGATACTGAAGTAGGGGCCACTAGCTCCCCCTTCATCTTTTGTGAGGTTGCATGTTCAACAACAAGAGTTTTTAGCTATGCTTGTGCTCACATGCAAGCCAGTTACATTATCTACGAGCACTCAAAGACATGGCCTAAGAAGAGGCTAAAGGTTTCTACACAACCCTAAGAGTATCCTTCACAACTATGATCGATTGAAGGGTAATCCCATTGAGAGAAAAAGAGGAGGAAGTTTAGGGGTAGAAGCAACTATGGGAGGAGAAATAAAAACTGGCACCTTGATAATAGGCTTCATCTCATTCTCTACCTTAAGGGTAGGTAGAGAAGCGGTAGGATATCACAAAGGTCAAGACACAAGAGCATCCAATAAGGACCTTTCCCCTTGCAATAGACAAAGTGCCTAGGAACCGTAGGAAAAACATGGAGCTCAAAGACCTGTTGGTTTTCTTTTCTCCATGTAAGAACCATCACGCTTCCCAAATCAGGCATGGGAGTAGGAGTAGAGATTGTTGCAATAGGGTGAGAAGTAGAATTGTATAGCATGGAAGAAGGACCTTAAGCATGAGAAAGCTTCTCCTTCCCCTTTTCTTGCGTAAAATAATTAGCTTGATGTTGCATGATCATGAAATCATTCACAGAGACTACATAGAGGAACACTAAATAACTAGCCTTCGACATCGAACCCTGGTCATATATTTAATATAATCCTTATATGATAAATCTTCCCCAAGAGGGAGATGTCTGATCGAGGTAGGCTAGAAGTGATTCATTGAGAAACCCCCATGTGACACTAACAACTTATAACCAGTGTCATGCACTACATGCATAAAACCTTCATGAGAGAACTTTAAAAAATTATGAACAATGGAGGAAACACCATTAACAAAGGCAAGCCAGGGGATACCTAGCCTAACTCAAAATAGATCATAATCCAAAATGATAAAGAAAGAAGCATCAATAGTCTTAGATCCTACCAAGACTAAAAGAGAAATATTTCCCAAAGAGGTGACAAAGAATCCATCATGCATATGAATGGTGGTATTTAACTCTTCGTATTGCTCCCTATGCTAGTAAACTATGAAAAAAGTATCCTTTGTTACCACATTGACCTAACTCATCAGATCAACTAAAATGCTAGTTACAACATTTCCATTTATCTAGGAAGGGATTTATAAAGGGGAGAGCTCTTTATTGAGAGGCTCATCATGTGAGGTAAATGTTATTTCAGATGTAGCACTCAAATTTTCAAGAGGCATACATGTGAACAAAAACATGTTCACATACTCAAATGGAGTTAACTCTGATGATGTAGAAGATTTTGTTACCAAATTTTTATAATGTGAGGGAAAAAAATTAGTATAAATCTGAAATTCATTGTTAACCTTGGCCATAGACTTATTAGAATTTTGTTTCTTTCCATCGAGATGGATAGTATTGTCATTGATGTAGTCCTAAATCTCATGATGCAAGCACACACATCCCTTGATATCATTCCCGTATACATGGTGGAATATATAGAATTAATGCTCATCATACCAATCAAGATATGGCTCAGTCAGAGGTCAAGGTTCTAGAAATGTTAGGACTTTATCATTTAATAACCTCTTTGAAACAATATTATAAGACACATAACTTTGCAAAATGCCTATTGTGTCCTAGGACCTTATCCTAGATGTAGAGACCACGTTCATAATAGCTTTGTTTTTTCTAGAAATTGACACTATAGACCAGTTGTCAAAATGGGAGCAGGAAGATGTACTCCTGAACTGTGCCACCATCTATTGGTACTCATGCAATGTAGCACATAGGTGGGCAAAAGAAGGATATTTCATTAAGGAAAACTTATCTTTCCATGATATTTGTAAGTTTCCAATGAGAACCTTCTACACATCTAAGTTTAAAATTGGATAAGAAATTTGAGAGAATAACACTTGATCACTAGCTATAAAATTGGTCACCTTCTCTTGGTCCCCTTGCTTACATCGTACAAGATTTGAAAAGGTCATCTTCAACCCAATGTTAGCTTGGAACTACTAGAGGAATTGATTTATGAGTTGATCAAATGAGAAAATAGACTTATTTGGTAAGGAAAAATACTAATTAAGGGTAGTGTCCTTAACGGATCTTGGAAAAAATTTAGCCATTAGAGCATCATGGTGGAAGAAATTAGTGCACATAGCATTAAATTTTGAAATGTGCATCTAAGGGTAATCACAACCAATATATTATTCAAATTAAGGAATATCCATGCCCTGGGGGATGGGAGTGTTTAAAATAGCAATGGATAGAGGAATATGTCGAAAGAAAGGTTGAAAGATAGTTTGAGAGGTAGCATTGGATAAATTCATTAGCTAGTTTTGTATCTAACCCATGTTCTACAACAAGGTGCTTAAGACAAGGCCATAAAAAGAATTAGGGACAATGGAACCTCCACCAAAGCTATCAAAGCCACCAATCCCATACCAATAGAGACCCCACCACTAGGACCAACATGGGCTCCAGGATTTCCACCAAGAACATTAGAGATGGTAGAATTGAAGCCCAAGGATATCCTGTTTACTTTAATGTTGGTGCGTGGTTGAGGACCAGAATCAATGTTAATAGAATGACTTATCTTTTCCATGCATACCAATACACTAAGCATCAAGACTACTATCTTTCTTTCAGTGGTCTCAGACCCAAGGTCTTGGGAAACACAAAACCTAGGATTATATGATGGTACATGTGCATCCACTATGTCTGTGATGCATCAAAGGAACTCTAGACCTACTAAGTCCTTGTCTAGCATAGTTCTTAAGTCATTAATAACCTTAGTAGCCTTAGCCCCCATAGGTTAGAGGAGTTGGTTTAAGTCTTGGGTTTTCTCCCCGAGGTCTTGGGTTCGATTCTCTTTGGCCTGGATTTCACCCTGTTGTGGATGCTGGGGGGCGGTGTTGGTTACCCCGTGGCCGTAGGGACTAGTCTCATCTCAATCTCACCCTATAAAGGGAACCCGCTGGGCTTGAGTCGTGGGGATACCCTGACGAGAACAAAAAAAATAACCTTAGTAGCCTTAGCTATAACTCTTTCTTTTTCTAGATACTTCCTAAACTCCAAAAGCCTTCTAACTAGGGAAACAATTTTCTTTGTGAGAATATTGAGAGCATCATCTTCCTCCATAGATGAAGCATAAGGAGAAGCAAGAGGGGTAGGAATATGAGGAGCTTCCCTAAAAGGACTAGAGAAACTTTTATTTTCTCTTGAAATCATTTTATGAAAGGTAGAACTAGTAGTGACCTTCTTAGGATCCATCTCCATATGTTGTAAGCTCCTTTTAACAATGTGCTTGAGGTTGTAGAATAATTCATAAAGCTCATAAAGCTCCATGAAACATGATTTTGTAATACTCTAGAACACGAGAGAAATGTATCCAACACTAAGAAATGAAAACATGACTTTCACATCAGGCTCACCAAAAATGTAGAGAAGGGGGATTCATCACCCACAAGGCTCCAAGCAATGGGAGATCCCAAGGGAACAAAATTCCCTAAACTACCTCATGTTGTTTGATGGATGTTTTAAAAATTAGATGAGTTGGCCTCAAAGGTTTTAGGCTGTTGACCCGACAACTCATTTTTTGAGGATGATAGTGCAGGAACAAGACTCCAACATGATGTGTTGGTGTCTCAAGGATGCACTAGTGTCCTATATAGAAAGAGGTCTAGAAAACACATAGAAAGCACAAAGGGCCTACTAACAACCCAATTGACACAATTTTACAACTTGATAGAGAAATTAAAAGAAAAAAACAAGTACAAAAAAGAAGAAGAAATCATTCTAATATAAAAGTGACAAAGAAAGGTAAGGAAATTGTACCACTCCACCCACACTTTGATTCTTCAATTTAAACTCCAAATGGATGATCCAATACCTACACATATGGAATTGGGAAAAATGTTTGGTTGCATTTCAAGGTCTACCTTAGTCAGACCCTTTCTTTGGTGTTCCCACCTCTATGGAAACCCATAGATGTAATGAGATAGAAAAATTGATGAAGAAGAGAAGTAGAAAGTACACCAAAAAGAGTGCAAAGAAACATTAAATTCTACATTATAAGACACAATGATGTAAATTAAATAACAAGAGCAATATCATCTCCTCTTCCTACTAGCACTCAAGGCTGAGAGGAGAAGATGACACCACGTTGAGAGAAAAAAATTCCATCAACCTACAAGAATGGTGGAGTTGCAACAAGAACACTATAGAAGCCAAGTAGAGAGAAAGAACAAGCTTGAGAGAGTGAAAGAATGATTAAGAAGTTGTAAGATTGAATGAGAGAGTGAGATGATTGCAAGCCAAGAGTCAATAAGTGAGAAAATTTCCATTTCAATGCTTGAAAATGAAGGAAGTAGGTCAATTTTCATTAGTCAAGGAAGGGTAGAAGACATAAGTTTCATAGCCAACCAGAAACATAACACCTCTTCTAATTCTAGGGGTAGGAATCCTATCAAGACACTAGCGTAGTGTGTGGATGTCTATACGGTGTGCGTGTCCTTGACAAAAACTCCTCCACCAATGCAAAAATACAAGGCCACATGGAAGGAATAAGCTAATGATGACGGGTTTACATCATTTGACTTATATTTTCTAAAGTAAAGGTAAAAATAAATGGGAAATTTTCCTAGGGTGTAAATTCATGCCATTACAATGTCCAACCTTATTGTACTTGTAACAAAAAATGTTATGCTCAAGAACAAAGTTATTTTTCCTAACTTTAATTCTACATTTTATAGCTTTATGATTAAAATTGTTGCATTCATAGCAATATCCATGAAAATTAACAACATTATATATTTGAGGCACAACCTATTTTCTACCCATGTCATTTATTCTTTCTCTAGATCTACAATTAATAGACTTATGCACAAATTTATTGCAAGAATAACAATAACTTTGAAAAAAATTAGTGAACTTGGTATGGGCATGCTTACTATCAGTTGGAGGACCCATGAATCTTCATTGTCTCCAGATAGGAATGCATCCACCTTCTTTAATACTGTATTGATTTGACTTTACATCTCTAGAGGTTGTCTTCTTAGGTTCTTTAGTTCAAGATTTTTCTTCCTTTATTTTAGACTTTCCTTCTTTGAAATTCTCATATAGGTCTATAGATGAAATTGTTATTAGACTTTTACGTTTTTCAAAACAAAGACAAGATTTTTCTTTTGATGGATTTTGAGAGCTGATTATTTCATCAAGAATGTCAAAACCTCCCTTTAGCTTTAGACCTTTTTCAATTTGTACTTTTTCTTTATCCAATTCTTTCCTCATTGAAACAATCTCTTATTTAAACTTGGAGCATTTAATAGTTTTATCAATGAGCTTGAAATCAAGGAAATCTACAATTCTTTAACCTTCTTCAACTTGAACTTTCAACTTGTAAATTTATTTTTCTAATTTTTCAAATTTGTACTAAAGTTCTTCATTATTTTATATTTCTTCATCTATATCATTTAGAGTAGAAATGAGTTCTCCTTCATAATCCATTGGAAAATATTCTTTATTTAATTCAAATTCAAATTCATCACCCTCCTTATGGAGTATATCCTCCTCTTTAAGAGAGTTGTTCTTCTTGGGAACTGCATCATTCCCCATGTTTTCCAAAATAGGATCTACCTAAGCTATTGGGCTATATGGAGGAACCTAGTTCTGATACCAATTGTTGAATACACCAAAACACTAAGAAGAGGGTAAATTAGCATGCTTCAAAATTAAATCCCAATTAATAAATATTGATACTATTTAAGCATTCAACTACTTAATGAAAATGGGAAAGTAGATAAGAATACACATAAGAACACAAATGACACTAAATTTATGTTGAAATCCCCATAGTATAAAACCACAATGATAAATTCTTCTATGAGCTACTATCCTAATCCAACCTCATAAGTAGATAACAATTTAAAACTTTTATTTATGGTTACAACCCAAGGAATATACCACTCTTTATTGATACAACATTTTTTTAGGGGCTAAAACCCAAGGAAGCTACTACTCCCTAACTGAAAGAAAGAACAAATGAAATATGAATGACTTTATGGCTTCAACAATTGATACTCATCAATTCTACACATTATCTGTATAGGTATGTGCAGGATCATCATGGAAAAAATAGACCCTTAAGTGGCGAAAAATTTACATAAATCAGAGTTAGGAAACTTGACATAAAAATTTAAATAAGTTATCTATATTATTTCAAAAATATGTAAGAATAGAATCTATAGAAAATTGAATGTAGTTTCTAAACTACCAGGTTTATTTTAAAAAAAATCTATCTAGTGAAAATTTGAAATTTCAATGTAGTAGTACTTAAATTTTAGGGAAAAAATAAGTAGGTGTCTGTCTGACCACCCTAACCACAATAAAATGATAATATTTTTTAATAAGATTTTAGATATAAGTAGAGGACTCATGTCACAATGTGATGCATATTTTTTTGTAATTTTTTTCCAAGTAAATAATTAATTATGATTTTTTAATTATAACTTTTAAAAAATATAAAAACTTGTATGTCTGACCACCTTAACTTGGTCAAAACTTCATGAAATTCAATTTTTTTTTAATCATATAGTATGTGAAGCATAGAATGTGACACATGTTTTAGATTCAAAAAATGTGATACCGTTTGAAAGCTATAGATATTTTTCAATCAGCCTATCAATTAGGACTTTAATTGTAATTCAAATAGAATAAATAATAATTATTTATTAAATTCAAAGTAAAGCATAATTTATATTGGTGGAAAGCTAAGAATCTCCTTTAAAAACCCTTTTCACTTCGTCAATTTTGGGTTAAAAAAAAGTCATCAGCCACATACCCTACACATACCCATCATATTGCCACTTTTTGGCCCATC
The DNA here is from genome assembly GCA_007258455.2 of Sequoia sempervirens. Taxonomy (NCBI): domain Eukaryota; kingdom Viridiplantae; phylum Streptophyta; class Pinopsida; order Cupressales; family Cupressaceae; genus Sequoia; species Sequoia sempervirens. The sequence continues at coordinate 61,722,219 of VDFB02252616.1, forward strand.
ATGATCCTGCACATACCCCTATAGTGTATCTTTTCATTCCCTTCTCATTCACTCATACATCTTTGAGCACTTCCATACTCCTCTTCACTTCTTTGATTTTCTATATATCATCTACACACTTGGAAAATATAAATTTAGTCAGTTGTAAATAAGAAATTATGAAACATGTAGCATGTTGGCCTACATCTTCATTGGAAATATACAAAAATGATAAGACATTAAATTTACAATTCTTCTAGATTAGTCAACATGACTCATATAACATCTACAAACACTTCTTCGAATATGCTCAATCTTGAATTAGTGGCACACATCACCAACATACCCTGGTCAACCTCAACAACAACATAATTTCACAAACTAACTTTAAATAGTTGTGTGGTATGTGAAACAAGAAATATATCCATGCATTTCATACCTTAGACACAATGAGACATGTGGAGTTTCAACACAAACTCATACAACTGAACTTTACATTCTTCTACTAGCGCAAGTATCCAAACATATGTTATGTAAAAAGATTAGGCATCTAAAACCAAATGTAACACTCTATCACTTCAAAAATGAACTTATGTAGCATCAAATGTATTAAAACATCAATATAGCATGCATTATACATTGCATAGTATGTCCTCAAATTCACTTGGCTGCACCTTCACATCTAGAGGAATGCAAAGGGTATGCGCAGGATCATGATGGGCCAAAAAGTGGCAATATGATGGGTATGTGGCTGATGACTTTTTTTTACCCAAAATTGATGAAACGAAAAATGTTTTTAAAGGATATTATCATCTTTCCACCAATATAAATTATGCTTTACTTTGAATTTAATAAATAATTATTATTCATTTTTTATTTGAGTTACGACTAAAGTCCTAATTGATAGATTAATTGAAAAACATTTATAGCTTTCAAACAATATCACATTTTTTGAATCCAAAATATGCGTCACATTCTATGCTTCGCATACTATAGGATTAAAAAAAGAAAAATTGAGTTTCATGAAGTTTTGACCAAGTTAAGGTGGTCAGACATACAAGTTTTTATATTTTTTAAAAGTTGTGATAAAAAATTCATAATTAATTATTCACTTGGAAAAAAATTACAAAAAAATATGCATCACATCTGAACATGAGTCCTCTACTTATATCTAAAATATTATAAAGTTTTTATAATATTACAAAAAAATATGCATCACATCTGAACATGAGTCCTCTAATTATGAAGTTTTGACCAAGTTAAGGTGGTCAGACATACAAGTTTTTATATTTTTTAAAAGTTGTTATAAAAAATTCATAATTAATTATTCACTTGGAAAAAAATTACAAAAAAATATGCATCACATCTGAACATGAGTCTCTACTTATATATAAAATATTATAAAAGAATACTATCATTTTACTATGGTTAGGGTGGTCAGAAAACACATACTTCTTATTTTTTACCTGAAATTTAAGTACTATTGCATTTAAATTTCAAATTTTCACCAAATAGATTTTTCATTTTTTAAAATAAACCTAGTAGTTTAAAAACTACATTCAGTTTGCTACAGATTATATTCTTACATATTTTTGAAATAATATAGATAACTTATTCAAATTTTTACGTCAAGTTTCCTAACTCTAGTTTTTTTGAGTTTTTTGCCACTTAAGGGCCTATTTTTTCCATGATGATCCTGCACATACCCCAAAGCATTCCAACAAGCCTTCATAACCACTTTGTATTGCCATGGAATAGACTAGAACTCTATCACTTCTAACTTTCAATAGAAGAAGGTATAGTGACATAACACCATAGATATAACACCTTCACATCTTCATCAACTTATCTTTGAAACTAAAATACTAAATCTTTCTCTGTGAAAGGATGGGGACCAAAACATTGTGATACTAGTTTAGAGTATATATTGTGAATGAATTAGACAAAACTTCACAACTTATTTGAGTGTGGTACACCAAAATAGAAAGGTATCAACTTAGGAATACTGAAAAAAATATGAGACATGTATTCCCACCTCCACATCATACTTAGGAAACCATTGAAAATAGATCGTTCTACAATACCACAATGTTGACTTGTATCATTTTGCACATAATATTCAGAGCATATACAAACTTCAGCACACTTTTGAAAAGAAAAGAATAGATTTGTAGACGATAAAAAAATATTACTCTATGACTAAAAAATGAGTTCAAATAGGTTGGTCTAGGGCACAAGGATGCACAAGGATGCCCTTGACTAGCTTGGTTTTTATCTAATATTTCCAACTCTGAGACACTAGTGGATATGCTTGAGATAGTTTTGGTTCATGACTGAAACTAAAATTTGTCACTATTTTCCTTAATTTTATTAAATGAAACCTTTTGCAACCCTATTTTGAAATATTCATCTTCAAGTTTGAACCTACAAAAACATAGCAAAGAGGCGAAAGGGGTGACTTTCAATTTTCCTCAATCAAACCCCCATTTTGGCATTTATACCTCCACAAATAACCAAGGAATTGAATGATAAAATGTGCATGCTCTTAAACTTAAGTTCATCTAAGGTTGTAATGAGATAAAATATTAAGAAACCTACTAATGTGTATTAGAGAAGGATTCCTAAATAATAACAATGAGATCTGTAGACACCTAAAAATGACCTAGGCCTGCAAGCTTCATTTTTACCACTTTCGTCCTAGCATAATTATGACATTTAATTATGTCCTTGGTCCACATTCGACTATTGATTAAATAATTCATAATTATTTAATTAATTCATGTCATTTATTCTTCATGGTTATTAAATAAATAAATTTTATTTATTTATTAAATACGCCATTAATTGTCTAAGTTCTTTCCTTAATTAAATAAATTTCTTAATTTATTTAATCCCCTTATTCATTAATTCTTCCTGATTATTAAATAAATGAATTACATTTATTTATTTAATGTCACTAATTGTCTTAATTAAATAAATTCATTAATTTATTTAATTAATCTCATCTCCTAAATTAAATAATTTAATTTAATTATTTAATTACTAATTAATATTCTTCTCATTTTAAATAAATTAAATTATTTAAAATGTCATGTCAATCTTAACTTTTTTGGTAAATAATCTGAAAAAGATTATTTATTATCTCTCAAAATCCATAATTTGAATTATTTTAATTCGAATTAGTAATTAATCTTCCAAAAATCAAGCAATCAGGCAGATTCTTGATTTTTCAAATCTTATCTTCAGTTCACATCTTATCTCTTTGATTTTTTGAATCTTGCAAATCAAGCAATCTTATCTCATTGATTTTTCGAAAATCTTTATTTTCTAATTAATTTGTCTCATTTATTCTCCACCGTCGATCTGATTTTATTTTGACCGTTCGATTAAGGATTTTGCCCTAACCCTAATTAGGGATTCTTAGGTTTAATCTGGATCATTCATTTCATCAATTTATCTCGTCCGTCCATTCGAAATGGCCTTTTCTATAAAATGCCATCTTCTTCTCACTTTTCGATTACACAGACACACACACATGCTGACATTTTGCATAATTATTATAGGCATTTACTTAGTTTCACACTTATTGTCATAGGCAATTGTAGTATTTCAATATTGGCATTTGTTTTAAGCATAGGCATAGACATTGGCTCTTAGACATAGGCATTTAGATTTCAAGTAAATCCTTCAAAACTTTCTTTAGTCTTGTCTCTTGTCAAAGTTGCTCATACAAATCTAAGGGCATCTTCATTTACTGCAAGCTAGGAGGTGTAACAAAGGTCAATGATGGAAGATGGAGAATGCAGGTGATATAATTGCCTTTTACTTTCATTGTATTCCTTTTTGCTTTGTTATATTCAATGGATTTTAATGTTATTTGATCTAACCATCTAACAAATCTGATTTTTCCTTTGATTACAAGATCAACCCAAGGGAGAAAAATACCCTTATGAAAATTCAAAATACAATAATGCCTTGCTTAGGACATCGAGTATAATGGAACTTGAAGATGCAAACAATCTGAAAAAAAAAAAAGAATTGTGTTTGAACAGGCCAAAGAAATGTCCAAATCCTAGATTACATCATCCCCTTCCATTGGAATCAAACTTGTATCATTGTATCAATCTTGATTAAATCTGATAAGCACCTTGAAAACCTATAAATTTAAATGTATTTTTTTATATTTATAATTGAATTCTTATTCCACCATTTAAAAAAAAATAATAATTCATGTTTATATAGTGGAACTGAGGATAAATTAAAATTTATTCTAAAATGTTTAAATTTGAGTTTTCAAGATAAAATTACCGCCAAGGCCCAAATTTAAAATTATATCTCTAAAATTAGAGATCGAAAAAAATGGGAAACAAAATCTCTTAGAAAATATAGCTAGTCTAGGGTGCAAGGATGCCATAGAATGGATTTATCACACTCAACAAGATTTATATTGGGTGTTTAGGGTTTACTAAAATTAGAACTTATCCATGGTGATGGCACTTTTTGGAATTGATTTGATGACGTTTATTTTACAATGCATTTTCTATGGTACTATAGATACATTCTCCTAGGTTGATAGGAAAATTTATGGCTAAGGAATGTCTAAATGCATTGATATGGAAGGTCACTAAAGGTAGTTCAAAGTAGAGAGTGAAATTGTGCTTTCACCTAAAAGCGAGTATAATTACTGTTGCTACAATAGTTATGGTAGAAACTCACCCAATCAATATCAAACTTGTTGATGGATGTTTGTACACCTTCTCAACATAGGCAACACACGAATGCACTACCTCTCTTGAAAGGTAGAAATCTGAAAATGAGTTACAAATCACTACCCCAAGGTCTCTCAGGTGCCAAGTCTTGACAAGCTTGGAATATCTTAGTTGGTTGATGTGTTTTTCTAATAACACAGGGCAGTCTTATGTATGAGTTACAAAGCATGGGAAGTTTGGTCCACAAATATAGTTTCAAAGTGTTGTAAGTGAATGAACAGTGGCTACACACTCAAAAAAACAAGCTAAAACTCACCATGTTCATCAGATTTGACATTGTGGTGATGCTTAATATCCTACTCTAACTAAGGTTCAAAAGAAATAGAAAAAGGAGAAGGGTTAAGAAAGCTATTCTAATCCTAAAATATGAATGAACAGTAACAATGGAGGCTGCTACAGTAGACAAACTTCCCAAACTAAGTTTTTTTTGGCCAAGAGGAACCTACAGTTACACAAAACTAGTGCAATCTCCTAAGGTCTACTAGTTTTCAGATTGCACATGCACATCATGAACATGCAATTGAACAAAGTTTCAACAATTAAATAAAGAAGCCCGAGCTAGATTTGCATAGCATCTTGTCATAAAAAAGTGGTAAAAGTATGGGTTGAAATCTCATCAAATACTATAATAGCAATACCATTATAACAACCATTCAAGAAACTACACATTAAAACTAATAGGGAAGTAAAACCATCCATGCATAATGAACAAACTCAAGAGAAACACCCATAAATCATGCAATGTAGCTCTCTATTGCTGAAGAATGCCTTTACACCAACTCTCCAACCATTTACAAGTGAGGGGAAAGCCCCTATTTATAGTTTTCCAAAGCCGAAATGAATGGCTAGGATTAATTTGTAGTGTGTGGTTTAGATTTCATACAACTTAGGGTTTCATCTACCCCCCATTATATAGAAATTTAAAATACATATTTTTTCTTATCCCTATTTTGTCTTGTAGTGCCATGTCATTGTAACACTTTTGTCCTATAGCTGATTTCCCTTTTATTGTAGCTGAGACCATTTGAAGGCCACCTTTTGTTTGATGGTTTTGTAGTATTCTTTAGCTAATCAAAGGAGCTTCATCGGTTATTTGTATTATTGTGAAATAGATTAGTTTCCCCCCTTGATCCTTTGGAACAACTCTTGATGGATCATGAACATTTAATGAAAAGAAAGACATCTATCTTCTTTCTTAGACTTTTAGTAACAACCATCTGATTTCCCTTGGAACCAACTTCCTTCATCATACAACCACCTGCTTGATAGTCCGTTTGATGAATTAATCATCTTTTGTGTAAACATCCCTCCATTGGAAATCCTTGTCAACCATGGTACATTTTCATAGATGGTCATGTAGAAGTGGGCTCATGGACAGGCCCATCATGCACAATATCCTCTTATAGCAAGCTCCTTTGATGATCTTTATCCTACACACAATAGTAGATTAAATTACGATCATGCAAATAACGATATAAAATTTGAATATGACTGTATGGTACCTGTGTGACCACATAACACTTATTCTAAATGGTTGGTTAATTACAATTAGAATCATTCCCATAATTCCTTGGTTTCCCCATAGCTCATTATACACATATTAATAGCACACAATGCTCTCCCTCAAATTTGAGACTTTGTTTTGATGGAATAATGGTCATCCCTTTCAACTCCATTGCTTGCACTATTGAGGGAAATTCTTCCCCTATGCTAGATTCCATATGGAGGAATTCCCAATTGTGGTAGGCCCATATGAAGTCTCAAATCCCCATTTTAATTTTAAATTAATGAGAGGTTCATTGTCCAAAATATTGGAATTGTTGAACCTCATTTATCCATCGAACCTTAGTGTGTGTGGGCTTATATCTATAACCTCAAATATTTCCCCAATTTGGGATTGGGATTACTAATGATAACTTAATGGAGCTTATCATACTAGTGCATCTTACCAAGAAGGCTTTGCTCCATCAATTTTTGAATTTTGCACCACTGAACCCCCATTCCTATCCATCACACCCTCTTCTTATCTTCGCCTCCTAAATAACTATCTCAAGTGGTCTACAAAGGATATTTCAAATTGCAACTCCTCTATCTTTCATCTTGATCATGCTTTGTGGGACACGAGGTGCAATAGGAAAGGAAGCAAATGCCATCGTGAATGGTTTAGATAGCTACAGCCTAGACAAGGAAAATATCTGTAGGACAAAGTGGCATGGAGAAGGGTGGGTTCCACATGATTGAAGGTTGTCCAAGGAAAACATCATAGCAGCGACAAAGAGACTTGTGAAGTCCGCATATGTGAACACTCGAAGAGATGGTAACTATTTTGAAACAATGAAGTAATCTCGGTGCCCCTTCTGTTGAGGTCCGCAAAGAGGTACATGATATTGCACTGGTGTTTAAATGAGCAGCGTCCCCTTGTCCTTAGTCACTCAATATTCCTTTTGTAGGATTTAAGAATCCTCCCACACCATCCTCGAATTTTTTCCATACTCAAGTGTCTACCTATGTTTCATAAATCATCTTCTTATTATTTTTCTTAGTTTGAAGTAGCTATGGAATCTTGTATCTTAGATCATTTAAATCCCATCCTCCAGCACCAACAGTTGCTTCCTTATATAACCATTGTTAGGTAACTTGAAGGATTTAGGAATTGTGCAATTAGTTGATTATTCCTTGTAGTAGCGCTCGACTCCTGCCAAGTTATATACAAATACAAAATGAAATAGGGTCTCAGGAAGAGCAAGTAACTAGCTCATGAAGCCATTTCAACCTAATCTCCTTTGCACTACTATCTTCTTTCATACTACTATGTCTCGAATGACTATCTGTCAACCTAATGCACCATCTGACCACCTTCTCATGATCTCGTCCACTAAATATACTTCAAGAAATTTTGAAAAAATAGGAATCCCAAGGAAATGTAATTGGCTCCCCCCCTCTTTAGTTTTCTAGTTAATGTGTGGTTCTCTTTAACGTTTGTGGAAGAAGAAGGGTCACACACTACTAGGGGACAGATCTTGTGGGTGGTGGCCCAAAGAGGGAAACTCGAATGACACTTAAGGTGGTAGAATCTACATAGTGGAAGTACATTCTATGGAAGCTATCCCAAGCTCATTCAAATGGTAGCCAAGAAGACTACATAACCCATAGTGGAAGAGTTTGTTCTTATTAATAAATGAGGTGCCAAGAGGGAGTGGCACTAGGAATCCTTGGTTGCAAATTCAATCTAATCTTATGCATGACATGTTTAGGAATGAGTCCCGAGATTGAAGTAATGAAGCCTTCCCCCTCACTACTAGAGACATCTTATCCCAAATCTCGTAGGAGTATGTAGGAGCCTCCAAGATGGATTGGGCGGGTGGCCGCTCAATCATTGTTCCAACAAACGAACATTTGAGTGGGGGCGACCATAAGCCTCATCTTTGCAAACTATAATCGGTCAAGCTTAACGTACTTGGAATTCTTGATCCTTCAATTAGGTGTGGCATCTTCCTATACCCATCCTCAAACTAAGTCTTGAATGAGTTTCACTTATTCCTTGCAAATATCCCTAGTTTTTTACAAGCACGATGCCATGTGTTAAGCTATTCTTAAGATGTTTCTATTCATTTTGATGAGCTCCTGTCTTCTTACCTCTTCTCCACATCTAGCATCAATTTATCTTCAGAGCCCATAGTCCAACAATTATTTGTGAATTATTGATCCTTACATTTCAAAGGTGATGTGATAACAGGGTGGATGGAATTAAAACACTGAACATTTTTTGGGGAGCATTTTAGCTGATGCATTAAGCAGTGGTCTCAAGAATTTAAGATTGCTATGTCCTTTTTGCAATTGTGAGCCCATTTATTTCTATAAGAAATTTGTGAATAACCCCCACAGTGATCATCATATTGATATTAGCACATTCTATCTATGCTCCCACCAGTCTTTGAGTGTCCTGCAATGACATTTAAGCACCTTCCTCCCTTTACCCCAAGTATGGCCTAATCTTGAGAGAATGTTGAGCATGGGATGTAGGAAGCAGGAGGCAACCATAGGAAATCCAAATCGGCCACAAGCAAGGTGGACACCATAAGGATGGAGTCTATGTGCAAGCATAAGCGAGGAGCCGTAAATGACAACACCAAGAAAGATGTCCCTTGCAAATATGGATCCCACATTAGAACTTTCTGTTGGGGAGTTTGTAGGTGAAATGATGACATTGCACCAATGGTGAAGAAATGAGTAGTTACAACAGACATTAATTAAATCAAGAAAGCAATGTACACTCCTCCTTCATTGGTGAATTCATCCATGCGATGCATAATATTAATATTTATTGACTGCTATGATGGCTCCACCTCATCATTCTTTTATGGTAAGCTCAATCTTAGTGAACCTTATCAAAACCTTTCATTGAGCATGGTGACCTTTCAAATGTGAATTCAAATTTCCTCTAAATTCGATAGATTCAGGAGAAGCTATGTGTATGAACTTAATTAGAGGAGATTCATTGGGAATTTTCACACGCTTATGATAGAGGGACTAGATTTTCCAAGCCCCATCCTTTGTAAGCTATCTATTTATCTATGGTTCCATCGATATATTCAAATGCTGATCAATAGCCCATGGTAGGACTGACCACCACTAACGAGAAACGAAATTTTTCTTAGGAGTGAAGAAAAGATGATGGGATGGTCATGGGAGAAACGTTGTGTGACAAGACGAACGCAGGTGGAAGGAGGTAGGAAGATGGCAAGGGAATACCATTAATAATGATGGAGAGCAAGATGGCATGGCCAGTGTTAGATCTTGCATGGGAGATTTCCATTAGGTAATGGAGTGTGGGGCAACTATGGGTGCAGGCCATTTGAATGGTGGACGAGGTGCTAGCCTTGGAGTCAAAGGGGTTTGTTATTACTACCGGTTGATCACTATGCCAAAAGATGCTAAGGAACCTTAATCACAAGAAGGAATCTTCATTGCTTTGTCCTTCCATTCACCAACATTATGCAAAAGTTTATTTGGGCTGATTGTTAAAATGATGCCAATAGAGGTGCGAGGAAGTTCCCAAAACAATGAGATAAGTTGCAAAATCTGTATTGACAACCTCCGTGGGGAAAAAAATGTGGGATGCGCCCCATGGGCAACCGTTCAGTGGAGGATATTAAGAGGATGATGGGATACAGGTAGAGTTTTGCATGTTGGGTCCCACATAGGAGATAGTTGATGGCTCCCATTTCAAATATCAACCTTTATAAAGTGTAAGGCTCTAATGTGTGACATCATTCATCGATAATTGTCATTGGCCCAAAACTACGTGATCATCCAAATATTACGCTGAGGTAGAGATACGTGGAGGTTAGAAGCAAACATGTCATTTTGGCACAACAGGTGATCAATGACTACAGTATCATGAAGTCTTGCAGTAAACAAATGAATGTGGGTGAATCATGCGGTGTGTTGTTCATGATCTTCATTTTGAGATGGTGAGATGGTGGTTGTCCTAGGGAAGCATGTAAGAGAATGATGATGATGATGGACTGTGGGCCTATGAAGCAGAGAGGCAACAAAGGGTAGATGTTTGGAAATGACACCAGGGTGACAACATCCCACAAGAGGCAGCCTGTAAGGGCAGACCTGCCAACAAGCTTTGATTCGAGAATCTACTCGTAGACTTCAGGTTTTGTTGTGAGAAAAAAGTATAAGAAAGTCTCACATGGGTGGGTGATGTGAGCTTAGTCACTTAAACAACAAAGGTCAGGTTCAGGTAGGTCATGCACAAATATCCACAAAATTTTAGACTTAGGAAATTTTGAAATAACGGGATCAGCTTGGTAATGGAAATGACAAGATAGAGACACCAATAGTGGATACTACCATGCAAGCAGAAGTCAAGGGACAATTGTTATGAAAGCACCGAAATGGGGACAAAAATTTGCATAGGGTGTCCTGCAACTGTAGGTCTGAGGAGCTTGAAGGATGTAGCGGTGAAACGGGTGTGGGGTTCACACATCGAGCAGATGAGGCAGCTTGGCTACATCCAAAAAATAGAGTGGAATGGCGAACGACAAGAGGAGACCCACGAATGTGGGTCCACGAAGGACAATGGACACTGGGTGAAAAGCAAAGGAAAGCTTGCAAGAATTGGCCAGCAAGGGTGAATGACTTAGTGAAACCCAGCTAGGTGATTTTGGCCAATGAAAAATTCATCATTTTAAGGCACATGACCAACTTGGGCTTGGAATCAGAGGTGCACAAAATGTAATGAGGGTAAACAACCTATTGGGAGTGAAAAAAACATATGAGGAGAAAAAGAGGGGGGTCGCTGCCTTTGGTGGGGCAGTTGTGCAAAACATGCACAACAAATGGTGACTTGTTGGGGAAATTCTCTAAAGCATTTTGATGTCAAACTGGAATCACAAACCCAGAATCTCTGGTTTTGATCCTCATGCTAGGGAAAAAAACTAGATGCTCGACCAAAGGATCAAAACCACCAATCAATCCAACCTTTAGTATTTTGAAAATCCATGTGTGTGTATATGCGTTAATTCCCATCCTTCAGTTGCTACAGGAACCCGGGCTCTGTCAAGTTAAGCTACATAGTTTATTCTAACTCCAAAAGAATTTGGTACATTGCCTTGCTGCCAATCAGGCATCCATAGCCTCAATGAGGTTGTCACTGTGATTCTTTGAAACATTGCTCTACTGCCAGCTAGGAATCCATAGCCTCAATAGAGTTTCTCGGATCCCCCTAAAAAGTTGAATTTCTTTCTTTTGATTTTCAATGTTTTTCTTTTGTTTCTTTTGTTTTTTGTTTTTTTTTTTTTTCTCTTTTCAATTCTTTTATTTCAACCTATGAGCAATGAAGCTCACACTTAGGGCTGAGAATCATAGTGGCGCTGAAGTAGAATTTTAGATTTTTACTTAACCTGACTTCACAATGGATCTACAACCACCATTGGATTCTTAAGATATGTAGAAGATGTAAGATTTTAGCATAAATTAGGAAAAGATTAAACAAACAACTTATCCTCTTCAAATCAGACATCTAGATCACTTTGCAGTAATAGAATACCCTCACCATCCAATCTAAAAAATTGATTAGAGTTTGATGAAGAAATACACAAAACAACCCTAGGCAATAAGTATGGTCATTGTGTGCATAAACGTGCCTAGCTAAAAGCAAAGGGACCTAAAGCAAAGCAACAACAAAGTGGTAACAAAATGGAAAAAAAATAGAAGCAAACGAAAGAAAACACCTAAACTAACCAAAGCGGGAAAGCAAAAGAAAAAAACAAAGAAACCACCCTAAAGCAAACTAACCTATAACAAACCAACTACCCAAACAAAAGCAAGAAAGCAGGACTATATACATGAACCTGAGGTATGTACACAAAACCCATACTACCCAATACAAACCATGCACAAAGGTATTTATAAAGCACTATGTTCAAGAAAGGAAAATTGGCATTCACTCGCATTGGGTTTCAAAATGCATGTGCAAGCAAAAGGGTGATCGTCACGGTCCTAAGCCATGCAGATTCATCCTTATACTAAAAAAAAAGAAAATTTTAATATTGCAGCATTCAAATTTAATCACATATTCAAGAAAAATCAGCAATTGAAGTGATTCGTTGAACCCATGGTTGATCCATAAGCAAGTTTTCCTTCCCTTGTTCCCATAATAAAAATGATAAATTGGTGCAAGGGCACCCAAGGTCCTTAAAGGCCATTGGAAGAGTCAGGAGAAGGAAAGGGTCATGAAGTCCTATCAATCACCTCAGAGCATCAATTATGCTATCTTGGAGCCTATAATGGCCTTTGGAATGGATGAACACATTAGAAGAATCAAAAGTCCTAAGGGTCCTGATAAGGACCCTAGGACCAAAATGCATTATAATTGAAAAATAGTGTCCTAAGAGTCTAGATAAGTTTTTTTTTTTTTTTAATCATGTCAATAAGGTTGAATAATAATGATGTAATAGTTTTGAAGGTTTCTAGTTAGTAGAAAACAATAAAATGCAAGTTGGAAATTCAAAATTTGAAAAACCAACGATTAGTTGTGTTTATGCGAGTAAGTAGGTTTCTTGATGTTTTAGCAATAATGATGTAATAAACTCAATCCCAATCAGTTGGGAAAGTTGGGTAATGAGACTATAAGGCTAGGGAAGGCATTTGTACGGAGGCTTGACTGATATTGCAAGTATTGTACGGACTACTACAGAAAATCAATAAAAACTTCAATCTTTTTGCATTTTCTTGAATTTTCTTGATGAATCTCCGATTCCTTTTGATGAAATGTTCCATTGGATGATCTAGGGACTTGATTTTACATGTATTTAACCTCTTGCACATCTTGATAAGCAATAATAATAGCTTATTTGCACAATACATTGACTGTCCACAGGAAAGTTTTGTTTTTTTATTGATTTTGAGAGTCTTCATGAAATAAATGATCCATTTCATGGGAGATTGTGACTGTAACTTGTGAAATGGATCATATTTAACATGTATCATACATTTCTAACAAGCCAATGTGTAGGAAAGAGGAATTATAGGGTGTACACCATAATTTGACAGTGGAAACAACATGAAAGTGGGGTCTAAGGTATAGCAGTAGGAGATCTGCCTTAATAAGGGGTATTATTTTGAGTTGAAAGTGTTTACATGTGTTGATCTAATGGTGAAAAGTTAAAGAGAAGGTTCTGGAAGTGTTGGGAAAGCTAATTTTCAAGAGGCCCTAGTTTTGGAGCAATTTAGTGAGGGTTTTCTATTTGAGGGTGTCAAGGGTGTCATAGGCACCTAAAAACTTGAAAATCCTTGGATTGGAAATATTTGGAGACACTGTTGAAAGTCTCTTAGTCAGGGGATAATATTTGAGAGGGGTTGCTTTGAAAAAGAGGGCTAATTAGGCCTTAAATTTGAGAAAACAACAGGTTTTGGGGAGTCTGATCCAAAACAAGTGCCAAAAAGGTTTTGGTATGTTGCTTAGTATCATAAACCACATTTGAATCAATCATTATATTGGAGGGTCCTTTGGGGAAGTTGAGTGAAAGTTCAAAAATCCATCACTAGAGGCCTAGTTGGGCTAGAAGCCTAGTTAAGGTGGAAAAATGGGTTTGCATATAAGATAGAGGTTTGGGGCTTTGTAGTAATTCAAGAAAAGTGTAATTGTGTCCCTTAAGAACATTCCTATGGTTTGGGTCCATAAGAGAAGGTTTTGAGTCACAAGTGACTTATTGAGGCTTATCTCCATAAGGGTGCCTAGGACAGAGTTTAAGAGTGCTTCATTGAAATCCTTGTAATCTTTGTGTTTTTCCTAAAGTCCCATCACATATGCATTAGAGTGGTATCAGAGCAGTTATTAGGTCCTTTATGGATTGAAGAATCAACAATGGCACCTAAAAATTAGTTAGCAAGAGAGTTAGAGGAGTTGAGGGAAACCTTGGAAAGGGAAAGGAGAGAAAGAAGAGAGCAAGAAGCAGCAAGAGAGCAAGCCAGAGTAAGGGAAGAAAGGCAATGGAGAAGGGAGAGAGAGACTATGCAAGCTAGGATAAACAACCTTGAGAGAAGTAGGAGGAGAGAAGAACAAGAAAACCAAGAAGATAATGATGAAGAAGAAGAGTATGTGAGAGTAAATCAAGAACTAGCAGATGAGATAGAAGACCATGAGGAAAGGAGGTTAGTAAGGTTGTTGAAAGCAGTGCAAGGTCATGGAGGAAAGAGTCACATATATTTTCCTATCTATCAAGGAAAGATGGATAGTGAAGAGGTATTAGGATGGCTTGATGCCTTAGAGAACTATTTTTAGTTTGAAGAGATGGATGAAGAGAGGAAGGTTAAGTTTGCCAAAACCAAGTTGAGAGGTACAACACTGACATGGTGGACTAGTTTTTAGAATGATAGGATGGCTAGGGGATTGGAAAAGGTTTCTACATGGGCAAGAATGAAGAGTTTGGTCAAGGAACAATTCCTACCATCTGATTACACAATTCATGTCAAGAGGATGAGGCAAAATTTAAGACAAAAGAACATGGATGTAATGTCCTATACTGAGCAATTTCACAAGCTTAGTATCAGATGAGGTTATGAAGAAGAAGATGAGAAAGTAGCCAAGTATATCAATGGCTTGAGGTATAGCTTACAAGATGAGATTGGTTTGCAGATGCCAAGGAAATTAGGAGAATGCTTTCAGTTGGCCATTAGAGCAAAAGAAAAGGTGAAAAGGAAGCAAGAAAGGTCAAGCAATGGTGGAAGAGAAGGTATTTCAAATAGAGGTAGAGGTAATAGAGAACAAGGACAAGGCAGCAATGACAAGGGCAAAGAGGTGTTTTCAGATCAAAGAGGATGATACACTCCTAGAGGAGGAGGAAGATTTGGACAAGGTAGAGGCCCATTCACAGGTAGGTGTTTCAATTGTAATGAACCAGGGCATCCTTCCTTCAAGTGTCCTAAATGGGAACAATCCGATAAGGGAAAAAATAGGAGAGTTGATTTGGTGCAAGAAGAAGATGACAAAAAGGAAGAATCAAAGACATTGATGGAAGACCATGTAATTGATGGTGAGTTCCTTATGGTCAAGCAAGGAGAAAGAATACATCAAGAACCAAAGGTAACCATCTTCAAGACAAATTGTCTCAGTCATGGTAAAATATGTAGATTACTCATAGATTCAGGGTCACATAGCAATTTAGTTTCAACTGATATGGTAGCCAAGTTAGGAATTGACACATTTGATCATCCTACTCCCTAAAAGGCCACTTGGGTAACTCAAATGCAACATGTAGAGATTTGTAAAAGGGCTTATGTGGTGATTACACAATTCATGTGAAGAGGATGAGGAAAAATTTAAGACAAAAGGACATGGATGTGATGTCCTATACTGAGAAATTTCACAAGCTTAGTATCAGAGGAGGTTATGAAGAAGAAGATGAGAAAGTAGCCAAGTATATCAATGGCTTCAGGTATAACTTACAATATGAGATTGGTTTACAGATGGCAAGGACATTAGGAGAATGCTTTCTGTTGGCCATTAGAGCAGAAGAAAAAGTGAAAAGGAAGCAAGAAAGGTTAAGCAATGGTGGAAGAGGAGGTAGTTCAAACAGAGGCAGAGGTAATAGAGAACAAGGACAAGGAAATCATGATAAGAGCAGCAATGACAAGGGAAAAGAGGTGTTTTTAGATCAAAGAGGAGGAGGCAGATTTGGACAAGGTAGAGGCCCATTCACAAGTAGGTGTTTCAATTGTAATGAACCAGGGAATTCTTCCTTCAAGTGTCTTAAATGGGAACAATCTGATAAGGGCAGAGATAGGAGAGCTAATTTGGTGCAAGAAGAAGAGGACAAGAAGGAAGAATCAAAGACATGGATGGTGAGTTCCTTATGGTCAAGAAAGGAGAAAGACTACATCAAGAACCAAAGGTAAACATCTTCAAGACAAATTGTCTCAGTCATGGTAAAATATGCAGATTACTCATAGATTTAGAGTCACATAGCAATTTAGTTTCAACTGATATGGTAGCCAAGTTAGGAATTGACACATTTGATCATCCTACTCCCTACAAGGCCACTTGGGTAACTCAAATCCAACATGTAGAGATTTGTAAGAGGGCTTATGTGGATTTTTCAATTGCATCATATCAAGACAGGGTTCTTTGTGATGTCATTCCAATGACTTGTGGTCATATCATCTTAGGGAGACCATGGCAGTATGCTAGGAGGATAGTGCATGATGGATTCCATAATACATATTTGGTGCATAAAGGAGATATTAGATATAAGTTGGTGCCTTTGCCTTTGGAGTAGTCTAATGAAAGTTTTATGATATGTTTTGAGAAACATTTATAGGTGAATAAGTAGGGTAAGATAGGGGAAGATGTTGGTTGGAAGGGAAATGATAAGTTGCAGTAGAGATATGAGGCACATAGTCCTAAAGATCAGAACCTATGGGACTTGGACAGTATTAAGGTTGGGGATATTGAATTCCCTATTGTTGTAGGTAGTAGTGATGGTGTTCTTTCATAAAGGAGTTAGTGGAATGAAGGTAGAAATAGGGCACAAGGACAGACTAAAATTAGATGGCAAAGAGGACAAACACAACCCTATTTTGAGTCTAACATGAGTGAAGATTGGCAGAGAAGGAAGAAGGTGACTTTAGGTGATTTCATGTTATGTAACTAGAAGGTGCAAGCATATAGGAACAAGGAGAAATGTGGTGGCAACCAATTGGACACTTCTTGGGGCAAGAAACTTTTCTTTCTTGGGGAAAATGGTGCAGGGGAACCCAAGCTCCTTAAAGGCCATTGGAAGAGTTAGGAGAAGGCAGGGGTCATGAAGACCTATCAATCACCTCAGAGCATCAATTATGCTATCTTGGAGCCTATAATGGCCTTTGGAATGGATGAACACATTAGAAGAATCAAAAGTCCTAAGGGTCCTGATAAGGACCCTAGGACCAAAATGCATTATAATTGACAAATAGTGTCCTAAGAGTCTAGATAGGTGTTTTTTTTGTTTTAATCATGTCAATAAGGTTGAATAATAATGATGTAATAGTTTTGAAGGTTTCTAGTTAGTAGAAAACAGTAAAATACAAGTTGGAAATTCAAATTTTGAAAAACCAACGGCTAGTTGTGTTTAGGCAAGTAAGTAGGTTTTTTGATGTTTTAGCAATAATGATGTAATAAACTCAATCCCAATCAGTTGGGATAGTTGGGGAATGAGACTATAAGGCTAGGGAAGGCATTTGTACGGACTGCTACATAAAATCAATAAAAACTTCAATCTTTTTGCATTTTCTTGAGTTTTCTTGATGAATCTCTGATTCCTTTTGATGAAATGTTCCATTGGATGATCTAGGGACTTGATTTTACATATATATAACCTCTTGCATGTCTTGATAAGCAGTAATAATAGTTTCTTTGCACAATACATTGATTGTCCACAGGAAAGTTCTATTTTTTGTATTGATTTTGAGAGTCTTCATGAAATAAATGATCCATTTCATGGGAGATTATGACTGTAACTTGTGAAATGGATCATATTTAACATATATCATACATTTCTAACAAGCTAATGTGCAGGAAACAAGAATTATAGGGTGTACACCGTAATTTGATAGTGGAAAGAGCATGAAAGTGGGGTCTAAGGTATAGCAGTAGGAGATCTGCCTTAATAAGGGGTATATTTTGAGTTGAAGGTGTTTGCATGTGTTGATCTAATGGTGAAAAGTTAAAGAGAAGGTTCTGGAAGTTGTGGGAAAGCTAATTTTCAAGAGGCCTTAGTTTTGGAGCAATTTAGTGAGGGTTTTGTGTTTGAGGGTGTCAAGGGTGTCATAGGAACCTAAAAAATTGAAAATACTTGGATTGGAAACATTTTGAGACACTTTGAAAGTCTCTTAGCTAGGGGATAAGACTTGAGAGGGGTTGCTTTGAAAAGGAGGGCTAATTAGGCATTAAATTTGAGAAAACAATAGGTTTTGGGGAGTTTGATCTAAAACAAGTGCCAACAAGTTTTTGGTATGTTTCTTAGTATCATAAACCACATCTGAATCAATCATTAGATTGGAGGGTCATTTGGGGAAGTTGAGTGAAAGTTCAAAAATCCATCGCTAGAGGCCTAGTTGGGCTAGAAGCCTAGTTAAGGTGGAAAAAAGTGAGTTTGTGCTGCCTGTGAGGGTTCGGGGGCTTTGAAACCATTCAAAGAAAGTTTTATCAGCTCCTAAGAGTGTTCCATGGCTTAACCATAAGGAAGCATATAAATTCATGAGTGAGGTATTGAGCCCCTATTTCTATAAGGGTGTTTGAGAGTGCATCATCATTGTAATAGTTGAAGTCATTGTGTGATTTTCCTAAAGTCCCATTCCTCCTCAGATCAAGAAGTGATTAAGATAGCAATAGATAAAGGACTATGATGAAAGAAAGGTTGGAACATAGGTTGAGATGAAGAACAATTGGCTAGATTCACTAGCTCATTCTGCATTTTCCCCTTCTTTTGGAACAATGCATTTAAGATAGGATCAACTAATGAAAGAGGACCAAAGGAACTATCACTAGAGCCACCAACCCCAATACTTGTAGAGTTTCCAATACCACAATGAGTACACTAGTATTATCACCAAAAGTAGAAACCTTAGGGTCAAATGAATGGAAGCCTAGAGGTAACTTGTTTAATTTGAAAGTGTGGGTCCACTCAAGCACAAAGGTAGTATTGACATAAGGACCCATCTCAACCATATACACTCACACTTCGGGCATCAAGACTTCCAACTTTTTTGCAGCAGTCTTAGAGCCAACATCTTGGGTAACACCCAAGTTAGAGTTATAGGATAGGACATGGGTATCCACAATGTCTATGAGACCTCAAAGAAATTTTATACATCTTCAGTCCTTATCCAACATTCTTCTTTGTCTATTGACAATAATAGCCACTTGGGCAAGACTACTACCCATTTAAAATTACCACCCAAACTCTCCAAGCCTTCTATCTAAGTAAATAATCTACTCCACCAGAACCTCAAGATCATTGTCTTCCTCAATAGAAGAAGTAGTGGGTAGGAATATGAGTAGTAGCTTCCCCAAAGGGGCTAGAAAATATAGTAGACATCCCTAAAACCATTTCCTCAAAAGAGGGACTAGTTTGACCAGAGGTGACCTTTCTAAGTTCCACTCTTGTATGTCGAAGACTTCTTCTAAAAATGAATCTAGAGGTTTTAGATTGGTTCGTAAGGCTCATAAAAGCTTCATGACACACTAATCTATAAAACACCCAAGACACAAGGAAAAAAAATGACACAAAGAAATAAAAAGGAGAAAGTTCACATTGTGTTCATCAAAATGTAGAGGAGGGGATTCACTACTCCCAAGTTTCTAGGACATAGAAGAGACTAAAGGGAGAAAAGTTACCTCAAATACCTCAAGACTAAATAGGATGAAAAGAAATGGAAAATTAAGCTCTATTTTATTTATGTTTTCTGATGGAGGTTTGTAGGAAATGGGTGAGCAAACCACAAAGGTCTCAGAGTGTGAACTAATTGGCTCTCAACCAGAGGATGCTAGCACATGACATGGATGTTAGTGTACCATGCTATCATCTTAGAGGTGCATTGGAATGTTGTATAGATGGAGAGCTGGGTCCATAGACTAAAATTCATAAGGTGTGTTAACAACCCAAGAGTTTTAATATA
Organism: Sequoia sempervirens; assembly: GCA_007258455.2. Classification (NCBI taxonomy): domain Eukaryota; kingdom Viridiplantae; phylum Streptophyta; class Pinopsida; order Cupressales; family Cupressaceae; genus Sequoia; species Sequoia sempervirens. Next base: position 61,742,138 of record VDFB02252616.1, read on the forward strand.
ATAGTTTAACAAATATGAAGAAATGTATGAAACAAAAGGAAGCAATAGGAAGAATACTACAATATAAAATATAAACTATCTAATAATGAAATGACAAGGGAAAGGAAGAAGAAACCAAACTCACCAAAGGTCCAGCCTCCCACAAGCTCCTCACAAGTGCATTGAACCTACACACACAACAAAAAAATGTGTTGTGGCTATGTTTTGGAGCTTTCCTAAGTCAAGCCCCCATTTTTGTGTTTCCACCTCTATGGAAAGCCAATATTCAATGATAAAGAGAAATGTCAAAGAAAGGAAATAGACAGAATTTATAGAATGCAAAGACAATCTAGATAATATTCTATAAACAAGACAATGCAAGTAAACAAATATGTTACCCTCCTTTCTACGTGCTTGGTGAAACTAAGAGAGGAAGGGAGAGAGCAAGACAACCATGTTGATAGTGCAGAGCTTGACAGGATGCAATAGAAAATGGTGTAGAAGAAACAAAAATGGTGTAGAGTGTGAAGCAAGAGTCAAGCAAGTTGAGAGAATGCAAGAATGAACTAAAATACGGTAGAGATAATGAATGGAATTGCAAAAGGATATGTTGAAAAGGTATTTTTGGAACCAAATAGATGTTTTTGGGTGGTCAAGATTTGAAGAGAGGTGTTACATTTGTAGGGTGGAAAAAAATGTAACATCTACAATGTCTCCTAATGTGGGAATTTCATCAGGATTCTAGTGTGGCACATAGACATCTACGTGGTGTATAGGCATCCTTGAGAAAATTTCCTCACAAACATAAAATAATAATAGACATGTGTGAGAAACAAGGAAAATGTGGTCAATTTTGAATTATCAGGTTTAAAAGGCTAAGGTAGGGGTATATAATGGGAAATTGCACGAGGGTGCAGTTTTATGCCATTAAAATGAAAAATGTGATTATAGAAGTAAATCTATGTAGGTTCTCAATTTCACTCAATAGTAATCATATTAGTTATTTAAATTAATTTGGATATGATAATGTTCATCTAAATTTTCTCTTGGAAACATGAAAAAATAAAAAATAAAATGAAATTCCTTCTATGAATGAAAATATTTTTTAAAAAATGACATAAATGTCTTGGATAATAGTTATGGGAATATTTATTTGATGCAAATTAAAACCCTTTAAAAATTATTATACAAACTATTTTTAATGGAAAAAATATAGGATTTTAATTGACTAATAATGAAATTAATCAGCCAATAGTGACATGGTGTGATGGTTAATTTTGTGTTGTTATTCTTCCCATCAAGGTTCAAGCCCCATTGGGTTGTAATTATTGAGAATTTATATTGGTGATAAGGTCTTCAATTTGTGACCTCAACAGTTCATAGCTCCGAGTCAAAAGCATTTACCTGTCTTAATGAAAAAACTAATGAAATTAATCAAAATTTTAAAAAGATGAAGAGTAATGAAAAATTGGGAATATTTTGAAAAATATAAAAAAATATCAAGATACAAGCTATGCCTGGTGTTTCTAATTCTATTGATTCTATTGGTAAAAAAAGTTGATCTAAAGATAGGAATGCGACATGATGAGCTATAACAATTGCCTTAATTAAGAAACTAATTTTGAGTATAAAATGATAAGTAAGATAAGTGAATTTTCAAATGTGAATGATAAAACTTCAAAAAAAAAAACAGAGGAGATAAAGTATTGAATATGATCCAATTAACCAATGTTATAATTTTAGTGGTAGATTCCCAAGGTTTGACATGAAATTTAATAATGGAGTCAAATATTTAATTGAAAAATGTTGACATGATAATACAATTGTATTATTTAATGCTAGATATGTTTTAAAATTAAGAGTGGGATCAAAAATTTGTATTCCTCATCCAAAAACTATAGTAGAGATTACTCAAACCTAATTTTATAATTTTTTAGATAATTCAATTATATAAATTTTTAGATTGAATCAAAGATCATTTGAGAAATGTAAGCCTTGGTATGTGAAAATTAATAAACAACAAATCCCTTGTTGTAAAAGTCATGTGTAATTCCATTAATATTATAAAAAAAAATTATATATACATTCTACTTTGTATACTAACCAAATTATCTAGGAATATGGTATTAGCATATCATGAAGAATAATTAACGAGTTTATAGCAATTTTATGTTGTGAAACACATAACAGATAATTATTTTATTCAAAAGCATGTATTTTTGGACAATGAAATAAATGTGATAACATTTAATTTCTAGGAGAATGTATGCATTAAATTTTTTAAAATTATTTTGGACAACAATTATTGGATGCCAAAGAATTCGTCATTATTTAGTATTTGTTAAAGGACAAAAAAATTGGAAAGCATTGTGAGCTATTCACAAAACAAACTAGTGTGCATGAATTCATCAGAGAATTCAATTATAAAATTGTATCTAAATATGTAACAATCCCAATATGCTTGGTTACTTGATGAAAAATTTCACATGTAAAATAAATTCCAATTCGAACTATACTTTTAGTGGTTGACTTTATAGGAAACCATAGTCTTACTTCGTAAGAGGAAATTTAGTCTCAATATTTCAATTTAGTACAAGTGGTCATCTTTGTTCATATTCTAAAAAACAATGCAGATGATAGTATAGAAGATAATATTTTTTGAAGAAGTATAATTTATATTTGAGTGATAACTAGTTACACTAACCAGAGTTTGTGCAATATTGTTTCAAAATATTTTATGAAAATTTAAGATAAAGATAAATAAAAATGGCATAATATCTCATATTGTCAAAAAATTGTACAAATTAATTACAAAAATTTCATTGGATATGTAGCGCCCATAAATGAAATAATATCCAACATATGCATAGTTTCTTTGAATTTGGACATGGTAAAGGAGATAATGATGGAGCCATAGCATATGTGAATTTAGTTCTTTCTAGGGAGAAACTAAAATTTGAGGATGCAATAAAGTTTAGATCTGCACATGCAATTATGGACTGATGTAATGCAAAATTATCTAAATGATAAACTAAAAACTCTAAATCTCAAAAATTCTTTTTGTTAGTTGACGAAGAAAATATTCTTCCTCAATATGATTGTGAGATAATTAGTGGATAAAAAATGGACATGCATTTAAGAATTTAAATGTAAGTATGTGGACTATATGGAATAGGTATTGTGTAAGGGGTAAATTGAGAAGTACAATAAGATGAAACGTGAATGAATAGAAACTAATCTAATTAAAAAAAAAGATCAAGATTCTTGACCATTACTTATGAAATAAAGAATACAAGAACAATGGGATCAAGAATGTAATTGAAAAAAAAAAAGAACAATAAATTCAATACATTGCAAAGTTACCCATCCCATGTCAAATTTTGTTTGCAATGATGTTGGATTGTTTGTTGTATCAATGTGAAGCCTCCATTTGTGCGTAGCAAAAGCTTTAAAGTTTTTGTGTGTTGATCGAAGATATGTGTTGAAGTTCTCAAGAAATTAATTATGATTTCAACATTACTTCATTGTGTAAAATATGTTGATTCTCAAATTATTTTTTAGAAGAAAGATGATTATTATATAGAATTTTTGTTTCAAAATGAACACTCGAGATCATGTAGTAGAATATTTTGATCAACAATTCAAGACCATTGAGAGGATTTAGATGGGAATAATCAGTGTATTTTGGTTGTGTAATCGATGCGATTGAGGAAATCATTTTGAGTGTTCAATGGGATTTGTTGGATGTTGTGGTTGTGTTGCTGATATTTGGTTGTCATTGATGTCAACACTATTAGCATTATTGTATTGACGGTTGTATATGTCGAGGATATTGAGAAAATTGTTAAAAGAAGAGCTGCAAGTTTCCAGTGGAATAGTGAAGGTCATGAAGGTGTCTTGTTCTATACGTTGAAGATCAGTTGTTGTGGACTAAAGGGTTTATTTCTAAGAGTATCTAGATCATCTACCAGAAGTTTTAGAGGTCCGTGTGAAGATTTGATCGTGCTATGAACAGTTGTGTTCTGATAGTATTTCGGTGGGTTTTGTCAGTGTTCCTGATTGAATTTTATGTGATTCTAGTAATTTTTGTTGCTACTGATGATTCTCTATTAGTTCTTGTTGTTTTTGGATGCTTCTAGATCATTCTCTATTCTTGTTGTACGTCCATGTTGATCGGTGTGCTCATGGTCGAAGATTTTTCTCGGTATGATCAGGTTTTTATATTCTTGGCCAACATGATGGTTGTAATATGTTGCAGATACTTGAAGATTTAAATTTGGATGTTTGGCATGCTTGAAGATATTATTTTTAGGTCGTATCATAATATTAGCCGATAGTGTTTGATCCAAATTGAAAATTTATTTGTAAATTTGGGATGACATTGTAAATATGTTTTATATTTTTTGGCTGACAAGGTTGTTGATGTAATTCCATATTCAAAATATATAAGAGCAATTGTTTGAGCAAAGTTAGTGTGCATAAGAGAGTGAATGTATGCTAAAGAAAGTGCAGATGTATGAATAGTGTTCTAATCATTCGATTGCAGAGCAGAGTGAGAAGAAGTTTGAGTGAAGTGTGAAGAAGGTTTTTTGTGCCTAACTAGAATTGTAATCAGGCTTGTGTAGAAGCTATTTTCTCAGTTCATACCTTGTGGATCTAATCCAAATTGTTGTGTATTGTTGGGAAATGATCCCTCGTATTTGAGCAGTGAGCTCTAGGCAGTGTGCCTGAGTGCATGTGCATTCTCATTAATATTCATTATACTTTTAACAATGTATAATATTGTGGACTAACATCCACCGTGGTTTTTCCCCTAACAGGGTTTCCACATAAAAAATCTTGGTATTCTCATTGTTTCTAATGTGTTTATTATTTATGGTTTATTATTCATTCATCAGATCTAAGATTAAGTTAAGTTTGAAAAGTTTAAATATTATGTGACAACTAATTCACCCCCTCTTAGTTTTTTGTCCTTGTTTTTCCAACAATTGGTATTAGAGCAGGTTCCTCTAAAGAAGTTTAAAAGCTTGAGGTGATCCAAGATGGCATCATACAAGAAGGATAGTCCTAGACTTGATAGAACAAACTACTCATTGTGGAAAGCTAGGATGGAGTGTCATTTGGGGTGTATTGGTGAACCCTTCAGGAAGATTACAAAGAATCCATATGTTATTCCTTAGAATGGTCCTTCCGCTGTTGATGAGATTGAAGAAGTTGAGAATAATGTCAGGGCTATGGAAGCTTTGCTGAGCTCTCTAATAGATTTGGAAATGAAAAATGTGATAGGTTTGAAAATAGCTCATGAGATTTGGACGAAGCTGGAAACTTTGTATGAAGGTGATGTGCATGTGAAGATGGCTAAGCTACGGAGTTTGAAAGGAAAGTATGGAAATTTGAAGATGGGTGAAGATGAAAAAATTTCTTCTTTTATGCAAAGAGTAAATGAAATAGTGATGGGTATTAGATGTGCCAGTGGTACCCTGGATGAGGAAGAAATTGTAGCTAAAGTGCTCAGATCATTGATGGACATGACAAGAGATACACTGATTGGTAAACTTGTTGCCTTTTTGTTGAGTGAATTTGGTGAATCTATTCCTAAAATTGAAACTACATTTAAGGCTACTGTATCTAGAAGAAACAAGAAAAGATATGATTCGGGAGAGTGTTCCGGGAAGTCATTCAAGTATGAGGAAGAAATGAAGCAGCTTGAAGATGAAGAAAGAGAAATAGAAGAATTGGAAGCACTGATTATGAAGAAAAAAGGCAGAGGACAAGGTAAGTATAAAGGAAAGTTGCCTATTAAATGTTTTTCTTCCTATAAAATAGGTCATTTTGCATCAAGGTGTCCTGAAAGAGTTCCTAGATCTAAGCCTTAAAAATATATATTTCAAAAGAAATGTTACTATGTTGAAGAAGGAGTGATTGATGATGAGTCTGATAAAGATAATGGAAATGAAGATGAATGGGTGTTCCTTGTTATTAAGAAAAATGGTCTGGTGGCTACTTAATCTTCTAAAGTTGAAAAAGCTCTTGTACCTCGAATTGAAGAAAAAGATGAGTGGGTTATTGACAGTGGTTGCTCACATCATATGACTGGTGAAAAAAGAAAATTTGTAAGTCTTGAGAAGTATGACAGTGGGTTTGTAAGATTTGGAGATAACAATGCTGGTGTGATTCGTGGTAGAGGATCTATTTGTCTTGGTGGTAAGCATAACATTGATCATGTTCTTTATGTTGAAGGACTGAAGAAAAACTTGCGAAGTGTTGGATAGATGGTGGAAAAGGGTTATGATCTTCAGTTCAAAGATGGAAGATGCAGGATACTTGGAAGATCTGGAAAAGTAATTGCTTCAGGTAAAAAGATAGAAGGTAATATTTTTCACCTGAATGTTGCTAGTGAAAGTTGTTTAATTGCTCAAGTAGATGAAATTTGGTTATGGAATAGGAGGATATGTCATGTGAGTTTTGATAACATTGTCAAAGTTCCACTCAAGTAGTAAGAGATCTACCTAAGCTAGTGAAGCCTGCTAACACAATTTGTAAGGAATGTTAGATGGGAAAATAGACTAGAGTTTCTTTTTAGAGAAAACAACATCATTCAAATGGATTACTAGAGCTGGTACATACTGATCTATGTGGTCCCTCTAGAGTCGGAATTCTTCATGGAGAAAGGTACTTTATGCTTCTTATTGATGATTATTCTAGGATGATATGTGTTGCTTTCTTAAGAGAAAAATGTGAAGCATTAGAAAAGTTCAAAAGTTTCAAGGCCATGGTAGAAAATGAAAAAGCTCTGAAAATCAAATGAGTAAGTTCATTTCCAAGGAGTTCAATTCTTTTTGTGAAGAGCATGGAATTAGAAGATAGTTATTTGCTCCTCAAACCCCTCAATAGAATGGAGTTGTAGAAAGAAAGAACAAAACAATTATGGATGTTGCTAGAACAATGATGATAGAAGGAAATGTGCCTCACATCTATTGGAGTGAAGCTATAAGAATTGTTGCGTACACTTTGAATCGATTAAATGTAAATAGTAATTCTAGTAAAACTCCTTTTGAACTATGGTTTGGTTATAAGCCTACTGTTAGATATTTCAAGATATTTGGAAGCAAGTGTTATATCAAGAGAGATGAGGATATAGGAAAGTTTGATGCAAGAAGAAATGAAGGAATCTTTCTAGGTTACTCTACTAAAATCAAGGCCTACTGGTGCTATAACAAAAGATTAAGAAAAATGGTTGAGACTGCAAATGTCAGAGTTGATGAGGATTCTGCTAAATTATCTAGATATTGTGGATATGATTTATATGACCAAAAAGATAGCACAAGAAAAGGGAAGAATGCTCAGACATAGAATCATCTTCAAATTGTGCCATATGTTCCAGTAAAACAACTTCCATTTGTTCTAGTAAATCAAGATAGTCAGGAAGCAGAGACAAGTGCAGAAGAAGGAGCAAAAGAACCAGAAGTTCGAGAGACTCCTAAAACTATGAGGTATGTAAAGCTAAATCATTCTGAAAATAAAATTATAGGAGACAAGAATAAAGGTGTGCAAACTAGAAGAAAGATTGCAGAAGAGTATTGCCTAATTTCCAAGATTGAGCCTAAAGATGTCAATGAAGCTTGCAATGATGAACACTGGATGGAAGCTTTGAAAGAAGAACTAATGCAAATTGAAAAGAATGATACATGGATACTTGTTCCCAGACCTAAAGATAAAAATGTGATTGATACTAAATGGGTCTTTCAAAATAAGTTGAATGAACAGCGTAAAGTGGTTTGAAATAAATCAAGACTAGTATGCAAATGGTATTCACAAATGGAAGGTATTGATTTTGAAGAAACCTTTTACCATGTTTCTAGAATTGAAGTTATTGTATTATTTCTTGCTTATACTGCATATAAGAACTATAAATTCTATCAAATAGATGTGAAGTCAGCTTTTCTGAATGGTGACCTAGAAGAAGTATATATTGAACAGCCAGATGGATTTCAACTGACTGATAAGGAAAACATGGTTTGCTGATTGAAGAAAGATCCATATGGACTCAAGCAAGCCCCTAGAGCCTGGTATGCTAGACTGGAAAAATACTTATTAAAGCTTGGATTCAATAAAGTTACTGCTGACAACAACTTATATTTCAAATTGGATCATAACAAAGAGTTAATTATTCAGGTCTTTGTTGATGACATTATTTTTGGAGGAGATGATAATCTATGTATGAAGTTTGCTGATGAAATGAAGAATGAATTTGAGATGAGTATGATTGGAGAGATGAATTTCTTTTTGGGATTGCAAGTTACTCAGTTAGATAAGGGGATCTTCATATCTCAGTCCAAATATGTGAGAGAGCTACTGAAGAAGTTTTGCATGGAAGACTCAAAACCTATGGGTACTCCCATGGTAACTAGATGCAAGTTAACACATAATGATGATTCTCCTAAGGAAAATAAAACAAGATATAGGTCAATGATTAGTGGATTACTCTACTTAACTCAATCCAGACCAGACATTATGAATGCTATATGTATGGTTGCTATATTTTAGGGTGATCCAAAAGAATCTCATGTGACTATTGTGAAGAGAATCTTTAGGTATCTAAAAGGAAAATTTGATTTTGGGCTTTGGTATCCTAAGGATGATGATCTTACTTTGAATGCATATACTAGTGTGGATTGGGCAAGAGATGTAGATGATAGGAAGAGTACTAGTGGTGGTTCCTTCTTCCTAGGGAAGAAGCTGATGTCCTTGTTGAGAAAAAAATAGAATTCCATTTCTCTATATATTGTTGAGGTAGAGTATATTGCTGCTGCAAATAACTATACTCAAGCGATGTGGATGAAGGAGATGTTGAAGGATATCAAAGTAGTATATGATGAACCTATTGCCATTAAATGTGAAAACTCAAGTGCAATTAACATATCCAAGAATTTGGTGCTACAGTCTAATACCAAGCATATATCAATCAAGTTTCACTTCTTGAGGGAGAAAGTGAATGAGAAAGAAGTTAGACTAGAGTATGTGCCTACCAAAGAATAGATTGTAGAAATTTTCACTAAGATGTTTTCAAAGGATACTTTTGAGTATCTTAGAGGGATGCTAGGGGTGATTACCCCTCCTTATATAAACTAAAGATGCATTTATTTGCATCAATCTGTGTACTTCATAGATATTTCCTAATCTAGATTGATGTTTTCATGGCTACTACTCAAGGGGAGTAGTTATATTTGTAGATATGTGGTTCAAAGCTTGTATGTGGAAAGATAATGCTTATCTTTTCCATTGATTTCAAAGGGGGAGAATAGTCATGTGAAAAACTGTTGCTTATCTAGGGACAAGAGCCTTATGGGAGAAGACCATGTAGAAGAGGTTAAGGAAGTAGAGTCAAAATCTAAGGGAGAGTAAGTGTTCATTGAGAGTTGGGTTGATGTTTTTTTCACATCATGTGTTGCCATCAATGCCAAAGGGGGAGATTGTTGGATGTTGTGACCTTGTGTTGCTGATATTTGGTTTTCATTGATGCCAACACTATTAGCATTATTGTATTGAAGGTTGTATATGTCAAGGATATTGAGAAAATTGTTAAAAGAAGAGTTGCAAGTTGCCAGTGGAACAGTGAAGGTCATGAAGGTGTCTTGTTCTATATGTTGAAGATCAGTTGTTGTGGACTAAAGGGTTTATTTCTGAGAGTATCTAGATCATCTACAAGAAGTTTTAGAGGTTTGCATGAAGATTTGATCCTGCTATGAACAGTTGTGTTCTGACAGTATTTTGTGGGTTTTGTTAGTGTTCTTGATTGAAGCTTATGTGATTCTGGTAATTTATGTTGTTGTTGATGATTCTTTGTTAGTTCTTATTTTTTTTGGATGCTTCTAGATCATTCTCTATTCTTGTTGTACGTCTGCATTGATCGGTGTGCTCATGGTCAAAAAAAAATCTTGGTATGATTGGGTTTTCATGTTCTTGGATGTCATGATGGTTGTAACATGTTGTGGATGCTTGAAGATTTAAATTTGGATGTTTGGCATGCTCGAAGATATTGTTTTTAGGTCATATCATAATATTAGCTGATGGTGTTTGATCCACATTGAAAATTTATTTGTAAATTTGAGCCAACATTGTAAATATGTTTTATATTTTTTGGCCAACAAGGTTGTTGATGTAATTCCATGTTGCAGATATATAAGAGTGATTATTTGAGAAAAGTTAGTGTGAATAAGAGAGTGAATGTATGCCAGAGAAAGTGCAGTTGTGTGAATATTGTTCCAATCATTTGATTGCAAAGCAGAGTGAGAAGAAGTTTGAGCGAAGTGTGAAGAAGGTTTTTTGTGCTTAACTGGAACTATAATCAGGCTTGTGTAGAAGCTATTTTCTCAATTCATACCTTATGGATCTAGTCCAAATTTTTGTCTATTGTTGGGAAGTGAGCCCTCTTGTATTTGACCAGTGAGCTCTAGGTATTGTGCTTGAATGCATGTGCATTCTCATTATTTTTCATTATATTTTTAATAAGGTATAATATTGTGGATTAACATCCACTATGGTTTTTCCCCTAACAGGGTTTCCACGTAAATTTTTTTGGTGTGCTCAGTGTTTCTGATGTGCTGATTGTTTATGGTTTATTATTCATTCATCAAATCTAAGATTAAGTTAAGTTTTAAAAGTTTAAGTATTCTATGACAACTGATTCACCCCCCCCTCTCAATTGTCTGTCCTTGTTATTCCAACAAGATTGAGGAAATAGATTGAATAATCTAAAGAAATCATGTTGAGCCTCTAGTGGGATTGAAGAATTGATGAATTGGTCAACAATAGAGTGAGAAATTGGGAGATTGTAATTTTCTCAATCATGAAAGTGGGTGAGGATAATTAATTAATTGAATTAATTAATTAATATTTTTGAGTTGAATGTGCAAATCATGCTTGAGTTTTGCAAAAAAAGTTGTATTTGTTTGATTTGACCTTTTTGATGATGTTTTGAATAATTAAATTTAATTATTCATGTTTATGGGAAAGCGATTTAATTAAATATTATGTTTTAATAATTTAATTGACTTAGGGGAATAGGGTAAATTAGTGACATAATTAAATAATTGATTTTATTTAATTAATCAAGACGAATAACATTATATTAGGACATTATTAAATAAATAAAATTTATTTAATTGGTCTAAAATGGTGGAAAAGTGAATTAATTAAATAATGTAATATTGTTCAATTAATAGAGGAAATTAGGGTTTTTAATGAAATTGATGTGAAATGAAGTTATATTAAGTGATAATGATGTTGATGATGAGAAAATATCCTTTAAGATGTGCGATAAGTGTTAGGTCAATTTTACATGTCTACATTTTGCCCCTCTTTGAGACAAAGTAGTGGTTGCTTTGTTTCAAAGATTTTGATGTTAAGATCATGATTTAAAAAAAATTATATACCCTACTATGCCTCGGTGGGTAGAAAAATGATGGTAGGACTCTGGGCTACCCCATCGAGAGGTTGGTCCAAAAAAATCACTTTTGAGGTCTGGCTCACGACACTATTTCATTTCAGTTCAGATGTGTAGAGTATGAAAAATTAAGGCTATAGGTCTCTCATTGATAGTTCAAATGTTCCTAGGAGGTCCTAGTTTCCACCTAGGAGGATTTCCTAGGTTAAAAATTAGGGTTTGGAGGGTTAAAATAGGTCATTAGAGCTTAATTCTCCTCATTTTCATTTTGAGCGTATAGAAAATTCTTGCCTTTGGATTTTATGATTTGTCGATTATCGGGGAGCTATGGTGAGGATTTGAGGAGCCCCACATTGTGTGGATGTAGTTCACGAGTTCGGATGGCCTCCAGGCATCAATTCCCTAGTATGCACCCTTTTCTTTCATGTTCCTATTTTTGTGTAATTAATGCATGAATTCAAAGTAGTCGATAGTGTTAATTTCATGTTTTTTCGCTTTTGAGTTGTTTTTAGTGATTTTGTTGTTTGTCAATGGGCCACTTTTGATTTTTTCTTTTGACTTTCTTGTTTCATTTTGTACACCCTTGTGATAGAAGTTCACTTTTGATATGCATATGTGCTTTTGAATTTTATCATAGTTGCCTTTCTTTGTCACTTTTGACAAAACAGTTATTGTTTTCACCTATTTTTAACACTTTTGACAAAAAAGTACCCACTTTTGAAAAGAAATGATCACTTTTGCTTTGCATAGGTTTTTGAGTCAGTTTGTTTGCAATTTGAGGTTCATTTCGCATTTTCGTAGAAAATTCTTAACATTGTGGGTTGAATGGTTGGAGGCAATTCTCAATCAGCTTATGTCGAGAGAGCGATGACTATGTGATTTGTTCAATTTAATTGATGGGCTTTGGGAGTTGGAGTGATATGTTTTAGATGTTGTTGGGTTGTGACACATTTGCTACATGTTGACTATCAGTTGTCACAGAGCGATGATGACCACTCTTTTGGAGAGGTGGCATTCAAATATCCTGTCCTTTCATTTACCTACATGGGAGGCCACCATCACCCTAGACGATGTGTGGAGGATCCTCCATGTGCCTATTCATGGAGAACTTGTTACTTATTCTATTTGATGGGGTACACACACTATGTGTTGAGTACTTCATGTGAGACATCTTCAGGTTTGCGAGGAAGAGATAGACTTATCTGATTTGTTTGTAGCATGGATCCAATTTCCTTTGTTCTATGTGGTTTGGACATGGGGCTCATCATTCTAGATAGGTGAGGTAGACAATTCCTAGTTGGTTGGGATGTGTACATAAAGTATATCTTCGAGCATGGCACTAGTTATGTATGGGGCCCATGTCTCCTTGCACATTTGTATAGAGATATGCACAAGGTCGCTTATTGAGGAGGTAGATCTATTTCTACTGGTGTCTCTCTACTATATGTATGGGATTGGGAACATATCCCAATTACTCAGCCTAATGGTATTTTGGATCAAAATTTAGAGGATCCATATTCTTATCATTATCATGATTTTCTTTAGTACACCTAGCCTAGATAGCTTCCTTACTAGCATGGTATTTTACATGATATGCTAGGTTTTGTATGGAGGCCATATTTGGGTTGCAATACATGGCACAATGATCAGGATTAGTTACCATATTATAGACAGACTTGGTAGGTCATTGGTCATGTTCACTTTTTTCTAGAGAGATATCTCCCTAATTTTGTTTTTCAATAGTTTAGAGAGAGGCTAGGCCATTTTGCAAATGGTTGTGAGGCTTGTTTTGGAAAAAATACTAGAGAGGTACATGTATGGGGTTTGAAAGCCAATCATGATGCTATAGTTGTAGATTTCAAAGCACTTGGCCCATTTGGGTGGGGATGACTAGTTGGTTAGGTGAATCCTGGGACTAAAATAGACTATGATTAGTGGCAAGCTAGGAATATTCTATTGAGGTTTAGAAATCCTAGTGGTGTTCCTATAGTACGTAGAGCAGGTATTACTAGTCACCATGGTGCGCAATAGTGTGTACAGATTGTTGTTGAGTCTAGTTGGATAGATCCTGATGAGATGATGGGTAGGTGGACAAGATAATCCAATGTAGCAAGATCAAGGACAAGTGTTGGGATCTCCTCCACCACCTAGTGATGGAGTAGTGCAGTTAGTGCAAATGATAGGTGGGAGGGATGTAGAGTTAATGAGGTGATAGCCAATGGAGGCTTAGATTGCTACCTTGATAGCAGAGAGGGAAAACTTGAGAGTAGAGTGAGACACCAAGAGTAGGAAACACCATGTCGTGGAGGCCCAGGTTTAGGTGATTACAACTGAGAGGGATACCCTTAGAGTAGAGTGTGATGCCCTTTGTGTAGAGCGAGATCAATACATGAAAGAGGCAACATATTATCAGACTCTATATGATGCCTTAATTCCTAGAGCTTAGTGACAACCACGCTTTAGAGAGATGAGTACTACAATGGGTGTTGAGTTAGGTGGGCACTTCATTAGACAACTTGATTAGCCATTTCATTCTCCCCATCCCATCTGGGATCCTTAGATTTCATCTCCTTTGGCTGAGCAGTAGTATTATTATTCTTGATCATTATTTTTAGTCAATGGAAATAGTAGTCCCCACCTTGGAGGAATAGAGCACAAGGATAGGGTTCCTATTTCACACTTGCTACACTCAGGGACACCTTAGAGATCTCAATTTGATAAATAATGGAGAGAGAGATTTGAAAATAAGGTATCCTAGGATATGATTTTATATTACAAGAGAGCTTCACCACCAAGTTTAGATTGGAAAAAAAAAAATGCAAGGTGCAACTTTAAACCCTAGTTTAATGTAATGCACTACAAAATTACCTAGAAAAGTGTATAAAAAAAATGGAAAGTTGCAAAATAGAATGTGTGCACTTGGAAACTTGTAGACTTGAATGAAAACTAGAAATTCTACAAATCCTAAAATTTTGGTCTATTGGGACTCATTCACCAATGTAGGAAAATCAGTCCTAGATCAAGGTTTCTACACAGGAATAGATTTCAGGAAAATGGGTATCCAAATTTGCAAAAATATCTAAAAAACACCTATAGTGGGACTCATTCATCACTTGTGGTGAATGAGTCCAATTTTTACTTTCTAGAACTTCAAGGTCTGAATCTAGTCTTCACTGTCTCCTCTTTTTGCTTCTCCAAGTTTCCAGATCCAAAACCTTGATTTTGGGGTTGTAGAGGACCTTTTGATGAAGATTATGACCTTGAAAATGGGGAGAAAACTCCAAAAATCTTTTAACCTAATATTCAATGATCTTCAAGTCTTCAAAGCACCTAGATCTCCAATCACACAAAGAGAGAGAGAGAGAGAGAGAGAGAGAGAGAGAGAACTTGTTGATTGTAAGGGAATAGGGGTTTTCCTTGGTAAAACCCCTTTAAGGTAATTAAACCAAATGATGAAACAATGAAACAAGGACATGAAACATGAACAATGATTCCTTATTGATAATTTCTTGTAAATCTGTAACTCACATGAAATGACCACGAAGGATGTAGATCCTGATCTTGACAATAGGTGTAGAACAATGCTTGATCTTTGATATTCAATGTTACATCACAATACTAGCTCAATAACATGCTTGATTTTTAAAATCCTTGACATGATGATGGATCTTGAATTGCTACAATAATGGATGTAGAATTCTTCCCTTGAATGCCTTAAAAATGATCTTAAGTGCTATCTTGATTCCCTTGAGTGCTTAACTTGATATCATGAATTCTTATGTGAAATAATGATTTAAGAGCTCGTTTATATAGGCAATCTACTCAAATAACCATTAATTTGATCCCAAAGGCTTACATAGGAGAAATTTGAACTTAAAACCCAATTTTTTCCACTCAAACCTTGAAAATTGATCAAATGGGATTCATTTTCCAAGCTGGGTGAATGATTCCCACCTGGATGGGACTCATTCACCCAAAGTAGTGAATGGGTCCCACAAGGGTTATTTTTCTAGCTAAAGTGTTGGGGAGTCAATAAATTAAGCGTATATGTTGATCTTGTCAGGTTTTTGATTGAAATATACCTTGGGATGCACAATATGGGGTCATAGGGGCCTATTAATGATGACATAATGGTCATAAATGCCATAGGGTCCAAAATTCAATGTGAAAGTGTAAATAAATACACTTTACAACACTAAATTAACAAAAAATTGGGTCTATGTAGCTTAGAAAGGCCCTAAATCCCATGTGAATGTATAAAACACATTACAACACTAGATTAGGGCCACCTTAATTTACAAGCCTCCTAAGTTTAATGTGAAAGTGTAAATAAATAAGTTTTACAATGTTAAATTAAGGTAGAGTTACAGTTATTTAGCTTTAGAAAGGGCCCAAGACCTAATGTGTATGTGTAAAACTCATCAAAACACTAGATCAAGTCCAATCTATCATTAAACATTCCCAAATTAAGCAAGATATAATTCTTTAGTGACTCCATTTAGCCCCCACTTTAGTGAGAAGATGAACTTTCTTCAAACTCACACTAAAGTAGACATTTAAGAGGGATCTGAGTGTACCGATGCAGATGGTCTAGGATAACAAAGATCAAGAAAGCATTCAATCCCTCAAGATCCAAGACCCTATGTCAAATCAACATAAGCATGAAAGGACACACACAAGATGTAAGATCTACAACAAGACAAGATATGAAAACATGCAATGTCAATAACTAAAAGAAATAAATATAAAAACAAGAAAAAAAAAGAAAATGTGGATCAAGCCTCGACCATTTGTCCAACACGATGTAGATCAGATCTAAGTTGTTTGTCAAAAAATGCACACTCACTCTATTGCAATGGAACTCTTGGCTATACACTGGGTGAGAATTCCAAAAAGGTGAGCAACATACACTCATGGCTAGTATGCACTCACACACATGTGTGAGTGGCTATGGGGAAACTCATGCCTCGGTCAAGCTTCCTGCTCAATTCATACCAAGGTTATACCTCCAAATAAATTTGATAAGGTGTCAACGCAAAAATGATCTTCGAGTTCCATGAGGCAAACAAAACTTTGTATGCTTGAAACTCATAGACATTGTAAATGCAAAATAGTGTAAGGTTTGTTCAAATGAATTTTTCTTAATTCATGCAAGGTCTCTTCTTAGGGAACATTGTGCTTAATGTATCCAAGAGAGGACAATTCAAAGAGATATCACACTCTCAAAGTAAATCAAACCTAATGACACCACCAAGGAAAGGACACATCGCAAGAAAGAAAATCACACAGTGAAAAATGAGTGTCGACGTATGCCTCCAATTTAAAGCAGTTGCAAACACCACTATTGTGAGCAATTACTTTGAAGGAGAAGAAGACATGGGAGCTTATTTGGAAATCCCTATGCCAAGTTATATGTTTCTGAATCAAACTATATCATGAATGTGTATGTCACATGCGATTCAACTTAGGGCATGTCATCCACATCCCAAGCTTGCTCTTATATGTACATGGCAGGTGGCCAACTAGACAAAAGAGACAAAGACAAGTGATATACAAGTACAAAGCTAAATAACCCCTTGCTCCCACTTAGTGCAAGACAAGGATGAGCCAAAATGAAAAGAGGAACTAGGTGCTTGAACCCAAGGGGGAGCACCACAGTCCTTAAGATATTGAATTTTGTTTGTCAAAGCCTTACATTCATTAGTAGAATGACCATGAACTCTATGATATGCATAAAATGAATATTTGTAATAAAATTTCTTTTGCATTCTCAAAGGGAGGGATATCAAATGATCTTTGAGGAGTCTCAACAAGATACCTTCTTGATCAATAGTAGAAGATGGTCCTTTCTTTTGTGACAAAGATATCACTTGCTTAGTATAAGATGCCATACCTACACAAGACTTTTTAGATTTTCAGATTTTGTTCTCTCCTTTATAGGAGGGTGTAAAATATAAAAATTCAAATCATTAGTGTTTTGCATGATGACATTGACATTAAGCGAAGATTTCTTTGTTTGTTTCATTTCTTACGAAGGGTAACAATCAAGACCACTAGTTTCTATCAATTTAGGATGCACCACTATTAAAGTCGGCTTAGAAGGATTTTTTGTAATAGTTTTGGTATCAAGTGAAGGTTTATTTATTTCTATCAAAGGACAATAACCAATACCATAAGTTGTTTCTTGCGTGTTAGGCTCTATAGGGTTACTGATACCTTGTTCTCTAGCACTACATCCTTTTTGACTATACCCAAGTTGTTTCATAAGTTCATAACCTTTTCCATAAATCTTTTTCATTTCTTTTGGATCTGGTGGTTATTTTTAATCATCTTCGTCAAAGGTTGTTGTGTAATTTGTTGTTTTTTGTTCTAAAGTGGTTGAGGTGGAATTTTTTGAAGGGTCTTCCAAGTTTTGCATTGCCATTATTGCTTTTTCTTTTCTCTTTCAGAGTCTTTGTGTATGATCTTGTATTCTCCCATGAATGTTGGTGTGAAATCTAAGGAACCCAAATCATTTTCTAATAGATTCATGACTTCTTCAATATTTTTTTCTTTGTCTTCTTGTATGGGTTTGACTTGCGTAGTTGGTGTTAATGTTGCCAAAGGACTCTCCTTGTTTTTCTCAATGTTTAAACAACTATTTGGGTTAGGGTTGGATTTGAGTGGTACGCTTTGTTGTTGTAGATGTATTTCATTTTACGATGAAGAGTAGAAATCACCTCATTCATTGCATGAATCCATGGCCTTCCTAAAAGAAGATTATATGAAAGATCGTGAGTCATAACATGGATCAATGTTTCTAATGTGGCCTTTATAGCTATAATAGGTAAAGTGATCACACCAAGTGGTTTTTTTCCTACATTATCAATTCCCTTAATAGATAAAGAATCAGGTTGAATGTTTGATTTATCGATGCCAAGCCTATCCAAAAGGGTCACACTACATAGATTAAGGGTGGAGCCATTATCCACAAGGGTTCTCTTTATCCCTTTTCTTTTGTACTAAGATATTATTATGAAAGCTTCATTTTGTTTTTGTACATCCAAAGGAGGGAGCTCACTTTGGTAGAAAACAATGTTAGCATTCATTCCTTGAATCATGGTTGCTATATCATTCAGTTGTGCATTAGAAGGGATAGGAAATTGTTGTAAGGCTATTTGAATCATAGTGTGATAATTAGGTGAATTCTTAATTAGGTCCCATAAGGATATCTTAGAACGAGTATTCTTAAGTTGTTCAAAAAGATCATACTCCTTTCCAATTTGTGTAGGAAAAGAAGGAGGACCGGGAAAGATAGGCTTAGGAAATGGGAGGGATGTTGGGGTTGGTTTTCTTGGTTGTGGATTGTTTCTAGTGTTATATGTATGAGAAACGGTATTATGACTCGACTGTTGTAAAACATTATTCTTAGGTGGGTAAAGGATAATTTTTGGTTTGTTTTAATTTTTAGGTTTTTGTGAAGGTGGGTAAAGGATGAGTTGAGGTTGAATAATATTAATGTCCCTTAGTGAATGAGATTCTAATGATACTTCATCATCTTCCTCTAAGGGTACAATATCATTATTGTCAATGTTCTCCTTTTCTTGCACCATGATGTCCTCCCTAGGAGGAGAATTTTTATGAGAACTACAAACTAGATGTTCATGACATTCAAAGATTGGTTCTTCTAAAATGACTTCATCGCATTCAAGGGAGTTATCAATGGTTGGATTTTCTTGTTTATCAATAGTGGTGATATTAGGAGAAGGCTCTATTTGATTGTCCTTTTTCTTGAAGGTCTCATTCTCTTGTGCCATATTATCTACCCTAGTAGAAGAGCTTGTAAGATGTTCATCACATTTCATGGTTAAATTTTATAAAGTAGCTTCTTCACAAGTAGGGGAGGCATCTAGAGAAGGAAAACTATGATTTCTGTCCTTACCAAATAGATCTTTCCAAATGGTAGGAGCATTAGGGAAGGGAGGAACAAGATACTCATGACTCTCAATAGGTGCATCTTCTAACACCAATCTATCCTCTTTGCATTGAGGAGGGATATTAGAAGAAGTAAAATTTTGATTGTCATGGCTATCTATGATATCATCCTCTTTCACTAAAACATTCTCACAAGAAAGGTATGAATGGAGACTAGGTAAGGTGACATTTAGAAATATTCCTATGATCTCATCTTCTTGTTTCCTAATATCTTCCAAAGGGGGTGGAGGAGAGGGACAATCAAGACTCTCAATTCTTGTATCTTCTTTCACCAAGATACCTTTGTCACTAAGAGGAGAGGTATCGAGAGAAGAACAAGTATGATTGTTATGATTGTCTACACTACAATCCTCACTAATGGGAAATGTAATATTAAAGATTGTGTCAATGGTTTGATCTACTTTCTCTAGGATTTTCTCATAATTATGAAAGATAGAAGAAGGATAAATAACATGTTTATTAATGAACTCATTATTGTATTCTAAATTAGCCTCGTAAGAGGCGATGTTGTACTTATGAAATCCATTTTTAGCCATATCAAAGCTACATCTCTTGAAAGAAAACATGCTATTATGTAAAAGTAAATAAAGTGCAATTCTATGACCTAAACTGAAATGCAATTTTTTAGATTTGAAAGAAGGAAATTTTTTTATTACACTATGTAAAAATCTAAAAGTGAAATATTGTAAATGCAAATTTTGAATGAAATGGACTAAATTAAGCTAGATTTAGTGAAATGCATGTAATAGAAACTCAACCAACTTAAACAGATAGTTAATGGAAGCAAACAAAAGCATAGAAATAAGGTTTTCAATTTTGTAAAAGGTAGTTTAAGGGGTGCACTGGGACTGATTCACCCAAGGTGGAAAATGAGTCCCAATAGGGATTCTTTTTTTTTAAAAAGAATTTTTTAATTGATTTTTAAGCATTTTGGTTTGTACAATGTGTAAACTAAATGCAAATGCAATTTTTAGATGATTTTCAATGAATTGAGATGCAAAAATGCAACCTATATGAACTTTCACTAATGCAAAAATTTGAAACCCTAGAATGCCAATTAACTAAAGCAAATCCTAATGCAAAGTCAATGCAAGCTAGATCTAGGATGATGATAGACTCCAAATCAACAAAGAAGGAATTATAAATGCATGTTCACCAAAATGTAGTCAATAGAAATAGTAGTCCCCACCTTGGAGGAATAGAGCACAAGGATAGGGTTCCTATTTCACACTTGCTACACTTAAGGACACCTTAGAGATCTTAATCCAATAAATAATGGAGGGAGAGATATGACAATAAGGTAACCTAGGATATTATTTCATATTACAAGAGGGTTCACCACCAATTTTAGACTTGGAAAAACAAATGAAATGCAAGATGCAACTTTAAACCCTAGTTTAATGTAATGCACTACAAAATGACCTAGAAAAGTGTGTAAAAAGAAATGAAAAGTTACAAAATAGAATGTGTGCACCTGGAAACTTGTAGAGACTTGAATGAACAATAGAAATTATGAAAATCCTAAAATTTTGGTCTACTAGGACTAATTCACCAATCTAGGTGAATCAATCCTAGATTATGGTTTTTGCACAAAAAAAAGTTGTTGGCATATAATTGTCATTGATGTCAAAAGGGGATCAGATGAAGAGGATGGATCTGATCCTAATCAATGTGTTGGTATTAATGAAAATTGTCATTGATGTCAAGGATAATGGAATTGATCATGCAAGGGAGATGTTGGCATGATGATAGATCAATCACGTACCTAAATGCTATGAAGCCTAGAGGATGAATGTGAGAGTAGTAAACCTGGTTCTGGAAGTATGTGGATTGGTTGTTGGTGTAGAAGAGCAAGTTACTCAATAGGTTGCATAGTTAAAAAAATGTTGTCACCTCTTCGTAACAGTTGCTACCAGATTTTTTATGGAAAATTAGGTACTAGTTTTGACATGGATTTTTTGAGAGCATTCCAGTGATGTGCTCTAGAGGTCCAAAAAGTGAAGGATATGCCCATAAATGAATTATATTCACCTTAAGGTGTTTTAGGGCTTATCAATTAAACCCTAGGTTGTTTACATTCATGGCATCCTAAATATTTTCTTCTATTTTGATGTTGATTGTCAATAATAGGTAACCAATCACATAAGTTACAACTTATGTCGTTGAAATCATTAAGGTGACTAGCCCCTCTACCTAGTTCTCAATGTTACACATATCCAATAGGTTGGTGTGATAGTTCAATATTGGCGGGACTCATCCTAGAGTCTCTTCGACTGCTCGATAACTTTCTTATCGGTGAGACACTAGGTCATCAAAGGGAGTCCTTTGTGTGTCTCTTTAATGGAGTGGCAAGGACTATAAAAGAACTATGAACAAGATTGTATGGTATCAGTGAGACCTTTGTCAATGTCTCTCTTACTCAACGATGAGAAGGTAGCACTCCAAGTGGGACCCATTCATAATCATGTGGGTGACAGTGATGATGAAGATGACATGTGGCATGATGGGATTGAGTGAATGGTAATCCACATCATCGCTATGGATTATGATGTAGTGACATGGTGATGAGGTGGACAGGTGACATCATTAGGGGTTTTCATTAGTGTGATTGATGGCCATCGACGAGACTTGTTCAAATGTCTCTTCAATATTCTGGTATGTGCTTGATCAGAGAGAGATGCAGATCAAAGGGAATTTCATGGATGTCTCATCAACAACTCAATGACCTTTCCATCGGTGAGACATTGGTAGTTCTATAGGACTTTGAAGCATGTCTCTTTGACATGGTGATAAGAGAGTATGATGCTGACTGTGGGGCCCAGTAAGGTGGATGTGGCAATGAGACCCAGTAAGGTAAGGATCACGTGTGTCGATGATACAGTTAGAGAGCAAGTGAAAGCATGACATGTGGCAAGAAGTGATATTAGATGGTGACATGATGGCTTTCTCATTGGTGTGACATTGGTGTATCAATAGGAGTTTGAAGGATCTCTCTTTGATGGAAAGATAAGGAGAGATTTATCGACATGAGTGTGTGTTATTGATAGGACCTATGTCTCTATCCCCCTAACATAGGGATACATGGAGGCTACTTGGGCTACTTGGTGGGACCCAGTAGCAATGAAGATATTCAAAAGGCACTTGACATGGCAATATATGGTAAGCATTTAGTGGATTGTTTTTGCATCGCTATTGCAAAACAATGATTGATGATTAAACGATTATATTTGTGATCTGATGGTGAAAGACAGGAACATTCAATAGTGCAGGTTAACAAAGGTAGATCAGATGATGTTGACGAAAAGATGCTCATTGGTGTAACAACTACATTTTGGTGGGAGTCATTTGGATGTCCCTTTGACACTACGATAAGGAGTAAGGATTACTTTACTAGCATGAAAAAGGATTACCAATGGGAATTTTCTTGGGGTCTCTTTGACAGAGTGCTAAGCGATCTAAGGTTCATCAGAGTGACATACTATCATCGGTAGGACTCTTAAGCTTGTCCCTTCAATAAAACAATGAAGATGATAACTGACCATGTAAGCAATAATGCATAATGCATTGACCAATGATTTGTGCAATGAAAGCGAATAACACCTTGAAATTTGGTGATTGATGATTCATTGTTTTGCATCCTTGTTACAAAAAACTCTTGGTCAATCAAAATTTTTGACAATGGTGAAACCCTGAACGTATAGCAGAGGAAATTGGCATAGAAAGGGAATGTTTTCTCTGCTCAAGAAGACACAGGTTTTGACAAGATCAATGGAAAACTCACATCCTTGTTGTGAGTTGTGTGGTAATTGGTAGACCCTATGTATGACAAGCAAGTAGTAGATCAAAGAGAATAGTGGATGTAGGTGAGACTATAGTGAATGTCTATTTGACAAACCAACATGGTGATAAGTGAATGTTGCATGATCGACGATGGATATTTAAATGACCTCTTATTCATTAGTCAGATTCTAATGGCATGATAGTGGATGGTGATCATAGGATCATGGCACGAGAGAGAAGATCAACGTCCAATATTCAAACTTGAAGATCTACAACTTTTTGGTCCATGTGAATGGGGTTTGACTGGTAACTGATTCAAAGAAAATAATTTATTGGTCTAATTGCACTTGTGACCAATGTTAGTGAAAATTTGATATACTAAGTGGCATTTTAGATTATAGATATGATCAAGATCAAATCAGATCGAATGGATAGGAGAATGCATTGGATGCATATCAAATTTTAAGGTTGATAGATAGCTAATTTGGGAAAATTATTTGTGATAGAATTAAATTTTGGGTGGCTCGATGCAAGATGTGGTAATATATAGTAAACTATATTAGATATTTTAATTATGAGCTAGATAGTGGTGTGTGTATGGCTTGAGGTAAAGGAATCTTGCTGGTGAAGTTAGCAAGTGGAGAAAACCCTAGAAAAAGTTTTGAGAGGATCTAGATGGTGGGGAGAATCGTCAAGTAGAGATTGCAGATCTGTGGATTTAAGCAAAAAATACAATTAGAGAGTTAGATCTATGTTGTTGCATTAGCTGTAAGTGAAAATTTGTAGTAGTTTGCAAATGTAGAGAGGGTTGAACAAGGTAATGTATAGCTAAGTATGCAGAAAATAAATTATGATGAGTGACAAGTCTAGCAGAAAATGAATGCATTTGAGAAATCCTAGATTGTAATACAAAACATCATCTAGGTTTTCATTTAGGAGAATGGAGATGTGTGAGACACTGCAGAAAGGGAAAGATGTAGAGTGCAACAAGATAGAATAGTGATTGTTTGATGTGTAGAGGAGATTGCAGAGTAGGGATGTATTGTTGAGAGTGTAGTTTCAATGGCATAAAGTAAGTTGCAGTAAGTGCAACAATGTATTGTATGTATTGATGCATCTCATGTTTTGTGGAACCAATATTATGCATACTTGAATTTGTAATTCTTCAAAGGTTGCAACCTCATTATACTTAGTTGTAGCTCATATTAGGTGATAGTTATCTCCTTGCAGTTGTGGCTCCTAAAATAGGGTGTTGTAGCATCCTTGAAGTTGTAGCTTCTAAAGTAGGGAGTTATTGCTTCCTTGGAGTTGTAGCTCCTAAATCAGGGTGTTGAAGCATCCTTGGGTTGTATCCCTAAACATTGTAACAAATATTTTGATTGTGAGGCTGGATTTGAGTAGTAGACTCAAGAAAAATTTCTCACTGTGGTTTTTCCCATATTGGGTTTTCCACGTATATCCAATGTTGTGGTAATTTGTGTTTATTTCATGTTTGTGCTTGCATCTATAGTTTTCAATCTACACATCAATAGTTTAATAAAGAAATATGCACAAAGTATTTGGAGCAAAGGAAGTAGTTTCCATTAAGTTTTTGAGAGCCAATTTTTTGAGTATCTACTAATTCACCCCCCTCTCAGTAGATCATTATGTTACAACAATTGGTATTAGAGCCCTAGGCTCCCTAGGAGAAGCTTAATCAACTTGGCTAGATTCTAGCAAAGTGAACACAAAATGGCTAATAAGAAAGGCTCTAGAAAATGTTGAAGTAAAAAGAATGTTAAGAAGAATCTACAGACAAAATGAGAAATTAAGTTATCAGATGTTTTTGGCGGATCAAATGATGAACATATAAGTTCTTGCAGGATTGATGGGAATGATCCATGTGCATGGATTTTGGTACAATTCCTAATTGGTCTAGTGATGAAGAAGTAGAGGTTGACATAAGAAGTCTCATTTGTGCTCTAAATGAGATCAAAGGTTTGAAGAAGGAGAATGAAGAACAAAAGTTGCATGCAAAAAAAGAGATTGATAAGCTGACCAAAATTCTTGAGGAATCTAATCAGATGGTGATCATCTTGAAGACTAAAGTGGAAGAAGAAAGAAGAGAAAAAGATGTAGTTAAATAAAAACTATAGTCTAAATCATATGAAAACAAGAAGTTGAAAAAGAATGTTCAAAAGGAGACTGATAATCTCACTCAAGAGCTAAAGGAATCCAATCAGTTGGTGATAAATTTGAAACTTCAAGTTGAAGAAGCTAAATGAAGTGAAGTAATAAAGTCCAAACTAGACCTTGAAGTATAAAGATGCATGAAGCAGGAGAAAGAAATAGTGGCCTTGAGAAAAGAGTTAGAAAGAACTAAGGAGTATATTGACAAAGGCCTAAAGCTAAAAGGTGGCTTTGAGATACTTGATGAATTAGTGAAACCACAAAATCCATCAAATTCCAAAGAAAATTTTGACATTGGGTTTGAGAAAGGAATAAGTTCCTCTATTAGCACTTCTACAAACTTGTATGACATATTTAAAGAAAAAGAAAGATGTTGCAAAAAGGAAGAGGAAGCCTACACAAGTTGCTCTAGAGAAAGTACCTCTAGAAATGGAAAATTAGATAAAGGCACTACTGAGATGAAGAAGAAAAAAGAAGAAAAGAAGCTAGCTGTAGAGAATAAGAAAGTTGAAGAAGAGAAGAGACCTACTACAAACAAGAAAAGGAATAATTATTCAAATCTTTCTTATCAGAGGAAGATGACCAGAATAGATGAGAAGATGGAGAAATCAGTCCCAAGGAATCAAAGAAAAATACGAAACATTATTGGAGCTGATTTAGGAGGATTTACTAGGATGAGATACATGAAGAAGTCAAATAAAAAAACCTCCTCATCCTTTTTAGAGGAACACTATGACCAAATACTCCCCATGTTTTAATGGTTGTTGTTATACCTGTAATCAGTTTGGTCATAGGGCTAGAGAATGTAGAGCTGCACTTAGAAGGAGCACTAAATATGTAAATAGAAATTCATTCTCTTGTAAGGAATATGTATGTTGTATGCTACAAGTGTGACAACTTTGGTCACATATCTAAAGACTAGGTCTTGTAAGACTTGCAGTATAGAGAAAGAGGAAGAATACAAGGATACTTCTCCCAAAGTGAACAATGGTTCACATATTCTTGGTAACAAGGCTGACAAGATAGAGAAGAATCCTAAGAATGTGTGGAGAATGAAAATTCAACAAGAGGCACTGAATGTGGGTGTTTCTACCTCACATCACTAGTTTTTAGTGATGGGGCATGAATCCATGGGGAGCTTCATTGGTATTTTATTCATCCCTAGAAATGGAGAGAGAGATCAAGTCAGGTAAAACATGTTTTACAAAGTTCTAATGAATTGATGGTTGCAGATGTATGGTTGCATTCTTTCTCTTTGAAATGCTCATCAAAGGTTAAGAACATCAACAAATAGTGAATAGTTTGTTACAAAAATTGATATAAAAAATTAGGATCAGTTATTGAAGAAAAAGTGGTGTAGATGCTCTATTAAAAGAAATGCTTCTTACTTACAAGGAGAAGAGATATGGCTAAAAGGAAACTGTTATATATATATATTGTTTTTAAATTGGTATCAAACAACTACAAATTGGTTCAGAATAGTCTAGTTGGTACAGACCCCAAAAAGAAACAAATGCTCAAGTATGTTGAGAAGAAATTGTTGCATGATCTCAAGGGGAGTTGCTATAGATATTAGATCAATCTCATGATCAGATTAGCTGGTACAGATGAAGTGTAGAACTTGGAATGAAGCAAATGCATGAGTAGTCCAGCAGAAAAGGATGAAGCAAGGTATATGAAAAAATACAATTGCTATCTATGGAGAATTTTCTTTTGGTATCATATCAGTGTTATACTTGATACATTGTACTTCAAAATGTTAAGTAGTCTCAGGGCATGATATCATCAATTGGTTTCAATTATATGATATCAATTGGTATGAAGCATGTAGTACATATATAATTGATATTAACCTGATTGGAACTGAGAATGTCATGGCACTTCAATTGACATCATATATTAGTAATTGGTATAGAGCAGTTGAACTATATGGATTTTCCATTATAGTAAAATGGAGAGAAAAAATTGGCATGAGAGAAAAAAGTTATCTTCAATTGGTATTAGTCAAAGGGGTAGTTCAATTCCTTTTTCCATTGCTAAGAAGGAATACACATTAAAATAGTATGGTGACTTAAGAAAGAGAAGAAGAGAGAGTTATGACCCTTTTCCATTGATGTCAAAGGGGGAGAAAGTTGTACAAATGCTTAAGTATCTGAGCAAGGTGCAAAAAGTAGAGCATAAGAGAAAAAGTTGTGTAGATTCTCATAAGGATGAGATAAAGAAAAGGAATTTCAAAGAAGGAAAATTGAGAGCTCAGATGTTATCCATCATTGGTATATAACCTTTGGTAGTTTGAGCATTTAGTTTTTTCCATCAATGAAAAAGGTGGATTTTTTTGGCATATAGTTGTCATTGATGTCAAAAGGGGATCAAATAAAGAGGATGGATATGATCCTAATCAATGTGTTGGTATTAATGAAAAGTTTCATTGATTTGAAGGAGAATGGAATTGATCATGCAAGGGAAATGTTTGCATCATGATAGATCAAAGGTGTACCTAAATGCTATGAAGCTTTAAGGATGAATGTGAGAGTAGTAAACCTGGTTCTAGAAGTATGTGGATTGGTTGTTGGTGCATAAGAGAAAGTTACTCAATAGGTTACATAATTGACAAAATACTATCACCTCTTTATAACAATTGCTTCCAGATGTTTGATGGAAAATTAGGTACTTGATTTGACATGGGTTTTTCAAGAGCATTCCAATGATGGGCTCTATAGGTCTAAAAAGTGAAGGATACACACAAAAATGAATTATATTCTCCTTCAAGTGTTTTAGGGTTTATTAGTTAAACCCTAGGTTTTTTACAGTCATGGCATCCTAAATATGTTCTTCTATTTTGATGTTGACTATCAACAGCAGGTAACCAATCACATAAGTTACAACTTATTTCATTGAAATCATGAAGGTGATCGAACCCTCTGCCTAGTGCTCAAGGCGATAGTTCAATATCGGTGGGACTCATCCTGGAGTCTCAACTTTGACTGCTCAATAACTTTCTTATCAGTGACACACTAGGTCATCAAAGGGAGTCCTTTGTGTGTCTCTTTGATGCAGTAACAAGGACTATGGAAGCATTATCAGTGAGACTGTATGGTGTTGGTGAGACCTTTGTCAATGTCTCTCTAACTTGGCAATGAGAAGGTAGCACTCCAAGTGGGACCTAATCATAATGATGTTGGTGATAGTGATGATGAAGATGACACATGGCATGATGGGATTGATTAAATGGTAATCCACATCCTTGTTGTGGATTATGATGCAATGGCCTAGTGATGAGGTGGATAGGTGATGTCATCAAGGGTGTTCATTAGTGTGATTGATGGTCATCGGTGAGACTTGTTTAGATGTCTCTTCAATATTATGATATGTGCTTGATCAGAGAGAGATGTAGATTGGAGGGAGTTTCATGAATGTTACCTCGACAACCCAATGACCTTTCCATTAGTGATACATCAGTAGTTTGGCAGGACAATGAACATGTCTATTTGACATGGTGATAAGAGTGTATGATGCTGACTATGGGACCCAGTATAGTGGATGTGGTAGTGAGACCCAATAAGGTAAGGATGACGTGCATTGATGATATAGTTAGAGAGAAAATGAAAGCATGACATGTGGCAAGAAGCGATATTAGATGGTGACATATGGTGACACGATGGCTATCTCATTGGTGTGGCATTGGTGTATTGGTAGGAGTTTGAAGGATCTCTCTTTGATGTAACAATAAGGAGAGCTTTATCAGCATGAGTGTGTGTTATTGGTGGGACCTGTGACTCTATCCCCCCAACATAGTGATACATGGAGGCTACTTTGTGGGACCCCATAGCAATGAAGCTATTCAAAAGGTCCTTGACATCATGATATGTGGCAAGCGTTGAGTGGATTATTTTTGCAATGCTATTGCAAAAAAATGATTGATGATTAAATGATTATATTTTTGATCCAATGGTGAAATAAAATAATTTTCAATGGTGCAAGTTAACGAAGGTAGATCAGATGATGCTGGTGGAAATATTCTCATCAGTGTAACAACTGCATTTTGGTGGGAGTCATTTGGATATCCCTCTGACACTGCAATAAGTAGTAAGGAGTACTTTATTGGTGCAACTTGTCTTGGGGTCTCTTTGATAGAGTGATAAGCAATCTAAGGTTCATCAGAGTGACATACTATCATTGGTAGGACTCTTGAGCTTGTCCTTTTGATAGAAAGATGAAGATGATAACTGATCATGTAAGCAATAATGCATAATGCATTGACCAATGACGTGCACTGTGAAAGTGAATAACACCTTGATATTTGGTTATCGATGATTTGTTGTTTTACATCCTTCCTATAAAACAACTTCTGGTCAATCAAAATTTTTGACAATGGTGAAACCCTGAACATATAGTAGAGGGAATTGGCATAGAAAGGGAATGTTTTCTCAGCACAAGAAGGCACAGTTGTAGAAAAGATCAATGGAGAACTCACACCCTTGTTGTGAGTTATGTGGCAATCGGTAGACCCTACATATGACAAGCAAGCAACATATTCAAGAGAACAATAGACACAGGTGAGATTGTAGTGAATGTCTCTTTAACAAAGCAACATTGTGATAAGTGAATGCTACATGATCAATGATGGAGATTTAAATGACCTCTTATTCAAAGATTATATTCTAATGGCATGATAGTGGATGGTGATCATAAGATCATGGTGCATGAGAGAAGATCAATGGCATGTATTCAAAATTGAAGATCTACAACTATCTAGTCCATGCCAATGGGGTTCAACTAGTAACTGACTTAGAGGAAAGAATTTATTGGTCTAACTGCACTTGTGACCAATGTTGGTGAAAATATGATATACTAAGCGGTAGTTCAGATTGTAGATATGATTGAGATCAAATCAGATAGAATGGACAAGATAATGCATTGAATTCATATTAAATTCTAGGGTTTATAGAGAGATAATTTGGGTAAAATCTCTACAATAGAATTAAATGCTAGGTGGCTCAATGCAAGATATGGAAATATCTGGTAAACTATATCAGATATTTTAATTATGAGCTGGATAATGGTTTGTGTGTGGCTCAAGGTAAAGGAAGCTTGTTGGTGAAGTTAGAAATTGAAGGAAAACCTAGCAGAAGTTTTGAGAGGATCTGGACATTGGGGAGAATCTTGAGGTAGAGATTGCAGATCGGTGGAGTTAAGCAAAACAGACAATCAGAGAGTTGTCTATATTGTTGCATTAGTTGTAAGTGAAAAGTTGGAGTAGTCTGCAAATGCAGAGAGGGTTGAACAAAGTAATGTATAGATGAGTATGTAGCAAAGAAAGTGTGATGAATGAGAAGTGTAGTAGGCAATGAGTGCATTTGAGAAGTCCTAGACTTTAATACAAAACATCATCTAGGTTTTCATTCAGGAGAATGTAGATGTGTGAGACACTGCAAAAATGAAAAGAGGTAGAGTCTAGCAAGATAAAACAATGATTGTTCTATGTGTAGAGGAGAGTATAGAGCAAGGATGTATTATTGAGAGTGTAGTTTCAACAACATAAATTAAGTTGCAGAAGTGCAACAATGTATTGTATGTATTGATTCATCTCAGGTTTTGTAGAACCAATCTTATGCATACTTGAATTTGTAATTCTTCAAAGGTTGTAGCCTCATTTTGTAGAGTTGTAGCTCAAATTAGGTGATAGTTATCTCCTTGGAGTTGTGGCTCCTAAAATAGGGTGTTGTAGCATCCTTGAAGTTGTAGCTTCTAAATTAGGGAGTTATTGCTTCCTTGGAGTTGTAGCTCCTAAAGTAGGATGTTGAAGCATCCTTGGGTTGTATCCCTAAACATTGAAATAGAGATTTGGATTGTGAGGCTAGATTTGAGTAGTAGACTCAAGCAACATTTCTCATTGTGGTTTTTCCCATATTAGTATTTCCACGTATATCTTGTGTTGTGCGGCATTTTTTTATTGCATGTTTTTGTTTGCATCTATAGTTTTTAATATACACATCAATAGTTTAAGAAAGAAAATTGCACAAAGTATTTGGAGTAAGGAAGTAGTATTCATTAAGTTTTTAAGAGCCAAAATTTTGAGTATCTACGGATTCACCCGCCTCTCAATAGATCATTGTGTTGCAACATAGGTTTGGGAAAATGGGTATCCAAATCTACAAAAATCTCTGAAAATATCTAAACATCTATTATAGAAATGATTTTGTAGTCCCCACCTTGGAGGAATAGAGCACAAGGATAGGGTTCTTGTTTCACACTTGCTACACTCAAGGACACCTTAGAGATCTCAATCCAATTAAGAATGGAGAGAGAGATCTAACAATAAGGTGCCCTAGGATATGTTTAGATATTAATTAAGGTTGAATGAGGGGTTCACCACCAAATCTAAACTTGAAAAAATAAATGAAATGCAAGATTCAACTCTAAACCCTAGTTTAATGTAATGCACTACAAAATGACCTAGAAAAGTGTGTAAAATGAAATGAAAAGTTGTAAAACAAAATGTGTGTAGCTAGAAACTTTTAGAGACTTGAATGAAGACTAGAAATTTTGCAAATCCTAAAATTTTGGTCTATTGGGACTCATTCACCAATCTAGTTGAATCAATCCTAGATTAGGAATTCTCCACAAGAATAGGTTTTGGGAAAATGGGTATCCAAATATGCAAAAATCCCTAAAAAACACCTATAGTGGGACTCATTCGCCACTTGTGGTGAATTATTCTAGTTTGCATTTTTTGGAACTTTAAGGTCTAAATCTAGTCTTCACTATCTGCTCTTTCTACTTCTCCAAGTTTTTGGATCTGAGACCCTGATTTTAGGGCTATAAATGACCTTTTAGTGAAAATTATGACCTTACAAATGGGGAGACAACTCCAAAAATCTTGTAACCTAATCTTCAATGATCTTTCAAGTCTTCAAAGCACCTAGATTTGCAATCACACAAAGGGAGAGAAAAAGTGTTGATTGTTAGGGAATAGGGGTTTGCCTTGGTCAAACCCGTTGTAGGTAATTAAACGAAATGATGAGACAATGAAATGAAGGCATGAAACATAAAACAAAGAACATGAATCATGGAAAATGATACCTTGGATGATGTATTGCAAACTATGTCTTGTAAATTTGCAACTCAACATGAAATGGCCATGAAGGATGTAGATCTTGATCTTGACAATGGGTGTAGAACAATGCTTGATCTTGGATCTCCAATGCTACATCACAACACTATCTAAATAGCATGCATGATGCTTGATATTCTTGACATGATGATGGATCTTTAATTAATGCAACAATTGATGAATAATTATACCCTTAAATTCCTTAGAAATGATCGTGAATGCAATCTAGATGATCTTGTGAAGTCTTGGAATGCTTAACTCTTTAATAATTGACTTGACAACATGAATGCTTATATGAAATAATGATTTGAAAGTTTTTTTGTATAGGAAATCCACTCAAATGATTGTTAATTTAATCCCAAAGGCCGACATTGAATAAATTTGAAGTTAAAACCTAGTTTTTCCTACTGAAACCTTGAAAATAACTCAAATGGGACTCATTCGCCAAGCTAGGTAAATGAGTCCCACCTATATGGGACTCATTCACCCAAAGTGGAAAATGGGTCCCATAGGGGCTATTTTTCTATCTAAAGTATTAAGGAGTCAAGAAATTAAGCTTATATGTTGATCTTGTCAGGTTTTTTTTATTGAAATATGCCTTGGGATGCACAATATGGGGTCATAGGGGCCTATTAATGATGATATAAAGGTCATAAATGAAAGGGGGCCCAAAATACAATGTGAAAGTGTAAATAAATACATTTTAAAACATTAAATTAAGGCGAAATTGGGTCTATTTAGATTAGAAGGGCCCTGAATCCCATGTGAATGCGTAAAACACTTTACAACACTAAATTAAGAAAACAAGTCTTATATATATTGTAAATATTTTAATTGGATCCATTTTAATTAGTCTTCAATAATCTATCCTAGGATATGATTTCAAATTACAAGAGGGTTTCACCACCAAGTTTAGACTTGGAAAAGACAATGAAATGCAAGATGAAATGTAAAACCCTAATATGATGCAAACTTGATTTAAATGACCTAGAAATGCAAGAAAAACAAAACAAAAAGTTGTAAGTTGAAATGTGTGCACCTAGAAACTTATGGAGGCTTGATTGAAGAGGCTATTTTAATCAAAAACATTAAGGGATACTTTTAGTCCTAAATTACTAAATGGAGTTTGTTGGAGCAAAAAATTCTCTCTCAGTATCCACTAGTCTTCATTTTCCATCCACATTTCACTTACATTAAATTACCAATTTTCTTTAGTTTTACACTGTATTTGACATGAAGTGTAGCAATTTGTGTAACAAGATCCATAAAAATATCATCATTCCCATTGTTCATATCCATTCATCCTTCTAGATAGTCACTAATAAAACAATTTACAAAACTGAAAAATCCACCTTGGTTTTCATTTCATCTCCATCATGATCCCCACTGCCCCTCAAAGTTTCACTATATTTGGAATTAATATACAAAATTTTCCCTAATGCATATAGCTCTCAATCCATGTAATCATAAATAAAATAAAGTCTCCAAATATTTTTTTTAAGTAATTCCCAATATAAGGCATATCGACATGACAATGTCATGTCGGGGGAACTCTCATCATAGTCTCCCTAATTAATCGATGGAGATAGACCATGGAACACACACTATTGGAAAGGAAACCTTATATTAGATAGAATTATAACATTTTCTCCTTGATGTAATGATATAAATAACTATGGTGAAATCATCGGGGCCAGCATTACATATTAGTAGAACATGGTTCACTATCTCCTCAATAGATTGAGCAAGATATATCAGAGACACTAAATTGTATCAGGGAGAGATAACATTGTGTCCTACCAATGAGCCAATACAAGACATAACAAAGGTATTTTTACAAGTATACAACAACTAGTAGTATCGGGGAGATAAAATGCTATCGGGAGGACAAAGAATCTAGTTCCCCTGACACAACAATAAAACAATAAAAAAGGGGAGTATTCGAATGAGCTAGGATTATCAACAAGACATAAATAGAGGTTTCCCTGATAAACCCATGATATGTTGAAGGAAGGATGACATCATAAACAATTAATATGAACTAAGGATTGGGATTAGTGGAACTAAAACATATTAGTGAAAAATTATCTGAGGCCCTGCCGATACCTCGAAGGAAAACTAAAGACACAAAGTTCATGAAGGGGAAAGGTAGACATCGGTGGAAGTAAAATTATAGTTCCACCGATGTAGTGGTGATGATTTTTTTTTACTAATGTGATAGGCCAAGATATCATAGAGATATTCAAAATTAAATGACCCCCCAATGACATGAAAGAGAGCAAGTGTGTCATTAATGAGCTAGAGCCAAGTAGTGTATACCTCAAATTGATTTCATTTTGTTATCAAAAAATTTTGGGAGCTCCACAAAGAAGAAGTGGAGAAAAAGGTTCAAAGTATCCCATTGCTACAAAATTGGAAGTCAAGGAAACAAGTGCGACACAAGTAAGTATACAAAGCCCAGTTGAGAAGTTTCTTTGAAGAATTGTAAAAATAAGTTAGGGTTTCTTAAACAATGGAAGGAAGTTCAAGGACACCAAAAGCCAAAAAAAGAAGATAGAATTTATGCTTTTAAACTAGGATTTGATAGACCAGTGTCCAAGGTCTAGACCGAGACCCAAGAGGAGTTCATAGTTGAATCCCTCTATGGACAAGTTATGGGATAAACACAAAGATCTAGGGGATGTATGGATGCCACAGAGAGGATATGAGCTATTCATGTATCACTATTGAAAATAGTATAGGTTCCAGCCTATATGTAATCCATGGAAGATGAACTTTGGGAAAGTCATTGTGCCTGATGTGTTCATGAACATAGATTTGATTAAGACACTAGATAACAAATACAACCCCAAGCGGTGTGCAATTCAGCTACATGATGGGTCTAAGCTTATTATCATTTCCAAATACTTTATTTACACTGTCTTCAATTTAGATTGCACCTTGAATGTACCATTCATAGTAAAAGAACTCGTAACATAATACCAATACATGGATACCAGCCATAAAAGATGGAAATTTCCCTTACACATGCCTCGAGAGGAAGGAAATCAACTTAAGAAATTCTCTCACAATGTACACCCTCCATTTCATGAATAGTTATTTGAGCAATATTTCCAATACACGTATTATACTACAGGAGAAGTATTGGGAGTAGAATCCCTGACCCTCATGTCAATAGCCCCAATGGTCCTAGCAATAGATGTATAGAGCTGAGATGCACGAGCATTTGATTATGCTAGCTATTTAGCCAATAATTTAAACCAGGGATTTGAAAGAACCAAAAATAATAGTGAATGTATTAATTTCAAACAACATTCTCTACTCATGCACTTACTCTTATATGAAGGGAAAGCTAGAGGGTTTTGGGGAGAAGAATTGAGGATAAAAGATGTGGATGAGGATGGAAACTTCAAACCAATCCAAATGTAGATGTCAATATGGGACAACAAATATGGGAGACCCCTATTAGAACTTTAAAATTTTGAATAATTTCACAAGCTTTTCATATCCCTAAGTTTCCAATCGAGTCCTCACCATATGCTCAGGGCTTCTCTTCATAGTATTTTTCTCACATTCTACCCATTTTTATCCCATAAAATCCATCTAGGTCTGAGTATTTCACATTATAGTCCATATCGGCATGAGAAATCAAGGTCTCCCTAATCCATATTGCATTTTTTGATAATATACATTTGTTACAGATTATCAGCAGGACCTCAGGCATGTCACACCGATTGGGATCATCTGTAGGCACATTTCGGCATGACACAAATCATTGTCTCAGTGACAGGAGAAAATTCACCCATTGGCAAAGGGGGCTATCATCAGCACAAGGTCTTACCGATTGCATTTTGTCTCACTGACCAGCGACAGAAGGAGCATGTCGGTGAGAGATTTTCTTTGGGGTGAAGTCTTGGCGAACTCTTTGTGTCTCACCAACTAGTGCATAGAACGAGAAAACACTTCGGACAAAAAAAATATATTCGGTATGTGGTCTCACCGAATGGGTTTTGTCTCACTGACCATGTGCATGTGGACATATATCAGCCAAGCTAAAGGTATTCAGGATGAGGTCTTAGCAAATTCATAATGTCTTACTGACCGGTGATAAAGATATACATTTTGGTAAGACTAAGATGCATCAGAGTAAGCTCTCAGCGAATGGCTCCAGTCTTGCCAACAAAACACAAAAGGATTTTATCAAAAGGTTTTCGAGGTGAGGTCTCGGTGAGTACCTCCAGTCTCACCAACATGTGTAGGGGAATCCTATCAAAGGTTGTCGGGGTAAGGTTATACAGTCTTGCCGACCCGTTTTGTCACGCTGACATTTTGTTGCATCGGTGTGAGAATGATATTGTCACAGCAAACCGTATGTCACACTGATGAGGATATGCATATCGGTAAGACTAAATTGCATCGGAGTAAGGTCTTACTGAAGGTGTTTGGTCTTGCCAACATAGTGGAGGGATTATATCAAAGAACTGTCAGGAGGAAGTCATGTTGTCCTACCGACCTATAGGTCACACCGATGAGATTTTTCGGGAAGAATCTCGCCGAACTGAACATAGTGGAATAACAAGTTCAACAAGAAAATTTGGCATCGGTATGAGTCTTTTCGAAGATTCATAGTTAATTTCATTGATGAAAGAGTGTGTTTATGTCTCAGCGACCAGAAGGATACTACGGGGGCATATCAGTATGACATAGTGTGTTCTATGGGACGTCTCCTCGACAACAGAATGTCACAGTGAAACACAAAGGATGCAAGATGACTATTGGTGAGACATTGGCCTTCGGTATGACTACGGGATGTCTTGGTGAATGTCTCAAAGATGATTGGCAGAGCCCAAATACAATTGAGCACCAATGTTGGAATGCGAAGTGATGTGTCTTTTCAAATACTGGTGTACAAATGTTCTTTTCTAATTGTAATATTAGAGAGGAGATTAGATAAGAGCAGACATAAATAGATAGCAGAATATAGTGGAGCACAATGTTTTACAAATATGAGACTATGTTGCATGTTTAAAATCATGGAGATATCAAGTGAAATCTTTTAATATGGTGTAGTTGTTTCTGGTATCAATTGTTCATGGTATTCGTTGAAAGCATTATTGAAGTTGTCTC
Source organism: Sequoia sempervirens (assembly GCA_007258455.2). NCBI lineage: Eukaryota > Viridiplantae > Streptophyta > Pinopsida > Cupressales > Cupressaceae > Sequoia > Sequoia sempervirens. The sequence goes on from VDFB02252616.1 coordinate 61,779,727, forward strand.
CAATATGGTGTTTTCTAGTTATTTAAATTGGTGTAACAAGTTTATATCTAGTTTGTCAGTGCACATTTTTTGCATCTATATGATCAATTGATTGGTTCTTTCCAATAAAGATTAAATCCTTTAAGTTGATCATAGTAATTAGGGAATGTCAGTTGGATCACTAAGAAGAACTCGGTAATCATAACCTTGCATGTTTATACAAGCTATAAACTAAATCATATGCTGAACAACTTGAATGTTTTCTAGAATGAAGTACTTGTTTCAGATTTCTCTTGACTCTACATACCCCATAAGGCACTAGTCTCCACAGTTTCATTATTCAATTTTATTCAATTCTTTTTACATCTATTAACTAAACATATTAGGTTTTAGTTTTAATATTGTATACAATTTATACCAAATTTAATTTTATTTGTCCATTTCCTTCTGCCATTGTGGAAAAATCACTGCAAGAGAGAAGATAAAAAGTCAAGTCTACCTAATTCATATAGGTACACCCACCTAGGTCTAGCAGCACCTGAAGAGTAGAAGGTTTAATCCATTCAACCTTGTCTATTACCCTAAAACGTATCAAGAGATTGGCAGCCTCTTGAGGTACCCTTTACTTGCATTTTTGAGAGCTAACAACCCCATTATCTATACTTTGAGGAATATTTTTTAAAACCCTTGCTAAAGCTATTGGGGCATTCGTGTGATTATAAATTATCTCCTGAAGTACAAAGGTTCCTTAGACCTAAAGAGAAAGATCCTAGAAAGAAGGTGAATCATAACTGGGGAGATTAGTATACATATTCTAACTACACCATGATTAGAGCATATGGATTCAAAGGAGATCCTCACTTGTTACCAAAGACAATTCCAGATAGAGTGGCCTATTTTGAAATTGTAAGAAAATTGGCCAAATAAGATGCCAAGCACCTTAAGAGGCATAGTAAGCAGTCAATTATGCCAAGTACTCCATGCTTTGGAGATTTCACAATTCTTTCTAGTGAATGGTATGAAGAAGTTTATAGGAAATTCATTCATTATAACTTTCCATTAGGAGATGAAAGAATTTTGATCTAGAAAACTTCATAAATAAATCAAAACTATCACAAAAATTATCCAGCTATGAACATCAATTCTCTATGGACAATGTAGCGAGGAATTGTGATGAAGTTGTAACATCACAAAGGATGGCCAAATACAACAAGGTTATGTTAGTTGATGCTTGGAAGAGGAAAAATAACCCTTCATACATAAAAGCATTCAACCATGTACAAGATCCTTTAGAAAGGGTTGAACAATTAATCAAGCATGAGTAAGAACTGAGTAGAGATGTGCCTCTTGCTATCTTTGAGATAATTGTGGTAGCTTGTTCCAGAATGCAAGCTAAAGATATGGAACCCCTCAGCTATATACCCTCAAAACTCGCTCTAGAAGTTAGTTTCTTTATTGATACTTGTTGACGTCCCAAATGGCACAACAACATTGCAAACAAAATATTGCTACTCTACTTCTCCTAAAATGGAAAGGCAACACATGGATGCCTTAGATCCCAAGGTCTTGGTAGTTGGGTCTCAACTGTGCTGATGTCCCTTAGTGGTCAATGTAACAGTATTATTCAAGGGCCCTGCTGGTGTTGAGCTTTTGGACTATTGTGAGTTAAACATGAATTTAAAACCTATTCTAACCAAGGTTTTAAAGAAATGTAAAAAGATGGATTAGGGCTTTGGGACAAAAAAGAATGACACTTCATCTGAATTAACCAGACCTATTGCCTTTCAAGGAATTCCTAACTAAAACTATAGAACAAACATCACTTGTGACTAACACACAGTTGTATTCATTCACAGTACTGATTTCAACAATAGATTGCAAATCACTACTTAAAAAAAACATAAAATCAAACCTCATTCCTTGAAAGCTTCACAAATCAAATGATTAACTTAAGACAAACACCATTCTGAAACACAACATGAAGTAGATTAAGATCTGGTTGCCCCTACTGTCAGTGAAATAGATAGACAACATTTACAAATCTGGCACAATCACCAGTGTACAGAAAATCTATGGCTCCAAATTGCTTCCATTTACACTAAGAAAGCTGAAAGATACATTAATCTATTTTGATTCTCCTTCCTTATAGAGAAGACAAAAATAAGCTCCTATTATAGAGAATCAGGATCAGCTTCTATCCTCTCTCACTAACTCTACTAATTTCAACCAGTTCTAACTCTACCCTGTCTAAACCCCACAACTTTCTCACCTTTACAAAGAGGAAAGAATTCCTTATATACAGAGTGCATAGAAAGAATACGTTGTCCCCCAGCACTAAGGTTTACAAAATATATGCTAACTGTAGAAGAGTCGACTCTCAGATCTTTTGAAAAGAGTCAGTTGTGCATTGAATGCGAATACCTACTGTCCATATTGCTGGAAGGATTTCTGGGAAAGATCTGTAGATCTTTTGCTACTGCAGCATTAACTCATCTATCTGTGTGTCCATACTCAAAATCCTTCTAAAATCAGTCTTGAATGCTTAGAATATCATCATTAATGTTGATCTATTTTCGCCAATGGTCACCATAGCTGTCCTTGTGACTCATAGTTCCTTCCTTCATCTTCGACCTTTCTTCATGTTCTAGACCTCTCTGCATGTTGACCATCTCCTGGAAGCATGATCAGGCCTCCCTATGGATCTTTGCGCTGTCACCCGAATTAGTATATCGTCATCTGTTCTTAGAAGGAGTCTATCTTACCTGCCTTCTATTAGCCTTCTCCACAGGGGAGGTCAACCAGTCAAAGGCCCCTCTTAGCTCCCCCTGATTGGATGATCACTTTCCATGTAGGATCTCGAGTGGTCAAAAGGGGGCTCGCTTGGCAATCGCATGTTGGTGAGACACCCCCAGTGTCTCCCCGATGTGATTTCATCTCACAACAGTTATTGGCAAAACCTCCAGTTCGGCCAGAGGTTGTGACGAGTCCCTATCGATCATACCGATATCCTTCTTTGCATGGGGAACTGATCTTTAATGTTGGGGAGACCATCATTTTTCGTTGTGACCTCATGGCGAAGTCCCTCATTTCACTTGGAGTCTCCCCGAGCTTCTTTTACTCTCATTGGGCTCACTTCATTCTTTCAGTGTGACACTAGCAAGTCGGCAGGATATTTCACCAAAGGCTAGATCTTTGGGCGAGCTTCCTAGTGTCGGTGGGACGCCCTTGAATCAGGGAGACCTTACCCAAAACTCCCCTTCTCTTACCAAGCCCTGCTTGTCGTCGGCAAGACTCCTCAATATCGCTGACACCTCTTGGCGCACGTCCTTCCTCTCCACGATCTCCTCTGCATCGACAAGACCTCTAAATGTTGGCTAGACCTTTCCTTTTCCTGAAGGGACATCCTGTCGGCGTGACCTCCTTCCTTTGCCAAGACCTTTTGGCGAAGGGAGGATCCTCTTGGCGAGCTCCATTTCTTTTAAGTGGGACCCTCTCGTGTCATTTTCTATTTTTCTTCATCGTGACTTTCTTCCTTCACCATGAACCCTATGGTGAAAACATGACCTTCGGTGAGAAGTCATGGCGAATGCCTCTCGAGCTCATCTTCTTTTCGGTGAGACCCGCTAGGTTGGCAAGACATTTCGACGAATTCCCCTTTACTTTTTTGGAGCCTCCCCGAGTTCTTTTGTTTCGGTGAAACCTTTCACCTTCGGTGAGACCTCTCGCTGATCTCTTTCACTCTCGCCAGGCTTCCTCCATGTCACTGAGACATTGTTCGGTTGGCGGGACTTTATATCGATCGAAGCTTCCTTGCACCGAACTTTGTTGTCACCGGGACATCTTTGTGGTCATACCGAAAGACCTCCCTCTTTGTGCCTTGTCAGCGTGACCAAATATATTCGCCGAGAGCTCCCTCCAAAGGAAAGTCTTTCGCCAATATGTATCCTCTCTCTGAAGGACTCGTTTGTTTTTGCTAGTCGGTGGGACATCATGCTTTCACCAAGACCATATGCCGAAGAAGATAACTCCCGCTGAAAAAAATAACCCATTGTGTGGTAGTCGGTGAGACTTAGGGAAGTTGCCAAGACTTCCTCCCAAAGCCAAATCTCCTGTCGAAGTGTATGCCTGGTGATGCCATAGTTGGTGAGACTTAAGACCTCGCCATGACCTTTTTTCGAAAGAAACCCTTCATGTCGATAGGCATTTCCACGTCGCCGGGACGATGACCCCTGTCTTGCTGATAAAGCTTGCATGTAACTTTTGATCACTGTGAAATCTCTGGGGTCTTGCTGATAGGAAACACAGACGCACATCAGCAAAATGCACTGGTAGTCGGTAAGACTTCTGCAAGGTCTTGTCGACTTTCTTCTTCATGAAGAATTATGACCAACCGCACTGAGGAAAGCCCTCCAAGTGGGTTCACTTGAGAAATATCACCCTGTGCATGGCTTGTTCCTACAAAACAAATGCTTCCATTTGTCATCAGAAGGAGATAAGATACATTATCATAAGATACACTTTGGCTTGTGATTACTTCATTGAATACTTAGCAAGAAGGGAACCAAATTAAGCTGCAACAGAACCAAAGTTTTAACAAAACCAAAAGAGAAACTCAAGCAGAAGAAAAAAACAACCCAAGAGCAAGGAAAATAAACCAAAACAAAGAAACAAAAAGAGAAGGGGGACCCATTTTGATCCAGATCAAAGTGGGGTGGTTATGCAAGGCATAACAAATGGTGACTCAGCTAGGAAAATGGTTTAACCATTTTCATGAATCTAAAAGATTCAAGCTACCTAGAACTCATGGTTCATGATCATGACAACTCCAGTTGGGTGAGTTACAAGAAGCAAGGTAGAGCTAGAATCTCAAATGTAAGTCAATCAAAGGCTACCCCCTGAATCTATGTGTGTGCTTAATGGTGCATCATTCCTTTCATAAAGTTTCTTCATCTTTTGAACAACAATGTGTAAGATTTGAGCTACATGAGTTGATTTCCTTCGTGCAATGATATCTCGAGCATTGCTCCACTGCCAGTCAAGTGTCTATAGCCCTAACGAAGATACCTCTAGTTCTCTCACAACATTGCTCTACTTCCAGTCAGGCATCCATAGCCCCGGTAGAGATACTGGAATCACCCATTCATATTGAATCCTCTTTCTTTTTGATAATTCTTTTCTTTTTCTTTCTTTTTAAAGAGTTCCAGATATTTCATTTAATCCTCTTTTCCTTTCAATATGTCAAATGTTTAACATATGATCTGGGTTGAAAACTACCATGGACCTCATGACAACACTTGGAAAATCGGATTTTTCACTCAAGTCCTACAACATTGTCATCCTAGGATAAATATATCATTACAAGAGGAGATGATCTTATTGATTTGTGACAAATTCAGGGAGAGATAATGAAGGTTACTTACTTTGCACCTTGTTTTCAAGATGTTCCACAACTCTTATTAACAATGGGCATGAAACAAAAGTTTAGGACAGAATCACCCAACCAGAAAGTATGAAAATATCTAAACCACTTCTCTCCAAATGACCAAAGTACGCTTTAGATAACAACCACCAGTTCAAAGATGGAAGGAAATAGATGAACCCCCAAAGAACAAAACAAAACAAAACAAAAAGAACAAAAGAAACAAAAGATAAAAAGAAAGGACAAACAGACAAGCAGCAATGCTATTTACAAGCAAACAAAATATTTACAAACAGGGAAACAAACTATCTACAAACAGAACATAAAGTTAACTAACTAAACCAAAAACTAACACTAACTAATCCTAATCCTAAACTAACTCCAAATCGAAACTTTTCAAACACAAGACTGTAAAAATTTGTACATTGATTTGACTGATTTTTCATTATGTGCAACGATCTTAACTTACTAGGCATAGTTCTAAACCTAGCAAATTTATCTTTATACTCAGAAATATAAAGCTTGTGTGCAACAAGTTCATTCTAAGAGCATAAAGATTGAAATATTATCAGTTGTGGGTTCTCAGTTTTGTCATGGTTTACCCACAAATAGGTTTTACTATCCTCTACACCATAATCAAACTGAAAATTATTAAAACATAGAGGATAACGAAAGGACACCACCTAATTCAGAAGATTTCCAATTATCAATAGATGGTTGTGTTGCATGATCTCCTCCTCACAAGGTCTCAGCTCATGGAACACTACTGAATCAAGGTTCATCTTGCAGTTTGGATATTCACTCACCAGCATCTCTGTATTCATCTCGGGCACAGAGTCAAAAATTTTCTGAAGTTCTTGAGATGAATCCTTACTTTGAACATTCTCTTGAAACATGCCATCCCCAAGGGTTTGAGAATATGCCTCCCGCTTATCATCATTGATGTCAAGGATACTGGCACATGGTGAAAAAGGACCTTCTTCAAACTCATTTGAATGGATGGAGTCAGAGCCAGGAAAACACTTTCTCAATTCATATTCCTCTTGGTCTTTTTCTTGGCATTCCTTTGCTTCATCCGAATGTATTCCATCATGAATTTCCTCAAGGAATAATTGACTGATCTGCACATCAACTTTAATTTCTTCCCTTAAGATTTCATTTGGGAATTTGAGTCATTGTCTTTGGCCACAAGATTCATTGGCAATCTCCTCTTGAAGTGTGCTATCTGTTTCAATTTTCCCACTACTCAAATCAGAAGAGTCATCCTCTTGTGTTAACCCATCAAGGTGTGCATCTTCCTCATCCACCATCATGAAAGAATCTATGAATGCATTAATGAATCCATTCTCCACTTCCATCAGGTCTGCACTAGGTAGAGGAGTTTCATCAGTTGTTGAATCCATCTCAATGCAAGGATCAAGGTCATCAAAAGATGGGGAAGAACGCAGCATGTACTCATAGTTTTTCTCATCATGTTGGATGAACTGATCATCATTCTCATGTGTGCTAGTTGTTTCATCCTCCTTATTGAGGGGATACGTACTCCAAGGATCCTCCATAAGTATTCCTTCAATAGTGATCATTTTCTTGAAATACAAATCCATCCTTCCTAGGAAGACATGGTAGTCCATCTGAGAATGCTGATCAGTTCGATGTATCCTAAATCCACTTGGCCCAACAAGTTCTAATAGTTTCAGACCTCCTAGCTCTTCTAGTTTCTCCCTTATTCGATGTTGTGCATGTGGGATACCTAGCCAACATGAGCCATGCTCCTTTGTCCATTCCTCATCACCCTGATTCTGATCTTGGTCAGAAGAGTTTACCTCATCTCCTTCATAGCCATCGTTAGTACTAGCATTTTCAACAAAGCCAGATTCTATCTTGAGATTTCCATTATGCTCTAAATTTACATCTATTTCATGCTTTTCACCAAACAAGTCATCAAAGTTATATTCTAGCGAATCAAATGTTTCATCTAGAGCTTCATTGTGATGTAATGGAATATGCTTTGGAAGATGACTGAAAAGAGATGATATGGTCACCACTTCATTGACAGGTGGAGTATTTAACTCTGTGATTGGATTTTGCAGAGATGAGTTCTCCCAGTAGTCTTGTGTGCGAGGACCAAATTGACCTAAGAATAAGCTTTCTAACTCTACCCATGAATAAATAGATTATGGTGGCAGATAAACATACCATTGTCTTGCTGAACCTTGAAGTGTTCTGATGAACAGTTGACAGACAACATCCTCATGCGGAACCTAGAGAAAAGTGAGAATACGCCTGCAAGTTTTGACATATTCAAAAGCATTTTACCCACTATTAGGGAAAAATAAAGGAAGCCGATCATATAGGTGACCAGGGATTTCATGGACAAATCTCAGTATATACAAAGGGCTACCCATTAGAGTTGGGCTTTCCAAGACCTGGCCCACTCCAACTCTCAACGATCCATAATTACTCATAGGGCCCTCCTTTTAGTGCCAGTTCCTATTGATGTCCCAAATGGCACAACAACATTGCAAACAAAATATTGCTACTCTACATCTCCTGAAAGATAAAGGAAACACATGGATGCCTTAGCTCCCAAGGTCTTGGTAGTTGGGTCTCAACTGTGCTGATGTCCCTCAGTGGTCAATGTAACAGTAATATTCAAGGGGCCTGCTGGTGTTGAGCTTTTGGACTGTTGTGAGTTAAACATGAATTTAAAACCTATTCTAATCGGGGTTTTACAGAAATGTAAAAAGATGGATCAGGGCTTTGGGATAGAAAAGAATGACACTTCATCTGAATTAACCAAACCTATTGCCTTTCAAGGAATTCCTAACTAAAACTATAGAACAAACTTAACTTGTGACTAACACACAGTTGCATTCATTCACAGTGCTGATTTCAACAACAGATTGCAAATCACTACTTAAAGAAAACATAAAATCAAACCTCATTCCTTGAAAACTTCACAAATCAAATGATTAACTTAAGACAAACACCATTCTGAAACACAACATGAAGTAGATTAAGATCTGGTTGCCCCTACTGTCAGTGAAACAGATAGACAACATTTACAAATCTAGCAAAATCACCAGTGTACAGAAAATCTATGGCTCCAAATTGCTTCCATTTACACTAAGAAAGCTGAAAGATACATTAATCTATTCTGATTCTCCTTCCTAACAGAGAAGACAAAAAGAAGCTCCTATTACAGAGAATCAAGATCATCTTTTATCCTCTCTCACTAACTCTACTAATTTCAACCAGTTCTAACTCTATCCCGTCTAAACCCCACAACTTTCTCACCTTTACAAAGAGGAAAGAATGCCTTATATACAGAGTGCATCGAAAGAATGTGTTGTCCCCCAGCACTAGGGTTTACAAAATATCTGCTGACTGTAGAAGAGTCAGCTCTCAAATCTTTTGAAAAGAGTCGGTTGTGCATTGAATGCGAATACCTGCTATCCATATTGCTGGAAGGATTTATGGGAAAGATCTATAGATCTTTTGCTACTATAGCATTAACTCATCTATCTACGTGTCCATACTGGAAATTATTCTAAAATGAGTCTTGAATGCTCAAAATATCATCATTAATGTTGATCTATTTTTGCCAATGGTCACCACAACTGTCCCTGTGATTCATAGTTCCTTCCTTCATCTTCGACCTTTCTTCATGTTCTAGACCTCTCTGCACATTGACCATCTCCTGGAAGCATGATCAGGCCTCCCTGTGGATCTTTGCACTGTCATCCAAATCAGTCTATCATCATTTATTCTCAAAAGGAGTCTATCTTACCTACCTTCTATTAACCTTCTCCACAAGGGTGGTCAACCAGTCAAAGGCCCCTCTTAGCTCCCCCTGATTGGATGGTCACTTTCCACGTAGGATCTCGAGCGTTCAAAAGGGGGATTGATTGGTAATCACATGTCGGTGAGACACCCCTGGTGTCTCCCCGATGCAATTTCATCTCACAATAGTTATCAACAAGACCTCATGTTCGGCCAGAGGTTGCGACAAGTCCCTATCGGTCATACCGATATCCTTCTTCGCATGGGGAACTGATCTTCAATGTTGGGGAGACCATCATTTTTCATTGTGACCTCATGGAAAAGTCCCTCATTTCACTTGGAGTCTCCCTGAGTTTCTTTTACTCTTGCTGGGATCACTTCGTTCTTTCGGTGTGACACTAGCAAGTCGGCGGGATGTTTCATCGAAGGCCAGATATTTGGGTGAGCTTCCTAGTGTCGGTGGGACACCCTTGAATCGGGGAGACCTTACCCTGAACTCCCCTTCTCTTACCGAGCCCCGCTTGTCATCGGCAAGACTCCTCAATATTGCTGAGACCTCTTGGCGCACGTCCTTCCTCTCCGTGAGCTCCTCTACATCAGTAAGACCTCTAAATGTCGGCCAGACCTTTCCTTTCCCTGAAGGGACATCCTGTCGGTGTGACCTCCTTCCTTCGCCAAGACCTTTGGCGAAGGGAGGATCCTCTTGGCGAGCTCCATTTCTTTTCAGTGGGACCCTCTCGCACCAGTTTTTGTTTTGCTTTGTCATGACTTTCTTCCTTCACCATGACCCCTATGGTGAAAACATGACCTTCAGCGAGAATTCATGGTGAATGCCTCTCGAGCTCATCTTCTTTTCGATGAGACCCACTGGGTCGGCAAGATGTTTTGTCGAATTCCCCTTTACTTTTTTGGAGTCTCCCCGAGTTCTTTTGTTTCAGTGAAACCTTTCACCTTTGGTGAGACCTCTCGTCGGGCTTCCTCCATGTCACTGAGACATTCTTTGGTCGGCAGGACTTTATACCGACCGAAGCTTCCTTGCACCAAACTCTGTTGTCGTCGGGACATCTTTGTGGTCATATCGAAAGACCTCCCTCTTTGTGCCTTGTCAGCGTGACCAAATGTATTTGCCGAGAGCTCCCTCTGAAGGAAAGTCTTTCACTGAAATGTATCCTCTCTCTAAAGGACTCATTTTTTTTGCTAGTCAGTGGGACATCATGCTTTCACCAATACCATATGCCAAAGAAGATGACTCCCACCGAAGGGAATAACCCATTGTGTAGTAGTCGGTGAGACTTAAGGAAGTCGCCAAGACTTCCTCCTGAAGCCAAATCTCCTGCTGAAGTGTATGCCCAGTGATGCCATAGTTGGTGAGACTTAAGACCTCGCCATGACCTTTTTCTGAAAGGAACCCCTCATGCTGATAGGCATTTCCACATTGTCAGGATGATGACCCCTGTCTTGCCGATAGAGCTTGCATGTAACTTTTGATCGCTGTGACATCTCTGGGGTCTTTTCGATAGGCAACACAGACGCAAATCAGCAAAATGCATTGGTAGTTGGTAAGACTTCTGCAAGGTCTTGCTGACTTTCTTCTTCATGAAGAATTATGACCAACTGCACTGAGGAAAGCCCTCCAAGTGGGTTCACTTGAGAAATATCACCCTGTGTTCACTAATGGTAGTATTTCTCAAGTGAATCAAATGAACTCTCATATGATGTGAGAGTCAAGGCTAGACAAGAGTTGACAGGAGTTTATTTATGGCAATGATTTTTTGAAAAATTCAAAATTTAAATCATTTGTTTGTGAACACAATGGTAGAGCAGTTAGAAAAATAATGAAATATATCACTCCTGAAAAAGAAACAACTACCCTAGAATAACTAAGGGAAGTAGACCACAAGTTAGAATCCATCACCCCTGAAAGAGGAAGAGAACTAATTCAAGAACTTGAGGTCTTTCTCTTACCTAGATGGGACATTAGCTCTACCATAGTATTTGAAAGTATCATGAAAAGAGAAGATAAGACACTACACCTGACAAAAGAAGTCAGTGATAAAATGTATTCAAGGTTAGGATACAACCTAGATGAGAGCACATTGTTGATATAGGCATTATACCTTCAAGACAAAAGGCCTACCATTATCAAAAATCCAAGTCAGGTATTTGGGAATCTCATGGTCCATAGAGTTGGGGAAACTAATCCCATTGAAACTACAGAATTCAACATAAATGTGGCAAAATTTAATAAAGCTCAAGTTGAAAAGTTAATAAAAGATAATGAAAAGCAAAGGAGTTAGCTAGTTAAAAATACAAAATATCCTCTTCTTCTTCATCAGAATTGCATTCTCGATGGATAGATTGAAAAAAGAAGTTATTAGATTCAATGAAATTTTTTATATATTAGAAACATTGCCATGAGATAGTTCAGAAGAAATGAAATGAGATAGAGAAAAAGATAAAAACCATTAAATTTGAGATGGTCTCTGAGATGATCAAAAAAAGATTTCAAAAGGTAATAAATAAGACTGATAAATATTGGGACATCTTTGTAATGGTGCACTCAACCTTCCAAAAGCATGGAAAGCTACAGGAAAAGATAGGAGAAAGAAAAGAAGAAATGATCAGGAAGGAAGTCATGGACGAATAGATCCTCCACATGTGTGATGAATTGGTCAATTGACATGAGGAGTTTCATGCCAGAATCTGGGATGATCTTGATGACTTTGATCAACCATTAGACATCCCATTTCTCATGTTCTTTGATGATAAAGAATGAATTAAAGAAAATGTTCAATGGAAAGATGAGTTTTTTTAGATATTACCACAAGCACTTGAGGCAGTCAATGATGAGGAGATGGTACTAGACAACACTCACAAACAACTTGAAGGAATAATATATTTGTAATACAACATGGGGGAATCTCTGTTGAATATTGATATTCACATCAGAGAGGATTATAGTCAGTTGTCATAGATGCACCTGTTCATCAGTAAAATTGAAGAGGCCTTGAATGTGGAGAAATAAGTTTCATGAGAGAATTGCAGGGAGACCGGGCACTTCATTATGGAGAGGATAACTTTTCCAGATCCTAAGAGGTCACGAGTTCTCTACATTGAATAACAGAGCGAGTCTTTTATGTTGTAGTTTCTTAAGTTAATTTCTTTATGTTTACAAAATTATAATTAGTTAGAAGTATGAAAAGACATATTTTTGTGAATGGGCCCAAATCTTGTTGCTTCTCGTATAAAAAGGGAAACCAAGGCCCAATTTTGAAAATAATCACATCATTATCACCACCAGTAGTAGTAGGTTACATTCATATAGTACATTACATTCATCCATCTCATATCAAATGACTTCTGCTATTAATGTAACATCACTTTGAAGCAATACAATGGAGAAGATTGTTCTTAATTGGTGACTTATATTTAATAGAGTAATAAGTTATTACACTTAATTAATTTAATCATATTAGTTAATTAATTAAGTCACTTATCACTTTAGTTACTTAAGCTAAACTTAGGCACATTAATAATTAATTGTTTATTAATGATTAAGTGTGCACACTAGGGTTTCCTTTTAGGGTTATGCATACATTACTTTTATAAAGCAATTCATCTCTTGTATTTACTCAATTCTTGAATATTATTCATTTGTACATCTTCATGAAAATTTCTCTATCTCTTTTTGTTTTTCTCTTGTGGAAGGTATTTTCTGGTTTGCATGTCTAATCTTGGATTCTAACATAGTATCAGAGCCTTGATTTGCAGCCCCTTCTCATCTTTTTGGAGAAATTTATTGCAGAGCACGTTTGGGGTTCCTCGAGGGTTTCATACCTTGAGCTTATTTATGAAGTTTTTTGGATTAGGCGAGAATCTCCATTAGATTTAGAGTGCTGGAAAAAGTCATGATTGGCTTTTTTTAAGTCAAAATTTTATCAAGGGTTTGATGCAAGCCGTTTTTATTGGAGCCATTTTTCATTTTTGCTTCAGAAATCTAGTTTTCACTACGTTGCATGAAAAATGATTTTTGGATTTTGTAGCCAAGGTCGAAATCTCAACTGGGTATCTTTTAGATTTTGCATATCTTGCACAGATCTATAGAAAATTGTTGTACAAAAAGTGGTGTCTCATTTTTTCTACTGGCTGAAGGTTAAAAAAAATATTTTTTTATCTTCTGCTTACTAGATCAAAATATAATTTCTGGGTTTTGTTCTTAGCATCAAGATATTTTTGGTTTTTTGTTATTGTCTACAAACAGTGAGTAGATTTTGCAAAAATCAAATCAGAAGTAAACTTTTTTTGCTAGAAAACCCGTTTCCTGTAAGTTAAATTTAGTTTTTTTGAAAAATTCATAACTTTTGGCCACGGTGTCCATTTTTGGCAAACGAGATATCGATGGAAAGTTGGTTTTGGGAACTTCACATTGGTGTTGGCCATTTTTTCAGATTTTTTCATCTACATAGATCTAGAGATCAATTTTTAATCATGGATGCAGATGTGAACATTGGTTTTTGCATGCACTCTTTTTTTGTTTTCATGCACTAGGTTTGCATTTTCTCTTTAATTTATGCACGTTTTGCATTCTCTCCTTTTACAATCATGGGGTATTGTAATAAATGAACTTATATAAAGTTCCATCAGGGGGGTTTCTTGCATAATAATTTTATTAGAGTGTAGTTCCATTGCATGCACTTTGATCTCACCTTCATATTGATGACAACTTGTATGAGTTGTATTTGGATTATGTAGTTTCTTTCTACCACATCTTGCTCATAGATTGACACATTTTTGTTCGCATCAGTTCTCATCTTATATTCAGAGCCTATGGTTAATGATCTTGAATCACATCAGATTCACATCAGGTCACATCTCAGTTTGATGGTCATTCATTTTATGGTTAATGTTCCAGAATCTTCATGGTACTTTCTCCTATGGATTAGTTTTAGTCAAATTTTGGCATCAGCATTGAGATACACATAGATTCCAGATTCTTTCATCATATCATTCCCTCTTGTGGGGGGAATCATTTATTCATCTACTGTTGCTTCATAGATTCTAGGGTTGTTCCAATTTATGAGTTTTCCAGTGTTCCTTGGCATCGGGTCTAATGTTGCATTATCATGATTTTTCATGAGTCCTCTAGTGACTCTCATATGGTTTCTTGTAAATAGAGGTGTCTTTCTTTTCTTTCTAGATTCAGATTCTAGTGTTACTCCATCAGTGTTCTTCCAGTGCTTCTTTGTAGCAGGTCCTCTCATTAAGGGGGGGTTTTGTCCCACAGGGTTTTCTCCTTTTTTTCATTCATTGCATTGTACATGGGTACCTAATCAGTCCTTGTTTCTAGGACCCATCTATTCTTTCATGCATCTTTACTTTAGTGTTTTAGCTACTTCCTAAGTTCATATTAAGGGGGGTGTTAGAGTAGTAAGTTATTACACTTAATTAATTTAATCATATTGGTTAATTAATTAAGTCACTTATCACTTTAGTTACTTAAGGTAAACTTAGGCACATTAATAATTAATTGTTTATTAATTATCAAGTGTGCACACTCGAGTTTCCTTTTAAGGTTATGCATACATTGCTTTTATCTTCATGCAAATTGCTCTATATCTTTCTGTTTTTCTCTTGTGGAAGGTATTTTCTGGTTTGCATGTCTAATCTTGGATTCTAACAATATTTAGTGTTTAGTTTTTGTGTCAATTTTCATACTTATATGTTGTTGTGTTGTCTCCAAAGTGGTTTCTTCGAGTTATTTAAATCCATAAGATTTATCAGGACACATTTGTTGTTGTTGTGTGATTGTTTTGATTGGGTTCTGGTGAGAGAGAATTAAAATCCTTTTAGTTAATTCATATTAATTGGTTCCCTCAGGGATTAAAAATAATTTTAACGTGATTATTCTGATTGGTTTTCCTTTAAACTAATAATTAAAAATTATTTCATAGCATCATAGTAATTTGAGGGAATAACACTGTGATCATTAAAAGAAGAGTATAATAACTGACATACCTGCACATTTGTACAAGGTGCAAACATTCCAAGTTCCCAATAGTTAGAGTTAAGCTAAGTAGTAGATCTACCAATCCTACAAATACATCTCCATCATCATAATCCATCCATTCACTCCATTCACCTAATAGATTAGGAATTGGTCAATTTTGGAATAATTTCATACAAACTTTAATTACACACTTTACTCTCAAAGCATGCAGTAGGAATTAGTCATCAAATCTTGCATCTACTTCCCCCCCATGTGCCATTGTGAGTATATTTCCTAAGTTAGAGATCACATTCAAACCTTAAATCTACCTTATCACTCAGGTACACTTGCTTAGGTCTAACAGAGCCTAAAGAGTAAGAGGTGATTAATCATAATTTCCTCATTCGTTGGCCAAAAATGTATTAAGAGACTGACACCCTCTTATGGTCTAAAAACCTCCATTTTTGATACCTAACAGATTGGTGACTCTACTGGGGACCTAGTCAATTCTAAATCCAGGCCCTTCATCATAGAGTCATTTAAAACCATCATAACAAAGGAATCTACTGGGAAAAGAAGTAAAGAAGTTGTAAACCTTTTTCTCACTTTTCATAAAATTGAGTGGTGACTCTAACAAGCTTGTAGCAACAAGTATATGACTGGGAAGATAAAATACACATCAGAAAGAACAAACCCTATAGTTCAGAGCATTAAAGCATCCTACGAAATGAATAGCAGAAGATCTCTGCATCAAGAAAGTCCAAAGAAGAACAATGGTAGATGAACAAATAAACATCGATCCCCCCTTCAAAGGTTGATACAAATAAGAATAAAGGGGTATCAAAATAGTCAGACACTACATTTACCAACTTTGATAATATCCTATAACAATATCCTGCATTGCACAATAGCTTTGACCCATTGCATGAATCAGAGTATAATAATGATGATCCATGCAAGGTTCCTCATACCCCACGTGAGAAAGAAAACACTAGTCATCATGTTTTTCACTGGAAGGAAGATCCTTAGGAAATGAAGAAGTTTTATGCTCAAATGGATGAAGAGAAACTCCAAAGACAAAATGAGTATGAATAAAAGATATCATTACAACAAGGAGAAGAGCCTCAACATGGATTCATGGATCACTCTACCCTTGTTGAAAATTATTACGAAATGACTACTCAAGAAATAGAAGAATATGTGGAATGGCAGAAAGAGGAACTTAGGAAAAGATAGAAATTGATAAAACTAAGTCAAGATCTAAGTCAAAAAATGTCTCAATTAAATATCCATGTAGCAAAACCACCAAATTATGTCCCTCCCCATAAAGAAGGAGGTAACAATAATACACATGGGTCATCTCAGAATACAAGTGCTATGGGTACTTCAAAAGGATCTCATAATACATCTTGTAACCCAAAGCAACATGCTCAAAAAAATATGCCACCATAGAGATCCCAACCACAAAACACTAGCAACATTCCATAGTCCAACCCACCACCGGGACAACAATATATTCCACACCAACAACATTATGTGCCACGACAGAATATATATTCTCACCAGAACATCCAATAAAATGTGCACCATCCTCCACATGGATTCCAATATTACCCTAATCCACCACCTTAGAACCCTCATCAACAAAACCCTACAAGCATGAGTAGACAGTTTGACTTGAGAGGATATCAACTATACCCATATCCCATTGATAGCAACTAGAGAAATATTGTCCCTAAATTCATAGGGAATGGTGCAATTAAAACAAAAGAACACATAAGAAACTTCAAAGCCTTTGTGCAAGATTTGGGCATGGAACATGAGGATGTCCTTATGAGGTTGTTCATGATGTCTCTAACTGAAGAAGCAAGGGATTGGTTCAATATATTTCCACATGCCTCAATCACCTATGCAGCAGACTTCCAAGATCAATTTCTAGAACAATATGGGAATTAATGTGCTTCTGATTTTTCTCTGCATGAATAAATAAGTATCCAAAAACATCAGAATGAATCATTTTATGATTTTAATTATAGATTCTCCAAGCTCAACAATAAGATACCACATGGATCCAAATTGGCTAACCCAACAACTTTAAGTATCTATTTAAAGGACTTTGACCCTAAAATAGGGTATGAGCTTAGAAAAAAGTGCCCTAGAAGTCTGACTGAAGCACAAAAAGTGGCCTTAACAATAGAAAATAATAGGAAAGCTACTAGCATGATCGGAAAAAGGGATAACCTTAGGGTCCCACAAAATCCCAACAATCCCTAGAATAGACAAGAAAATCATTATAGAAATGAAATGCCAAGACTGCATGACATGTCCTATAGTACTACTTGGAAAGATGGAAAGCCAATAACAAAATCAAATTGGAAAGAGACTCCTAATATATTGAAAAAACATGGACCACATGTAGTATAAACCACACCCTATTGCTCACCTTGTCATAACCCCATGCCCTGGAACATTGTGCAGTGGCTCAAGCTTGTAAGGAAGATGAGTGGTCACAAGAGCAAGATAGAGATGGACACACTATAAACATGTTAAGATGGGGGTCTCACTAGAATAATGAAGGGTACTCTTCCTTTGAAGATGGGTATGAATATGATGTTAAAAATCAAAATTACAATATAAATGTGGAGTAAGAAGTGTTTTATGATCAAGAAAAAAACATACAAGAAGTAGCATATGCATACAACACAACATAATTTCAGTTAAGAACATCAACAAAGGAAGAGAAGAGGGCCATCATAACAAAAACTATGGATGAGGAAAAAGGGAGAAAATACAAGTTGATAAGTAGACCCATAGATGGGGGAACACCAAGGAGATTGTTCATAAAAGAGTAGAAAAGCAAGGAGAATACCCCATCTAATCAAAATAATTGTGAAACAAATAAGCGTCAGAAAGTTAATCAAAAGGAGACTACATATATTGAATTTGAGAAAACACTAAATGATGATAAAGTTCAAAATGAATGGAAAAAGGTTACTAAAACTGAGAAGGTTGGACAAGGGATCACTACCCCTTCATTTGACATTTCCCAAGCATTGGCTCAGACAAAGATGACAGTCCCCTTGATGGATTTGATGAAGATTTATGAGTTCAAAGACACAACTCTTAGGATTATTACCAACACATCCCACAAATAGAAGGATCAGAAGAAGGAGGTTAATGTCGTAGAATGATAAATTACAAAGAAACCATAAGTATATTTGGGAGATACACTCACAAAGAATCCCTCCCAGGTGGATCCATTTTACATCACATTGGTGATTAATAACAAGTTGGTGAAAATTTGCATGATTGACTCAGGGGTAGCAATCAACATCATGCCTCTGGCTGTCATGAAGGAATTAGGTCTATGGGTAAATACTACATATGGGAAGTGCTATGCCATGGATAAAAGAT
This sequence comes from Sequoia sempervirens, assembly GCA_007258455.2. NCBI lineage: Eukaryota > Viridiplantae > Streptophyta > Pinopsida > Cupressales > Cupressaceae > Sequoia > Sequoia sempervirens. Next base: position 61,798,308 of record VDFB02252616.1, read on the forward strand.
TAGTCCCTACAATTGGAGTGATATGGGATGTGGAATTAAAATTGGAATCATATCTTGAGGAGAAATATAGGATAGACATTACTGTGGTAGACACTTCCCCTTACTATGGGATATTAATATCAAGGCAATGGACTGCAGTAGTAGGTGGGAATCTTCAGCTGGAGTCTTAAGCCACAATACCTATGAACGTAAGGGAAGTCAAGTTATACAGAGAGCAAAGATTTGAACATGTTATTGAGATCTTTCATCCCAATCAAATGAATTTCTTTTGTGATGTAGACCTGGGGAGTTTTAGAATTGAACATTCAAACCCTAAATTACTAAACTCACATCCAATTGCTAGGTATGTCTCTAAGAATGAATATGGCATATGGAAAATGTACTTTGATGAAGCCTACAGTAGAGAAGGGAATAGAGTTGGAATTATATTCATTTCACCTAAGGGCACAACATTTAAATAATCATTCCTGGTAGCATTTGAATGCACAAATAATATAATAGAATATGAAGCCTTGTTGCTAGGTATAAACATTTCCACAAAACATGGGATCAAAATTTTAACCATTCTTGGGGATTATGAGTTAGTTGTTTCACAAGTAAGATCAAAATACTCCACAAAAAAAAAAGATTGAATCAATATATAAATTTTGTGTGGGATACTATTGAGCTCTTTGATTCTTTCTCCATTGAGTGGGTAGATAGATCTAAACACTTGATGGCTGACTTCTTGGAAAATGTGACCTTGAAAAAAGATGGTGTTACCTTGGCAGGGATCTCATAGGTAGAGCTCAAAACTAGGCCTACAATTCCTAACAAAATCTACAATTGGCAGGTTTTCAATGACAACATATATTTGATCAATTTCTTACACAACATTGATCAATATGAGGCCAAAGAGATTGATTTTAATGCATTTGTGGAAGAAGTAGATGGTAAACAAATTGTATTCATCTAGGAAGTTGTGTAGCTCAAGAAAAATAAGATTCCTAAAGGATTAGTGTCACTAAAAAGAGTGTTTGATGGGAATGATCGAGTAGTTATGAAGCAAACATCAATAATAAGTAAAGACATTGAAGAGATCAATCTAGAGACTCAATTAGCTCCAAAAAAAGTGTATATCAAGAAAAAGATAAGCCCTACGATTAGGAAAATGTTGATCACATTGTTGAGGAAATAAAATCATGTCTTTGCATGGTCCTATGATGGCCTTAAGGAATACAAAGAATATCTATTCCAACATGAAATTCCATTAAAACTTGATGCAAAAACCTTTAGAAAAAAATAGAGACCAATAAATCCTACCCTAGAACCCAAGATGCATGAGGAACTTATGAAGCTCAGGGAAGGAGGTATCATTAAACCCATCAGGCATTCTACATGGGTCTCCAACTTGGTGCCTATTAGGAAGAAGAATGGAGACATAAGGTTGTGTGTATATTTTCAAAATTTAAATGTCTCCTCTCTTAAAGACAACTACCCACTCCCAAACATGGAGGCTATGTTGCAAATGGTAACTAGGTGTCAATTATTGTCCATGATGGATGGATTTTTGGGGTATAATCAGGTGAAAGTGAAATAATCAGAGTAGTATAAGACTGCATTTACCACACCCTAGGGAAAATATGTGTATGTAAGGATGCCATTTGGCCTCACAAATGTTGGTGCCACATTCCAAAGAGCTATGGATGATTCTTTTTCTGATATAATTAATACAATAATGGTGGTATACCAAGATGAACTCACTGCATATTTCAAGAAAGCAGAAGACCATATTGGACATCTTGAGAAAATCTTCCTTAAAGCCCTAGAGTATGGAATCTCCCTAAACCCTAAGAAATTTCATTTTTCTGTAATAAAGGGAAAGTTGTTGGGGCACATAGTGTCCAAAGATGGAGTTAGAATTGATCCAGAGAGGGTAGAAGCTATAGACAAGATACCTATTCCTAAAACTGTAAAATCCATTCAATCTTTCTTTGGACAAATAAAATTTGTAAGAAGATTCATATGAAATTCTATTGATATTGTCAAACCTATCTCAAAGATGTTGAAGAAGGTGGCCAAGATTGATTGGACTACAAAAGCACTCAATGTATTATATCTATAAAAAGAGTGATCAAGGAAGCCCCAATGTTAAAATCCCCTTATTTTAGTAAACCCTTTTAGATATTTTCATTTGCATCATACCACACCATTGCAACAGTGATGTTACAGAATAATGATGAAGGATATGAGCAACCTATATAATTCTTTAGTCTCTTAAAGGAGCAGAATTAAAGTATGATGTTACAAAGAAGCAGGAATATGCACTTGCCAAAGTAGTAAAAGCCTTCAGACCTTATTTGGTGGGAGAAAAAATAATTGCATATGTTCCTAATGTTGTAGTCAAGGATGTATTTGTACAAATTGAAGTTATAGGAAGAAGGTGCAAATGGATTAAAAGGATTCAATAATTTGATATTGAAATCCAAATCACTAAATTGGTAAGAGGACAAGGGTTGACCAAGCTGATGGATGAATCAAACCTTGAAGCATCTCAGATCTGCAACATAGGGGAAGAAGAAAATATGATTGACAATATTGAGCACACTTCATGGTATACTAATATAATGTATTACTTCAAAAACCAGAAGTGTCCTAAAGATTTGAGTGAAAATTGAAAGAGAACCTTGAAATTGCATGCCTCAAAATATGTCTTCATGGCCAGTGACTTGTACTAGAAAAATAGAGATGGAGTACTATTATTACACCTGGATGAATCACAAGAAAAACATTTCTTAAGGGAGATGCATGAAGGAGTCTATGGAGGAAATTTTTTGGCCAAAAATACTACCCACAAGATCTTGAGGGTTGGATACTATTGGCCCATGGTCTTCAATGATTCTTTCACTTATGTAAGAAAGTGTGAATCCTGCCAAAAGTTCTGGAAAAATGAAATACCAAGGAAATTTACCACTCAAACCAGTGCAGGTTGAGGATCCATTTCATCAATGGGGGATCAATTTTATTGGAGAAATACCAGAAAAATCTAGTGGAGGTCACAAATGGATAGAATTCATCCCAATGAAGCAAGACACTAGTAAGGTTGTGATAAATTTTCTAATAGAACACATCATCACAATGTTTGGGACACTTGTAAGGATAATCATAGATAATGGTATGTGCTTTAGGGAAGAGGAATTCAAAATATTCTATGAAAAATATGGCATAACAATTTCATATGCATCCCCATACCATCCACAAGCAAATGGGCAAGATGAATCAAGCAACAAGAGTATCCTGGAAATAATTAAGAGGTTGTTAGAAAAGAACAAAAAGGCTTGGGGTTCCAAGTTAAAGATGGTAGTATGGGAAGATTTGATCACAATGAAGAAGTCAATTGGAAAATCACCTTTTGAACTAGTCTATGGAACACAGACTAGAATGCCTATGCAAAACCTTTTACCCATGTATAAGCTAATGCTTCAAGAAGAACTGGATATCCCTAAACCTATGGAGGATAGGATGGAGCAATTGGAAAAACTTGATGAAATTAGAAGCTTAGCCTAGGAGAAGAACACAAAATTCAATCATAGATGGAGTACTTGTTTGAAAAAACGGTGAAAGATAGAAAGTTTGAAGTAAATGACATGGTCCTATTATGGAATGCAAGGTGTCAAGATAAAGGGAAACATGGAAAGTTTGAAGCTCTATGGATAGGACCATTTGTTGTTATAGGAAATGGTGGTGAATATTTTTATTATCTTCAAAACATGTCAGGAGAAGATCAAGAATTGACAGTCCATGGACAGTTCTTGAAACACTTCTTTTCTTAACTAACTTTCCATGCACAATAATTTTAGGAGAAGGTCAGGAATTGCCAGTGCATGGACAATTCTTGAAATACTTCTATTGTCAAAAAAATGATTTTCCATACACAATAGTTTTAGGTTCCCATCCCATTCCCCACCCCATTTCATAACATTCACCCATGGTCTGCTTCCCAGAGATTATTTCTAGATTCTTGCAATGAACTTACATTCATTCATCCCCAATTGGAGCCACTGTTGGAGAGAAAATTTCTCCCTTAGTATCCAACAACCTTAATTTTCCATCCACATTTTGCTTGCATTAAATTACCCATTTCCTTTAGTTTTACATTCTATTTTACATGAAGTGCAACAATTTATTGTGAAAAGATCCATAAAAATATCATCATTCCCCTTGTACATATCCATTCATCATTCTAGATAGTCACTAATAAAACAATTTACAAAACTAAAAATCCACCTTGGTTTTCATTTCATCTCCATCATGATCCCCATTATGCCTCAAAGTTTCACTATATTTGGCATAATATATAGAATTTTCCCTAATGCATATAACTCTCAGGCCATGTCATCATAAATAAAATAAAGTCTCCAAAGTATTTTTAAGTAATTCCCAATACAAGACATATCGACATGACAATTCCACATTGAGGGAACTCTCATCATATTCTCCCTGATGAACTGATGGAGAAAGACCATGGAACACACACTATCGGCAAGGAAAACTTCTATCAGGTGGAATTATAGCATTGTCTCCCCGATGGAACAATATAAATAACTATGGTGAAATCATCAGGGCAAGTATTACATATCGATAGACACATCCTTCACTGTCTCCTTGATAGACCAAGCAAGACATATCAAAGACACTAAAGTGTATCAGGGAGAGATAACATTGTGTCCTACCAATGACTTGCTATAGGACATAAAAAAGGTATTTTTACAAGTATACAACAACTAGTAGTATCAGGGAGAGAAAATTCTATTAGGCTGAGAAAGAATCTAGTTCCCCCAACACAGCGATAAAACAATCAAAATGGGGAGTATCAGAATGAGTAAATATTAATGGTAGGACATAAATAGAGGTTTCTCTAATAAACTGATGATATGTGAAAGGAAGGATGACATCATAAATGATTAATATTAACTAAGGATTGGGATTAGTGGAACTAAAACATATCGGTGAGAAATTATCTAGTGCACTGCCAATACCCCAAAGGAAAACTAAAGACACAAAGTTCATTGAGGGGAAAGGCGGACATTGACGAAAGTAAAATTATAGTTCCACTGATGCAATGATGATGATTTTTTTTGAATGATGTGACAACACATTATATCATAGAGATATTCAAAATTAAATGATTCCCCAATGACATGAAATAGAGAAAGTGTGTCATTAATGAGCCAGAGCCAAGTAGTGTATACGTAAAACTAATTTCATTTTGTTATCAAAAAATTTGAGGAGCTGTAGAAAGGAGTGGAGAAAGGTTCGAAGTATCCCATTGTTGCACAATCAGAAATCAAGGAAACAAGTGTGGCACAAGTAAGTATACAAAGCCCAACTGAGAATTTTCTTTAAAGAATTGTAAAAACAAGTTAGGGTTTCTTAAATGATGGAAGTTCGGGGACACCAAAATCCAAAAACAAAAGATAGAATTTAGGCTTTTAAACTAGGATTTGATAGAATAGTGTCTAGGGTTGTGACCAAGACCCAAGAGGAGTGCATAGTTGAATCCTTCTATAGACAAGTTATGGGATAAACACAAAGATCTAGGGCATGTATGGATACCATAGAGAGGATATGAGCTATTCATCTATCACTATAGAAAATAGTATAGGTTCCACCTTGTCTGTAATCCATGGAAGATGAACTTGGGGAAGTTCATTGTAGCTAATGTGTACATCAATGTATAGTTGGTTAAGGCACTAGCTAACAAATACAACCCAAAGTGATGTGCAGTTAAGCTACATGATGGGTTTGAGCTTATTATCATTTCCAAAGACTTTATTTCCACTATCTTCAATTTAGATTGCACCCTGAATGTGTCATTCAAAGTAAAAGACCTCATAGAAAAATACCACCACATGCATACCAGCCATAAAAGATGGAAATTTCCCTTAAATAGGCCCTGAGAGGAATGAAATCAACTTATGAAATTCTCTCACAATGAACACCCTCCATTTATTGAAGAGTTATTTGAGCAATATTTACAATACATATATTATACTACAAGACAAGTATTGGGAGTGGAAGCCCTGATCCTTATGTCAATAGCCCCAATGGTCCTAGTAGTAGATGTACAGAGCCAAGATTTATGAGCATTTGATTATGTTGGCTATTTAGCCAATAATTTAAACTAGTGATTAGAAAGAATAAAAAAAAAAGTGAATATATCAATTTCAAACACTATTCTCTACTCATGTGCTTACTCTTGTATGAATGGAAAGCTAGAGGGTTTTGGGGAGAAGAATTGAGGATAAAAGACATGGATGAGTATATAAACTTCAAACAAATCCAAATGTGGACATCAATATGGGATAGTAGATATGGGAGACCCCATTATCTATACTTTGAGGAATATTTTGTTAAAACCTTGCTAAAGCTATTAGGGAATTCATGTGATTATAACTTTTCTCCTGAAGTACAAAGGTTCATTAGAACTAAAGAGAAAGATCCCAGAAAGAAGGTGAATCATGACTAGGGAGATTGGTACACATATTTTGACTGCATTGTGATTAGAGCATATGGATTCGAAGGATCCCCTCACTTGTTACCAAAGACAGTTCTAGATAGAGTGGCCTATTTGGTAATTATACGACAATTGGCCAAATCAGATTCCAAGAACCTTAAGGGGCATAGTAAGTAGTCAATTATGCCAAGTACTCTATGCTTTGGAGATTTCACAATTGTTTCTAGTGAAGGGTATGAAGAAGTTGATAGGAAATTGGTTCATTATAACTTTCCATTGAGAGATGAAAGAAATAATTTTGATCCAGAATATTTCATAAATAAAGAAAAACTATCACAAACATTATCCAGATATGAACATCAATTCTCTCTGGATGATGTAGTGAGGAATTGTGATGAATTTGTAACATCACAAAGGATGGAAAAATGCAACAGAGTTATGTTAGTTGAGCCTTGGAAGAGGGAAAATAATCCTTCATACACAAAAGCATTCGACCATGTACAAGATCCTTTAGAAAGGGTTGAACAGTTAATCAAGCATGAGGAAGAACTAGCCAGAGATGTGCGTCTTATGATATTTGAGATAAATGTGGTAGCTTGTTCCAAAATACAAGCTAGAGATATGGAACCCATTAGCTATATACCCTCACAACCCACTCTAGAAGTCAGTTTCTCTGTTGATACTACCATTAATGAAGAAGGGGATAAATAAGATAGTGATGAAGAAAAAGATTAAGTTGAGAAAAAAAGTGCACCTATTGTCACACCATATGAGCCACTCAATGAAAAAAGCATTGTCATGTTTGAAGAATTAAATGAACTCTTAGATGATGTGAGAGTCAAGGCTAGAAAGGAGTTTTTTTCTAACAGTGGCTGTGAAAAATTCAAAATTCAAATCATTTGTTTATGAACACAAGGGTAGAGCACTTATAAAAAGAATGAAGGATGTCACTCCTGAACAAGAAACATCTACCCTAGAAGAATTGAGAAGGAAAGTAGACCAAGATTTAGAATCCATCACCCCTAAAAGAGGAAGAGAACTACTTCAATAAGTTGGGGTCTTGCTCTTACCTTGATGGGACATTAGCTCTGCCATAACATTTGAAAGTTTTAGGAAAAGAGGAGATAAGACACTGCACCTGACAGAAGAAGCCAATGATAAAATGTATTCAGGGTCAGGATACAACCCAAATGAGAGCACATTGTTGATATGGGAATTATACTCTCAAGACAAAAGGCATGCCATTATCACCAATCCAAGTCAAGTATTTGGGAATCTCATGGTCCATATAGTTGGGGAAACTAATCCCATTGAAACTATAGAATTGAACATAAATGTGAAAATTTTTAATAAAGCTCAAGTTGAAAATTTGATAAAAGATAATGAAAAGCTAAGGAAGGAGGTAGCTAGTTACATAGAAAAAACATCCTCTTCTTCATCAAAATTGTATTCTCTATGGATAGATTGTGAAAATGGCATTGGATGCAATGGTAGTTGTTATATATTGGAAATGTTTCCATGAGATAGTTCAGAAGAAGAGCAATGAGCTAGAGAAAACGATCAAAAATATTAAAATTGAGATGGTCTCTGAGATGATCAAAAGGAGATTTGAGAAGGTAATAAATCAGGCTAATCAATATTGGGGCCTCTTTGTAAAGGTGAACTCAACCTTCCAAGAGCGTGGAAAGTTGCAGGAAAAGATAGGAGAAAGAAAAGAAGAATTGATTAGGAAGGAAGTCATGGACAAACAGATCCTCCATTGGTGCAATAAATTGGTCAATCGACATGAGGAGTTTCATGCCAGAATTAGGGCTGATCTAGATGACTTTGATCAACCATTAGACATCCCATTTCCCATGTCCTTCAATGATGAAAGATGACTTAACAAAAATAATCAATGGAAGGATGAGTTTTTTTAGATATTACCACAAGCACTTGAGGCTGTCAATGATGAGGAGATGGTATTGGACAACACTCACAAACAACTTGAAGGAATAATGTATCTAGAATACATGAGGGAATCTCTATTGAATGTTGACATTCATATTAGAGAGGATTACATCTGGAACTTGTCAGAGATGCACCTGTTCATCTATAAAATTTAAGAGGCCCTGAATGTGGAGAAATAATCTTCATGAGAGAATTGTAGGCAGATCGAGCACTTCATTATGGAGAGGAGAACTTTTCCAAATCCTGAGAGGTCACGAGTTCTCTATGTTGAATAATAGAATGAGTGTTTTATCTATTACAGTTTGTTAAGTTAATTTCTTTATGTTTAAAAAATTATAATTAGTTAGAAGTATGAAAAGACATATATTTTTGTGAACCGACCCAAAGCTTGTTGCTTCCTATGTAAAAAGGGACACCAAGGCCCAATTTTGAAAATCATCACATAATTATCACATCCAGTAGTAGTAGGTTACATTCGTATAGCACATTCCATTCATTCATCTCATATCAAATGAATTATGCTATTAATGTAACATTACTTTGAAGCAATACAATAGAGAAGACTGCTCTTAATTGGTGACTTATATTCAGTGTTCAATTGTTGTGTTGATTTTCATGCTTATCTGTTGATGTGTTGTTTCCAAAGTGGTTTCTTCAAGATATTTAAATTCATAAGATTTAGTAAGACACATTTGTTGTTATTGTGTGATTTTTTTGATTCGGTTCTAGTGAGAGAGAATTAAAATCCTTTCAGTTAATTCATTTTAATTAGTTCCCTTGGGGATTAAAAATCCTTTTAATGTAATTAATCTGATTGGTTTCCCTTTAAACTAAGAATTAAAAATCCTTTCATAGCATCATAGTAATTTGAGGGAATAACACTGGGATCATTAAAAGAAGAGTATAGTAACTAGAAAACCTACACATTTGTACAAGGTGCAAACATTCCAAGTTCCCAATAGTTAGAGTTAAGTTGAGGAGTAGATCTACCAATCCTACAAATCTATCTCCATAATCATAATCCATCCATTCACCCAATAGATTAGGCATTGATCAATTTTGGAACAATTTCATATAAAATTTATTTACACTTTACTCTGAAAGCATACAGTAAGAATTAGTCATCAAATCTTGCATCTACTTCACCCCCATGTGCCATTGTGAGTAGATCGCCTAAGTTAGAGATCACATTCAAACCTTAAATCTCCCTTATCACTCAAGTACACCTACCTAGGTCTAGCAAAGCCTAAAGAGCAGGAGGTGATTAATCATAATTTCCTCTTTCATTTGCCAAAAACATATTAAGAGATTGACACCCTCTTATCATCTAAAAACTTGCATTTTTGAGACCTAATAGAGTCACTAAAAAAGTATGCCTTGCTTAATTTGGGAATGTTTAATGATAATTTGGACTTGATCTAGTGTTGTGATGAGTTTTACACATCCACATTAGGTCCTTGGCCCTTTATAAAGCTAAATAAATAGAACTTTGCCTTAATTTAATATTGTAAAATGTATTTATTTATACTTTCACATTAAATTAGGAGGCTTGTGTACTAAGGTGGACCTAATCTAGTGTTGTAATGTGTTTTACACTTTTACATGGATTTAGGGCCCTTCTAAGCTAAATAGACCCAATTTTTCCTTAATTTAGTGTTGTAAATTGTATTTATTTACACTTTCACATTGGATTTTGGGAACTATAGAATTTATGACCTTTATATCATCATTAATAGGCTCGTATGACCCCATATTATGCATCCCAAGGTATATTTCAATCAAAAACTTGACAAGATCAAAATATAAGCTTAATTTCTTGACTCCTCGAGACTTTAGCTGGCAAAATAGCCCCTATGCAACCCATTCACCCAACTTGGAAAATGAGTCCCATTTGAGCTATTTTCAAGGTTTGGGTAGGAAAAACTAGGTTTCAATTTCAAATTTCTACTATGTTGGCCTTTGGGATCAAATAAATGGTCATTTGAGTGGATTTCCTATATAAATGAGCTCTTAAACCATTATTTAACATAAGCATTCATGATATCAAGTCAAGAACTCAAGGGTTAAACATTCCAAGACTTTGCAAGGGCATCAAGATAGTACTCAAGATCATTTTTAAGGAATTCAAGGGCAGGATTCTTCATCCATTGTTGCAGTAATTCAAGATCCATCATTATGTTAAGGATTTCAAGCATCAAGGATGTTATTGAGCTAGTGTTGTGATGTAGCATTGAAGATCCTATTGGATAGGACAACTGAGAGGGGGAGTGAATCAGTTGTCACAAATTATAACCTTAAATTTAATTATCAAAACTAACACATAAATTGATTAAGGGATTAACCATCAAATGAAAATGCACAAACACAATAACACCATATTTACGTGGAAAACCTAATGAAGGAAAAAAAATGGTGAGGATTAACTCACAATATAGAGAATACCAAAATCGATTACAATAAGGCTTACTACCTGAAATAAGGACTCACTATCCACAGGGCTAAAAGTCAGAGGGCTCACTGCCACAGAGATACAAAGAAGACTTGTTATAGAGAGAAAACAATCCCAATGCAACAAAGATTCCACCACAATCACTGATCAACTCACATGAATGATAGAGTTAGGATTTTTCTCACTGCATCCGAAAACTCGGTGTTAAGCTTGGTTTTCTCTTTCACTTATCTTCCTTCTTTTCTTATGTACAATTTTCATCACTAGTTTATTTTGTATTTATACTATCTCCAACCTTGAAAAGATATAAAGTTGTCCATCCAACTTCAAATTCAAATTAGGTCAGTGCCAAACATCCTAGGGTGGAATTAGAATGAGGGTGACCCAAACACATGCTTCACCAAGACCCATAATAGATCCAACATGCTCCATCAACTTTGAAAGTAGTGCTTGACACATGGTCGATCACACCAATGTAAAACACATAGATCAATTAAGTTTAATACTTCCAAATGTCAAAACCAACTTCAATAGAACCAGGGAAACACAAATCTTGAACCACATGCCATAAGACTTCATCGAAGAGAAATTTGAACCAACAAAATTTCTCCTGAACCTTAATCAACACATAGAAAAACATAGTTCACAACCACTAGAACCAACAACGTTGTTTTAATACATTTTTTTCAATATCCTTGACATATACAATAAACAACAACTAGTAGATAACTAGTTGATCAGCTGATATCAGTGACAACACTTCATTCCTCTTCCATTATTGCAACAATCTCCCCCTTTGTCATTGATGGCAAGACATGATGTGAAAAACCATCAAAGACACCATACCTATTCTAAAAATACTTCTCAATATTTTTCTTTTGGCTTCTCCCCTTTTAGAAGATCATCTTCCTCATTACCTACTTTCTCTTATTAACTTCTTTTTCTTTTCACACGATCTCTCCTTCTTTTCCTTTTTTTCGCATGCTCTCTCTCCCCCTTTGAAGTCAATGGAAAAGGAAAAAGATATGTCCATTGAAACTTCCTTTGACATGAAAAAGAATACTCATAATGAAAACACGTAGAAAATATGCTTGCTCCCCTTGAGGGGTAGCCACCAAAAAACATTAGTCCAAAGAGATAGAACTATGAATCCATTGGATTGATGCATCTCCAAATGCATCTTGGTTTGTAAAAGGAGGGGAAATAACCCCTAGCTTATCTTAGAGATACTCAAAAGTATCTTTAGGAAGATCCTTTGTAAATATATCTGCAATTTGATCCTTTATTGAAACATACTCAAGCTTGAATTCATTCTCCATGACCTTCTCTCTTAAGAAATGATATCTAATAGATATATGCTTCATTCTCGAGTGCATCATAGGATTCTTTGAAATGTTAATTGCACTTGTGTTATCACAAAAGATATAAATAGGATCATCATGTAGCATTGTGATATCTTTCAATGTTTGTTTCATCCATAAAAAAATTGTACAACATGATGCAACAACAATATACTCAACTTTAGCAATAGACAAAGAGATTGAATCTTTCTTTTTACTCAACCATGCCACCAATCTACATCCAAGAAACAATTCACCACCACTTGTACCCTTTATGTCATCTATACTTCTGGCCCAATCTACATCTGTATAAGCACTGAGTGTAAAATCAATATCTTTAGAATACCATAATCCATAATCTAGAGTACCTTTCAAATATATAAATATTCTTTTAATTTTAGTAACATGTGTTTCCTTTGGATCTTCTTGAAATCTAGCTACAAGACAAACTACATGCATAATATATGATCTAGTAGCAGTCAAATATAATAGTCCACCAATCATAGATCTATACTTTCTCTAATTAGTTTTAGGTGAATCGTCATCTTTTTCCAACTTGCATCTAGTTACCATAGGAGTACTTACCGGTTTGGAACTGTCCATCCCAAATTTTCTCAACATTTCTCTCACATACTTAGATTGTGAAATGAAAATTCCTTTCTCTATTTGATTAATCTGTAGCTCAAGAAAGAAATTATTCTCACCAAACATAGACATTTCAAATTCTTTCTACATTTCTTCCACAAAAATCTTGTACATATTTTCATTTCCTTCAAAGAAAATGTCATCAACATATACAACTACAATCAAGATTTAATCATTTTTAGTCCTGAAATACAAATTAGTATCTATCATACCTTTGTTAAATCCTTGCTTATTCAAATACTTATCTAACCTTGAATGTCATGCTCTAGGAGCTTGCTTCAGTCCATATAAAGCTTTCTTCAATCTACACACCATAAATGGTTTATCTGTTAATTGAAATCCTTCTAGTTGTTCCATGTAGACCACTTCATCTAGTTCACCATTCAAAAATGTTGACTTGACATCCATTTGATAGAATTTGAAATATTTATAAGTAGATAATGCAAAGAACGTCCATATAACTTCCATTCTTTCTATCAGGGAAAAATTCTCCTAAAAATATATACCTTCTACTTGTGAGTAGCCTTTACACACAAGCCTTTCTTTGTTTCTAACAACTTTCCCATTCTCATTCAGCTTTTTTTTGAATACCCATTTTGATCCAATGATATTTTTGTCTATCGGTCTTGGGACCAATTCCCAAGTTTGATTATTTTCAATATTCAAAAGTTCCTATTTCATTGCTTCCTTCCAATGTTCATCATCACAGGCTTCACTTACTGACTTCGGCTCAATTTCAGAGAATAAGCACAAATTTACTTCAACGGTAGCTTTACTTCTAGTAAACACACCTTTTGTCTTGTCTCTAATAATCTAACTTTCTAAATGATTCCTCTGTACATATTTCAATGTTCTAGGGGACATTACTAGAGCATCTTCTTCTCTTTCATTCTACTCTTTCTACTCATCTCTATACTATTCTTCCACAATTTCTTCTATTCCTGCACAATCATGTTCATCAAACACATTTCCATCAATATCAATAGAATTGTTCACTATTTCATCAATCTTCACATTTGAGCTCTCCACAATCTTCCTCAATATTTTTTTGAAACATTTGTATGCCTTGCTTTTAGTAGAGTAACCAATAAATATTCCTTCATTACTTCTTGCATCAATCTTTCCCAATGTTTCCTCATCTCTTCTAATATAGCATTTCCTTCTGAATACCTTGAAATATTTAACTATTAAAATTCTTCTATGCCATAGCTCATAGGGATTCTTTGTACTATTTTATCTTGCTTGAACTCGATTGAATACATACAAAGTAGTGTGAATAGCTTCTTTCTAGTAAACTTCTGGTAATCTAGCTTAAGTGATCATTGACCTAGCAACTTCTTGAATTGTTATGTTTTTCCTTTCAAAAACTCCATTCTATTGAGGAGTTCTCAAAGTAGATAAATGTCTCTTTATTCCATTCACTTCGCAAAAAATACTAAACCCATGGGAGGTGAATTCACCACCTCTTTCACCAAGCAGACTATGCACTCTCATGGGACCACAAATATTTGTATGAACCAAATCCAACATTCCAGTAGTAGATTGTTCTCTTAATTTGTAATGATTTCTTGTCTGCTTCCTGAACTAGAAATTCCTTTAGATAGCATTTACAAGCTTTGTAATTCTTGGTAGATCTCTCATGGCCTGAATAGTACTGATCATTGCCAAGTTATCAAAATTTATGTGACACATTCTCTAGTGCCATAACTAGTTGTTATTTATCTAAGTCATAAAACATTGTCCATCAACACCTTTAAGCTAATAAATATTCCCTTTATATTTCTTTCCTATAGCAATCAATGTTATGGATCCCTTCTAGATCTCAAGGCGCTCACCCTAAAACACAAGGTCATATCCCTTTTTGCACATTTGACCAACGCTCAAAAAATTATGCCTTAAACCCTTAAAATAGTAGACATTGTAAGTATGATGCTTTCCATCAAAACTTACTAAACCTATCCCACATATTTTATCATCTACGAACATAACCAGAACTCCATCATATTTTTCAAGTTTTACAAACTTACTCTTGTCACTAGTCATGTGATGTGAACAACCATTGTCAACTACCCAAAAAATCTTTTCTTATTTAGCATGTAGGGCAGAGATAACTGTACCTTCATTTTTCTCCTTCTCCTTCTCCTTCTCCGGAGGACTTTCCTTTGACTATCTTTTTGAATTAGTAGAATTAGATTCATCTTTAATTGCTAAAAAGCAAGCATTCATTGTCATCTAGATCTTCATCTAAAATACTAGCATTCACATTAACATAGTAAGCTCTATTAATATTATTTCCTTTCCTTTCATTCTCATATATTTTTTTATTCCTTTTAGCTCTTTTCGGACACTTTGCAACATAGTGACCAATTTCTCCACAACTAAATAATTTAAAGGGAAATTTTCCTTCATACTTACTTGAGCCTTTTCTCAATCTTCTTATAAAGTTAGCCTCAATTTCTTTAAAGTTCTCTTCATCTAGATCTTTATTTTTTGTAACTCTAAAATTAGTCTTCGTTTTGCCTCTACTTCTTAAATTTGGCTTCTTCATTTCATAAGATGTCAAAAATTCTAACAACAAATCCTTAGTACAAGTCTTATAATGTATAGTCTACTCAATAACACTCACCTTTTCACTGTAAGCATCAGGAAGACTTTTGAGAATCTTCTTTACAATTTTGGTTTCATCTATAGTAGTGCCAAGAGATTGCATTCCAACCACTACCTCATCCAATCTCTATACATAGGCTTTAACATTCTCATCTTTAGACATATTTAGAAGATCAAACTATGTTTCCAAATTTTGTAATTTTTCCTCTTTTACCCTTTCATCACCATTGTGCACTCTTTCTAAAGCATCCCATACTTCCTTAGTTGTCTTCAAATTCTGAACCTTAATCAACTTGGAATGTACCAAACTATTGTTCAAGATGAACTTTTCCTTGTTATTCACTTCATGTGTTTTAATTTGTTTAGGTGTACTCAAACCATTTGTAGGAGTGTAGGGATTCTTATAAGCTTTCTCTACATCAAATCCACAATACTATAGATATTCTTCCCTCAATACTTTCCAAATACCATAATTAGTTCCATCAAACCTTGGATAATCGAAGACCATTTTGTTAGCCATCCCAGAGCTTCCTCAAGTGGTTAAGCTCTTCACCATGGAACTAAGCTCTAATATCAATTGTTGGATAGGAGAACTGAGAGGGGGATGAATCAATTGTCACAGATTATAACCTTAAATTCAATTACCAGAACTAAAACATAAACTAATTAAGTGATTAACCATCAAATGAAAATGCAAAAACACAATAACACTATATTTACGTGGAAAAACCCAATGAGGTAAAAACCATGGTGAGGATTAGCTCACACTATAGAGAATATCAAAATTGATTACAAAAAGGCTCACTACCTAAAATAAGGACTCACTGTCCAGACTCACTATCCACATGGCTACACCTTAGAGAGCTCACAACCACAGAGATACAAAGAATACAAAGAAGACTTGTTATAGAGAGACAATAATCCTAATGTAATGAAGATTCGACCACAATCATTGATCAACTCACATGAATGATAGAGTTAGCCTTTCGATCACTACATCTAAAAACTCGATGTTAAGCTTCACACTTAACTCACACACTTTAAGAATAGCATCAAAGTCACATCTACTCTTTCACTTATTTTTCTTCTTTTCTTATGTACAATTTTCATCACTAGTACATTTTTTATTTATACTATCTCCAATCTTGAAAAGATACAAAGTTGGCCATCCAACTTCAAATTCAAATTAGGTTGGTGCCAAACATCCTAGGGTGAAATTAGAATGAGGGAAACCCAAACACATGCTTCATCGGGACCCATAATAGACCCAACACACTACATCAACTTCAAAAGTAGTGCTTGACACAAGGTCTGCCACACTAATGTAAAACACATAGATCAATTAAGCTCGATACTTCCAAATTCCAAAACCAACTTTAGTAGAACCAAGGAAAAACAACTCTTGAACCACACACCATAAGAATTCATCAAAGATAAATTTGGACTAGCAACAATTCTCCCAAACCTCAATCAACACACAAAAAAACATAGTTCACAAATACTAGAACCAACAACCTTCTTTTAATCCAATACTCTCAATATCCTCGACATATACAATCAACAACAACTAGTAGATAACCAGCTAATTTATTGACATCAATGACAACACTTCATTCCTTTTCCATTCTTACAACAGATCTAATATCAAGCATTGTTCTACACCTATTGTCAAGATCAAGATCTACATCCTTCATGGCCATTTCATGTTGAGTTGTAGATTTACAAGACATCATCGACATGGAATCATTCAAGGTATCATTATTCATGTTTCATGTCCTTGTTTCATTGTTTCATTATTTGGTTTAATTACCTTAAAGGGGTTTGATCAAGGCAAACCCCTATTCCCTAACAATCAACAAGTTTTTCTCCCTCTCTTTGTGTGATTGCAGATCTAGGTGCTTTAAAGACTTGAAGATCATTGAAGATTAGGTTAAAAGATTTTTGGATTTGTCTCCCCATTTGCAAGGTCATAATATTCACTAAAAGGTCATAAACAACCCTAAAATTAGGGTTTTGGATCTAGAAACCTAGGGAAGCAAAAAGAGAAAATAGTGAAGACTAGATTCAGACCTTAAAATTCCAGAAAATCCAAACTAGAATCATTAACCACAAGTGGTGAATGATTCCCATTGTAGGCATTTTTTAGATAATTTAGTAGATTTAGATACCTATTTGTCTGAAACCTGTTCCTATGCAAAAACCCTAATCTAGGACTAATTTTTCTAGATTGGCGAATGAGTCCTAGTAGAACAAAATTCTAGGATTTATAGAATTTCCATTCTTCATTCAAGTCTTTGCAAGTTTCCATGTGCACACATTCTATTTTGTAACTTTTTGTTTCATTTTACACACTTTTCCAGGTCATTTTGTAGTGTATCACATTAAACTAGGTTTTAGAGTTAGATCTTGCTTTTCATTTCCTTTTTCAAGTCTAAACTTGGAGGTGAACCCCTCTTGTAATATGAAATCATATCCTAGGATACCTTATTGTCAAATATCTCCCTCCATTTGTTATTGGATTGAGATCTCTAAGGTGTCCTAGAGTGTAGCAAGTGTGAAATAGGAACCCTAATGTTTTTTATTAAAATAGCCTTTTCAATCAAGTCTCCATAAGTTTCTAGGTGCACACATTTCAACTTACAGCTTTTTTTTTTTGCATTTCTAGGTCATTTAAATCAAGTTTGCATCATATTAGGTTTTTTCATTTCATCTTTCATTTCATTATCTTTTCCAAGTCTAAACTTGGTGGTGAACCCCTCTTGTAATCTAAAATCATATCTTAGGATACCTTATTGAAGACTAATTAAAATTGAACCAATGAAAATGGTGGATATGGTGAGATCAAGTGTTATTACACCCACTTTCTAAGATGTTCCACTCAAGAATAACCCTAGAGATCTCAATGCAAAAGAGAAAGATATCTTGCAATAGGGTTGTCCTACGGTCTGAATACGATCTAATGAGGGGTTCACCACCAAGTGCAAAATTGGAAAAGATAATGAAATGCAAAGGTGTAATGCAAAACCCTAATTGAATCCAAACTAACTCTAAATGACCTAGAAAAGTGAATGAAATGTAACAAAAAACTAGAAAACATAAAGTGTGCACTTGGGAATCTGTAGAAGGTAGAATGGAGGTTTGGAATTCTAGAAAATCTACTTTTACTACTAACTAGGACTCATTCGCCAAGCTAGGTGAATCAATCTAGTTTCTAGGAAAATGTGCAGGAACAAAAATCTTCTAAAAGGGTGTTGAAATTGCAAAATCCTAAAAATGTACTAGAACTAGGACTCATTTGTCAAAAGTGGTGAATCAGTCCAATTGGGATTTTCTAAAGATTCAAAATTTGATCCTACTCTTTTTTGTTTTCTCTGTCCTTGCTTGATTTCCTTATAACTCTCTGATTTACAACCTGTAGGTGATCTCCAATGTTCTTCAAGGCTTAATGAAAACTTTGACAACTTTGATCACTTAACAATTTTTCTCCAATCTTTCTCCTTAGGAAATTTGCAACCTAAACCTGCAAATCACACACAAAGGAGAGGGAAAAATGTTGTGGTGTTAGTGGATAGGGGTTTTCCTTGGTCAAACCCCTTGTTGGTAATTAAACCTTGAAATGGAAGAAAATATGAATGGAGAATGATGAATGAATAAATAGAAATGTTGCAACTCACCAAACCCTAGCAATAAGGTGTTGCAAATGTTCTTTAAATGGCTGAAATGGATGTGGTTTTTGATTCTTGCTTGAATGATGTTGATCTTGCTTGAAACACTTGCTTGAATCATAAACCCTACATCACAATTGTTAGCACAATAACAAACATGATGGATGAAATCTTTCACATGATGATTGACACTTTAGTGTTGCTCTAAAATCCTTGATAATCTACCCTTGAATGCTCTTGTGAACTCTCTTGAATGCTAGGTATGAATATGAGTGAAAGAACCTTGTATTTATACTCAATTATGCAAGAATTCCAGAGATTACAACACTACAAGCCACCATCAGATCTCGGAGAATAAAATCCCACTAGAAATTTGAATTAAATTTGATTTTGGGTCAAATGGGACTCATTCGCCCAAGGTGGCGAATGAGTCCCATCAGACATAATGTATGGGACCAAAAACCAAAAGTGCTTAGAAATGTTTGAAAATTGGTTTGAGGCCAAAAGATCTAGGTGGGACCCATTCACCCAAGGTGGTGAATGAGTCCTAGATCACCAAATATAGGCCACAAAAGCCAAAAACACCTAAATTATGATTGGTTACTGATTGGTGTCAGCATTATCCTCAAAAAGATGCAATAAATGGGGCTTTTGGATGTAAAATAGGGCCAATTAAAGAATAAGAAAGCATAATTATTAATGAAAAGTGTAGAGGAATGTGAAAATTATGTTACAAAACTTTACAACACTCTAAATAAGGAAATATTAATGTTTATTTTAATTAAAAATAGGTTTATTATGCTTAGTTATTTGATAAAACCTTAGAAAAGTGTGAAAGTGAATTGCAACACTTCACAACACTTTAGCAAGGTGCCATTAAAATCCATTGGTTTACAAGGTCCCAAAAGTTAATGTGAATGTGTTATCCACATTACAACACTAAATCAAGGAAATATTAAGCCAAAGTCACAAGGAGGGCCCAAACAAGCCAAAAAAAGTAGAAGGGTTACTTTTTCAATGACTCCTTTTAACCCCCACTTTAGTGAGAGGATGAACCTGCTTCAAACTCACACTAAAGTAGATCAATGCACATCAAGAGGGGTCCAAGTGTACTAATGCCAATAAGATGAGATAATGATCAAGAGGGGTGATCAAGCCCCTAAGATCAAGATCCCATGACAAATTGAGATAGGCACAAAATAACACACATGAGAAAGATAAAGAGAAAAAACAAAGAAAAATCATACATTATCAAAGATGGAAAAAAAGAAAAATATAAAAGAGAGTTCAATCAAGCTTCGACTATTTTTCCATTGTGATGTGGATCAGATCTAGGATGTTTGTTCAAAAAAAGAATAATCACTCTGAGGTGACACAACTTTAGGCTATCCATTGGGTGAGAAGTCCTAGGTGAGATACATACACTCATGGCTAGCATGCACTCACACACACATGCAAGTGGCTATGGGGAAATTCATGCCTCGATCGGGTAAGTCCTATTCAAACCATACCAAATTTATATTCCCTGATAACTTTAATAAGGTGCCACGCAAAAATGATTTTTGAGCTTCACGAAAGAAGTAAAACTTCATATGCTTGGAACTCATGAACAAACAGGATGGCACTACAGGAATGCAAGTTGTGTTTTATGTAAGGTGGCCATATAACGAAAAATGCAAAATTCCAAATAGGAAATGTTAAAAGGAGTCTTTCTTAGTTCGTGCGAGGTCTTTAACTTAGGGAACATTGTGCCGAATGTTTCCAAGAGAGGAACAATCAAAGAATAGAAAATTCACAACTTAGGGGATGTAGTATGTCGCATCAAGCCACTAAGAGGAATATAATATGATAAGAGAGATCATGCTATTGAAATACATCACACCCAATTTCATCCACAAAGTGAAAAAAACATCATATGAAATAAGAACACTACACCAAGAACCATGAAAAAGAATAATGCCAAAGTATTCCCCCACTTCAAAGAAATTGATAAACACCATGATGTGAGCAATTACTTTAAAGTAGTAGATTAAAAATGAAAAAAAAAACAAGAAGACATGAGAGCTAACTTGGAAATCCCTATGCCAAGTCATATGTTTCTAAGTAAAGCTACATCATGCGAAAGAAAAGAGAAAGAGAGGGGTTTCCCCCAAAATGAGAAACACTAAACACATAAGGGATATATGGATTTGGGGTCAGTATCTTCTTTGTTTTAATGTGTTTTAGAGAGATCGGAACTATCATCATTCCCCAAATTCATAGAACTGGAAGAATGATAGAAAGAGAGTGAAAAAAACAAAAAACCTTTTGGATAGACATGGAAGAAACACAAATGTCTTGATGCCTTGCATCATCCCCAAAATGAAAACACAAGACAATTGAAAAATATACAGGAATTTTTTTTGGGTCAACATGGAAGAGACATAAATGTCTTGATGCCTTGCATCATCCCCAAAAGGAAAACACAAGAAAAATGCAAAAGAAATAAAAAGCAAAAAGATAAAATATTTACGAAATAGAGAAGAATGAAGGTACAAATAGAGGAATGTCACAAAGAAAGAGAGAACATCAAACAAAACACCATGAGGGATCACATTATGCACATACAATCACATAAAAGAAAATTAAAAAGAAATAAATAATGCAAAAGACTAGTAAGGAACATGCGAGTCAACCAATGTGTAGGTCATCTACCTTCCAATCATGTTCATTGTATACCGAAGGTGGGAAACTAGCCAAAGGGCCAAGAGAAAGTGTCAAACTAGGGGTAGCACCAAGTTCAACACTCATTGTAGGATATTTGTCATCTAAGCTCATGGAAGAGGAAAACAATGTATTCAATTCATTATGCACCTCTTCATCAATTCTACCAACCTCATCATCATCTAAGATAACCACAACAGGAGTTCTAATAATAATGTCCATTGAATAGTTCAACTCTTGTTGTGGTTAATGTATTGGGATATTTTGTTTAGGTTGGGGAGGAGGGTCATCATGCATTGATTCAAACAAGTTTAGATCTTGGTTTTCTTTTTTTAATTCATCATGTAACCTACAAGAAAGGGCACAATGTCCATTCCTATGCTCTCTATCACCTCTGTTTCTTTTATTTTTGTTTTCAAGTTGTGTTTGTGTAGGAGTGGGTTGATCAACCACTGGTTTCTTTTCTTATTGTGAAGGAAGAACAAAAGAATCCATGGAAGAATGTTCAACCACTTTCTCTTTGACCTTGAATACTTGTTTTATTCTAGGATGTGTGATATTGTTGTTTTCATTATCTCTTGGTCATTTGTAGAGGTAGGTGAAGGTTTTGTCTTAGGTTGGCCCTGTTTGTTTGGGACTTGTTTAGGTTCAAGCATGGTTTCATCAAGGATGGTAGGTTTAGAGGTTGATTTGGATATGTTTTGAATGGATAACTCTATAATCTTCTTTTCCTTGAACTTTTGATAGGACAAGAAAAAGAAGTCTTCTCATGGTTATATAAGCTCCATGGGCTTAGGCCAAAAGGAATCTAAGGAAAAATTTCCTTTGGGTGAAAAAGGGTTGAAGCCACTAAGGTGAAAAATGAATATTCTTATTGTCAAAGAGAAACTTTAAGCATTTATGCACAGTTGAAGGGATGAATTTCATGGAGTGAAGCCATGGATGGCCTAGCTTCACACAAAAAATTTCAGACTATGGGATGATGGAGAATGAGACATCTTATATTTTTGTTCCTATTTGCAATGGTAAGGTGATTGATCCCATCATAGGGAAAACAAAACCATTGTGTGTCTTGATAGAAATAATGCAAAATTAAGAATTCCTCGGTGATTACATTCTCTCCATAGGCGGTGTCTATTAATATCCCATTAGTGAGCTTGTCATAAGTATGGCTAGCTATATAGAGAGGACCATTCGAAGAATGTTTAATTATATCCTTAGAGGAGAAAGCAATGTCAAGAGGATTCTTAGTTGTGCCCTTATGACGGATCACGTCTATCACTCCTATTATTTCATCTATAGGATTCTTATTAATAGTATCATGTAGAATAGAATCATTGTTATCATCATCTATGTCCACATTCATCACATCATTCTTTAGAGTTTTGCTAGCCTTGATAAATGAAATACTATGTTTTGGCATGGGTTTGGTGAAAATTTGCAAATTTTGGTTAGGAGGGGCAATGGACTTGTTTCCTTGATCACTAACACTTCCAATAGAAAGATGGTTGGAATCAATGAGTTCTTGCACAAGATGTTTAAGATGCTTGCATTTTTTTGTGTCATGTCCATTTTGTTGATGATAGTGGCAATGGGCATTTTTTTAAAGCTTGGGGGTAAAGGCTTATTAGGGTCATGTTTTTTTTACGAGAGGTAAGGTAATCATTTTTTAGTCCTAAAGTTGAGTCATTATGTTATGAAGGGTATCAGGTAAGGGAGTGAATTGTCTTTTCGAGTCTCCATAGCTAAAGGGTATCATGGATTTGACAACATCTACCTAGTTATTGAAATTTTGAGTTGGTTCTTGAGGGGATTTTTTTTTCTTTGCAGGCTCATATTTCTCAACTTGGATAGAAGTGGAATTTGTATCTTGACTACTAACCAAATTATGATAATCACGAAGGGTAGTACATGAGTGCATGAAGGATGGGAACTTCATCATGGTGAGCTTGCCTTGAAACTTGCTTTTCAAATTTTCTATGAACATCTTTTGAAGGTGAGGGTTGGGGACCTTGACATTGATATGAGAATAAAGCGATTGATAGCGTGAGATAAAATCAGTTATCTTTTCTTCCTCTTTTTGCTTACATCTCATCAAATTGGCCAAGGTCATCTTGAGATTCATATGCACTTGGAAATGGTTTAAAAATGTATAAAAATATTCATTGAATGAACGAATTGAGTTATTCAGTAAATAAGAAAACCATTCCAAGGTGGTATCTTTCAAGGACCTAGGAAAAATCCTTTCCAACAATTTATCATCAAGGAAAAAGTCACTACATAAGGAAATATAGGAATTAACATGGTTAGATAGATATCCCTTCCCTCCATACTTCTCAAATATAAGCACCTCTACACCTTGTGGCATCAATGTCCATAATATCTCCAAGGATAATGGACTTATTTTGACATAATATGTAGGTGGACAATTTTGATTTTGGTTTATGGTGGAAATTTGTTCTTGCAGGGATGAAACAATTTGGAAGAGTTGATCTATGAGAGGGTCATTTTTTGTGTTATGAGATGGAAGTGAAAGTGGATAGGTAGTGGATTTTTTCATAAGAAAAGTGAATGGAATGCTTATAGGTGGTAAAGTGGTAGGAGATATAGCATGTGATGCCACATAGGAACTAGGATTGCTAGCGGGAATACCCAAGGAAGGAATCACATTACTAGCTTGTTGCATTGTTGTTGTGACTTGAGGGTTGGTATAGGTAGGTATTGAGACAATTGTTGCAGGAGGAGGAATTTGAGTTCCTCCTTGACTTGTAACATCGCTTGTTGGTAAAGGAAAACTAGTGGTGGGGGTAGATGTTTTCCAAAGATTTGAACTATGTTTTCTGCAAGGCCAAGGCCATCTTCACTTTCAAGCATGCAGTGAATTTTATCTATGGTAGGGATGGAAGTGGTTGAAATGTTGTCATTTTTCACTTGATGTTGTAGGTTTTCTAGGTCCTCATGAATGTGAATTATGTTTTCTTATGGGACACTATCATTCCTTTTGTCAACTTGCATACTACCTGAAGGTAAAGAGTTGTTAAATGTGTTGTCCATGCCCAATGTACTAATGTCAATACTAGGAGTGAAAGAGCTAGACAACCCAATATCCACAACGATTGTGCTATCGTGGGATGACACGAGTATCAAACTTTGTCTCACTATAGTATTAGCAATAGGACACCAAACACTCATACAAATGCTACTAAATCCAAAGTGAATGCAAATGCAATATAAGCTAAGAAGAATAAAATACTTAAAACAGAAGTTCTCGAAACTACAATAGAAAGATAGTAACAACAAATAGAAACTCATAATTTGAACTATAAATGCTAGAAAATGTAGTGCAGTATGTGCAGAGGGACTGATTTTCCCAGGGTGGTGAATGAGTCCCAATGATGATTTTTTTGAAAATTTTCAAAAAAATTGAATTGAATTTTATGCTTTTTATGTTTTTGGATCTATATTTGAGATGTAAATGCAGATTTTCAATGATTTCAATGAAATTGGATGCAAAAATGCAAGCTAAATGAGCTTTCACTAATGCAAAATTTGAAACCCTAGAACACAATTTAACCAATGCAAATCCTGATGAAATTTTAATGAAAGATAAATATAGGATTTAAATGCACTATAAATTAGAATTATGATGTTTTAAATGTAGGTTCAACAAAATGGAACTAATTAAAATGGTGGATATGGTGAGATCAAGTCCTATCACACCCACTTTCTAAGATGTTCCACTCAAGGATAACCCTAGAGATCTCAATGGAAAAGAGAAAGAGATCTTGCAATAGGTCTATCCTAGGGTTTTAATATGATCAAATGAGGGGTTCATGACCAAGTGTAAACTTGGAAAAGACAATGAAATGCAAAGGTGTAATGCAAAACCCTAATTGAATGCAAACTAACTCTAAATGACCTAGAAAAGTGAATGAAATGTAATAGAAAATTGGAAAGAAAAAAGTGTGCACTTGGGAATCTATAGAAGATAGAATGGAGGTCTAGAATTCTAGAAAATCTACTTTTACTACTGATTGGGACTCATTCACCAAGCTGGGTGAATCAATCCAATCTCTAGGAAAATATGCAGGAACAAAAATCTGCCAAAAGGGTGTCTAAATATGTAAAATCCTAAAAATTTACTAGAACTAGGACTCATTCGCCAGAAGTGGTGAATCAGTCTAGTTGGGATTTTCTAAAGCTTCAAAAGCTAATCCTTCTCTTTTCTATCTACTTTATCCTTCCTGATTGATTTCTGGATCCAACTCTTCGATCTACAACCTGTAGGTGATCTCCAATGTTCTCCAAGGCTTAATGACAACTTTGAAAAAATTGATCACTTGACAACTTTTCTCCAATCTTTCTCCTTAGGAAATTTGCAACCTAAACCTAAAAATCACACACAAAGGAGAGGAAAAAATGTTGTGGGGTTAGTGGATATGGGTTCTCCTTGGTCACACCCCTTGTTGGTAATTAAACCTTGAAATGGAAGCAAATATGAATGGAGAATGATGAATGAACAAATAGCAATGTTGCAACTCACCAAACCCTAGAAATAAGGTGTTGCAAATGTGCTTGAAATGACTGCAATGGATGTGGTTCATGACTCTTTCTTGAATGATGTTAATCTTGCTTGAAACACTTTCTTGAATCATAAACCCTACATCACAATTGTTGGCACAATAACAAACATAATGGATGAAATATTTGACATGATGATTGACACTTGAATGTTGCTCTAATTTTTTTGATAATCTACCCTTGAATTATCTTGAATACTCTTGTGAATTCTCAAATTCTCTTTTAAACTCTCTTGAATCCTAGATGTGAATATGAGTGAGAGAACCTTGTATTTATACTTAATTATACAAAAATTTCAAAAATTACAACACTACAAGCCAACATCAAATCTAGGAGAAGCCAAAAATTTGAATTAAATTTGATTTTGGGCCACACAAGACTCATTCACCCAAGGTGGTGAATGAGTCCCATCAGACATAATGTATGGGACCAAAAACCAAAAGTGCTTAGAAATGTGTGAAAATTGAATGCCTTTGGTTCCATTTTGTTGAACATGAAATGGCCATTGAGGATGTAGACCTTGATCTTGACAATAGGTGTAGAATAATGCATGATCTTGGATCTTCAATGCTACATCACAACACTAGCTCAATAACATGCTTGATGCTTGATATCGTTGACATGATGATGGATCTTGAATTGTTGCAACAATTGATGAAGAACTTTTCCCTTGAATGCCTAAAAAATGATCTTGAATGTGCTCTTGATGATATTGGAATGCTTAACTCTTGCTTGCTTGACTTGATATCATGTAGACTTATGTTGCTTATGCGAAATGAGGATTTGAAAGCTTTCTTATATAGGAAATCCACTCAAATGACTGTTAATTTGATCCCTAAGGCCGACATGAAATAAATTTGAATTAAAAACCCTCTTTTCTTGTTTAGAACCTTAAAAATAGGCCAAATGGGACTCATTCGCCATCCTAGGTGAATGAGTTCCACCTGGATGGGACTCATTCACCCAAGATGGTGAATGGGTCCCACAAGGGATATTTTTAGTCCTATAGTGTTGGGGAGTCAAGGAATTAGGCTTATATATTGATCTTGTTGGGTTTTTCAATAAAATTCTAAAGTGTCAAAAATCATATCTAGAAGGAATTAAAATAAGCATAACTCTACCTTATATGATTCCTTTGTTCCTAGAGCTCAGCAGAAACCATGCTTTAGATATCTGAGTATTGCTATGGGTGCTAAGTTAGGTGGGAATTATGTTAGACAACCTAATCAGCCAAGTCATTCTCCCCACCCCAACTAGGATCCTTAGAGTTCATCTCCCTTGGATGAGAAGTAGCATTATTATTCTTGATCATTATGATATTTATTATTTCAGATACATTATTGTAGACATGATTTTGTATATATATTCATGAGCCTAGTTGAGGCCTCATAAATATATTTTTATATTATCCTATCACACATGTTTCATTATGATGATGTACTTGACATTCTCATTTTTTATGATGATGTATATGAGATATACATGTTTCGATTCGACTTCATTATGTGTTATTTGATGATCATGGATGATGATGTATATATGCTTTTGTTTATGTTTTGTACTTTTTTGATATATGCATATGATATGGATGGATGAATTGATCATATTTTATTTCATATGATGTTTTATTATGTATATGATGGATGTTGATATATGATGGATGTATGCTTTATACATGATACATTATGTTTTATTGTTTTATTATCATCATGATATGTATTGAAAAATTTGTGAATGCAAGATGAATATGGGACTAATGATGTTGTGATGCAAGATGGAGCTACTAGTTTAGAAGAAGTGTCAGATGATGGATAGAAATTTTGATGTTGTTAGTTATTGATGAGTGTTTCTTTTGCTTTTCATAGAGAATTCACATCTTTAACAATCATTTTTGATGTAGCAAACATATACAATGCACCAGGGTATTAATAACTAGGGTGTCTTTGTGTCCATTGTGTGGACTTTGACTCAACATACAAACAATACTCTTGCTCATACCAGAGATACGAAAACTTTGTGTAAAATATATGCTTGGATTGTGTTAAATTTTTTTGAACCAATTACACAAAGAGGTATAAAATACCTAACATGCAACCCCTATATGAATTATCTCAAAAACAACTTCCATACACTCAATAAAGTAAGTATTCACTGTGGTATTATCAAAAAAACATCTTACAAATAGAAAACCAAAATGATGCTCAATTGCCCCCATTCCTTCTTCTCTAAATCCTTATGGACATCCTTGAGAGATCTTGGGAATAAGTCAATAAACTAAATCAGAAAAATAAGACTATAAAAAGATAAAACAATGTTGCAGTATCACTTGCCATATCTATTTTGAGGTTTCAGGCTATTATCCATTTTTGATCATGTCTATTGTAGGAACTGATCCATTAACACATATCTCAGGATGTTGTTTGGTGAATTGTCAAAAGATAGGTAGTTAACAATTTTTCATTGTTTTCATCTATTTGTAATCAAGACTTTTTTATTCTTTGATTGAAATTTCTAGCTTTTGATGCTTTGTTTGTTTGTTTGTTTTTTCGTTTTTTCAAAGGGTGAATGTGACAATTTGTTTATTATGGATGAACCATTTATTGTGGTTGGAGATGATGGAGGTAGGACCTTTTTAATTTTTTGAGTTTTGTGATGCTATTTTTTATTATTTTTGAGGGACTAACCTAGGGCCTTGAGGGATCATCAAAGATAATCCTTGCCTACATTTTACACAGAGAGGCTCGTAGTTCACTTGGTTTAATAAGAACATGTTTTTGGATTTTAGATTTTTGACTAAGTTGAAATAAAGCATGATAGACACCTAAGGGGAATGAACTATGGCCTTGAGGGATAATAATCCTTCCCTACATTGTACACGCAGAGACTGCGTAGTTTGATTAGTGTTGACTCAAAGCATAACATGTTTTTGAGATTTTTTAAGTTTTGACTTTGTTTTGATTTTTGTTATTTTCTTTCAGATTTTTTATTTTATTTTGATAGTTTTCAACCATGATGGGATGCACAAGGATCTAATCCATGACTAGTTTAAAGAAGTTGCACCTAGTTCGATACAAGGCTACCTTCTCTAGGAGGGATAGATGTGGATGGTGCAACAAGGTTCAATAAATAATCAATCATCAAGCCATGGTTGGTGTGAATGGTTGTCTTATACCTACTCAAACAATCGAATGTTAGTCATTAAACACATCTAAAAAAATCATTCCCCATGCAATTCATTCAAATGCTAAGAACAAGAAACAAAGTGAAATTAAACAAAAGTAAGCTACTAAATCTTGCTCAAAATATTCAAACCATCATCCCATGGGGGAATTGGTGCTACCTTGATGTGGGAATTAGCCCTTTCCTAATTCCTTACAAGCTTTGATGATGAAAAATGTGATCCTTGATGAAATTCTCAATAACCTAGCTACGGTGATGAAAAACTATGACAACTTGGATGAAAATAGATGAACTTTGCTTCAAATTTGTAGATAGTGACTTTGCCTCAAGTTGTGAATCCAAAATCAATATCTAGAAGAGCCTTCCATTTATAGGAAAGGATGGAGGAATGAAAAACATGGAGGATGTGGGATTAAAGATGAACCAATAACAATGTGCCACTTGTCAACATGCTATTGAAGAGGGGGGAGCACACTTTCATTAATGTGAAAATAAATGCTATAGGTGGAAATTTGTAATTCAAAAGTTAGCTTGTGGAGGAAGATGTGGAGGAGGTGTTGGAATTGTACAAATCTGATGGATTTTACATATTTTTTATCCTCCTGAGTTTCCATATGAGTCCTCATCATATGCAAAGGGGCCTTCCATCATGACATTTTGTTTGCATTTTTCCTATATTTATCCCAAAATCCATCGGGTCATGCATTTTTCATGTTGTGGTCTGTATCAGCATAAACTCATAGTTGTCTCCCTAATGCACAATGCATTTTTGCTAACATATGTTTGCTATAGGTATATCGGCATAAATTCTTAATTGTCACAGCGATTGGCATTTACCTATGGGTATATATCGGCATGAGAATACCAGGGTCTCCGCAATCCTTTTTGTGTTTTTTGTTGATAAACGTCTGTGTTGCCTATTGGCAAGATGTTTTTGGTGTCACAACGATTGAAGTTTACTTACAGGCACCTATCGACGTGACATTCACGTGGTTTCAGCGACCATGGAGGAACCTATCGGCAAGAGTTTGGTCTTTAGTATATTGTCTCACCGAGTGCCTTATGTCTCACCGACCGGTATATGAAGATGCATCGGTGAGAGTTTTTCCTTCAATGAAGCATCTTGGCGAACTCACCTAGTCTTTCTGATTGGTGGTGGATGTATATACATATCGGCAAAAGATTTTCTTTGGGGTAATGTCTTGGCGAGTGACCTTTGGTCTTGCCAATATTACACAAGAGGCTCGTCGATGAGAGACTTTTTCTTTGAAGTAAGTCATAGCGACTTCACATTGTTTCACCAATTTAGTGGCGGAAGGATGCACATATCGATAAGAGTTAAAGCTTTCGGCATGTGGTCTTGGCGAGTTTGGATTGTCTTACCGACTAACAACATAAGGACATGCATCTCGGTATGACTAATGGGCATCGATGTAACATCTTGGCGATCCCGTTCGGTCTCGCCGATTTGTTTTTGACGTCGAGATGTAGATTGCATCAACGTGAAATTTTTTTTATCTCAGTGAAATAGATGTATCACAGGGTGCTTTAGATAAGACACAGGATAATCTACGAAGCCTCTTCCTAACTCGGTGTTGTCTTGGCGATCTAAAAATGAGCTCGGGGTGTTTCGTTATGGCATGGTCTAATTTGCATAGGGTCTCCCTAATGTCGGTATATTATAGCGACTCACATAAGACAGAAGGATACATCGGTGAGAGAACCATTATATTACAGTGACACACAGGATGGAGGGAGACTTTCAGTGAAACATAATATGCTCTATGAGACATCTCCCCGATATCATAAAGTCACAGCGACACGCGAAAGGTAAAAGAATTCTCAGGGAAACATAAAGTGATCTATAGGATATCTCCCCGACTCGGATAAGTCACGGTGAAAGAAAATAAAGTGCGGGGCAACTGTAGTGATTGAATTTCCTTGGGCATGACTGCGATTTGTCTCGGTGACTGTTCCAGTGTTGATTAATAAAATTCAAATGTTGTGGCCGACAT
Organism: Sequoia sempervirens; assembly: GCA_007258455.2. Taxonomy (NCBI): domain Eukaryota; kingdom Viridiplantae; phylum Streptophyta; class Pinopsida; order Cupressales; family Cupressaceae; genus Sequoia; species Sequoia sempervirens. Next base: position 61,829,939 of record VDFB02252616.1, read on the forward strand.
GAAAGGAGCCCGAATTCTGTGGAGGGCCAACATGGGATCTCAATATGATATATTTTTTCTGATGTTGGTGTATAAATAGGCATTTTGGTAATTGTAAGATCATCAGCCATTAGATATTCGATACACAACAAGTAGATAGAGTAGAATAAAATTCTCATATCAGAGACTATTGTTGCATGATTTCAAAATGGAGGTATTTATGAAAGTCAATTGATGTTGCTACACATTTCTGGTATCAATTATCTATTGAATTTAATGAAAGTATTGCTAAGTTGTCTCTAAGATGGATTCTTTCTGATTGTTTAAATTGATATAACAAGTTTATATTCAATTTATCAGTGTAAATTTGTTGTTTCTATGTGGTTAATCGATTGGCTCTTTCAAGAAAAGATTAAATCCTTTTAATTGATCACAATAATCAGAGAGACTCATTTGGATTATTAAAGTAGAGCTTAGTAGTTACAATATTGCATTTTTATACAAGTTATAAACAAAATGTATGCTAGATAATTTGAGTTTTCTCCTGAGAGTGTTGTTCATCTTGATTTCATTTGACTCCACATACCCAATAAGGCACTAGTCTCTGTAGTTTCATCATTAAGATTCATTTACTCTCTTTATATATGTTAATTGAGCATTTTAGGATTTAGATTAAGAAGATTGCTATTGCGCTTGAATTCATTTGTTCACTTCTATCTGCCATTGTGGATAAATTACTGCAAGAAGGATAATCATAAGTCAAGTTTTCTTTATTCATAAAGGTACACTGACCTAGGTCTAGCAGCACCTGAAGAGTAGAAGGTTGAATGCTTTTAACCTTGTCTATTACCCTAAAGCATATCAAGAGATTGGCAGCCTCTTGAGGCATTCTGCCTGCATTTTTGAGAGCTAACAGGAGGAGTTAATGCCACTTGGCTCAAGAAAAAAAGGACTTGTAAGATAAATAAATGTCAAGTTGCAGGATAAGAAATTTGGGAGGGAAATTTCAAATTTGAAGAATATTCCAACTTGATTCCTTTGTGAATGAAAATGGATGAATTTATAAATAAAATAAATTGATTTACTTGCACAAGTTGCAAAATATAGAGGATTTGAGGGATTAGTGTTAGGAGTTAATCAAGATTTGATTAACTTAGATGGAGATTAGTTGATTTGACATTTTGACTTAGATTTTTGGATTTATTTAAATCAAAATGAGAGGAATATGAATATTTAGACTTAATTAAATAAGGTTTGATTTATTTAATTAAAGAGGGATGATCTTAGATTTAAATCAAATAAAGGTTGGTTTATTTAATTTAAAGGATATGACAATATGATTTAATCAAATAAAGTGATTTATTTAATCAAAAGAGGAACATTAGGATTGATTAAACAAAATGATTTATTTAATTAACATGAGATAATGATTTAATCAGATAAAATTGATTTATTTAATTAAAAGATGAAATATGATGAATTTAATCAAATAAATATTATTTGATTAAATGGTTAGTAAAGGAGATGATTCAGGATGAACTGGTGTTAGTAAATTAGGATTAGGTGCACGAGATTAATCAGTATATTTTGCATGTCTCCATTTTTCCCCTCTTTGAAGCAATGTACCTATTGCATTGATTCAAAGAATAAACTTTTCGAGATCAAACTTAAAAAAAAATTGAATTTTTTCAGATGCCCCACTGCTACCCTGGTGAAATAATTACGCTAGTATACTGCCCCCTCGAGAGATCGAGCGGAAATGTTGATTTTAGGGTTTATCTCATGATAAAGATTCAAGATCAGTTCAGCTTAGGGAGGAAAAGAAAGCTTGAATGTATGATATAGATAGATTTGATGATTTATAAACAATCATTGACCATGGGTAGCCTCATGTATATTTTGATATATCACACACATTTGATACTTGGATAGAAATGTTAGTAAAGATAGAATAATAAGATGGATGGACTCTTGAGTCTGAGATGATGTAGGAGTCCAACAAGTCCATGAGTCATTAAGACTTTATTAGATATGATGATGAGTGATGATGATGTTTTTCTTATCAAGAATTGGGATTTTAAAAGAGCTTGCTTACCTTATGTTTGATAACACACATAGATATGATGCATCAAGGTATAAAGAACCAGGATGGCACTGCACGTAGTGAGATGGACTTTGACTCAACAAATAGATAGGAGTATCCTTGTTCACATCTAGCATACGAAAACCTTGCTAGGGTGTACTTTAGATATGTCAAACATCTCAGACCAAAACATGGAAAGGAATAACCTTCCAATGTAATAGTCAACAAGCTATTCAAAACACCCTCCACACAAACCAAACAAAGCAAGTATTTGCCAAGATTATATTATAAAAGCATCCAACAAGCACGGAAAATGAACGATACTGATCAATGCCCCATTCCTTTCTCTCTAATTTTTTTTGATTAGACATCATCAAGAGGTCATTGGAATGAGTGCAATAAGATAAATCAAAAGAAAAGATCAAGTACACAAACAAGCCAATGTTCTTCATACCCACAACCAAAGGGATTTGTTTTAAGGATAAGAATCCAAACTGATTTTTCCAATAGATAATGCCCATTGTAGGAAGGATGCATCCTAGGACATGTTAGTGGATGGTGGCAAGTTTTTTTGTTTAGGATAAGTATCCAAAGTGATTTCTAATAGAGAATGACCATTGTAGGAAGGATACATCCTAAGACATGTTAGTGGATGGTGGCAAGTTGATAGGTTGTTCAAAATGTTGTTGATATAAGGTTGATTGACATGTTTGTGAATGATTGAGAGTTTGATTTTGCATTTGAAGTTTTTTTGCTTCAATTTTGATTTTGCGCTTGAAGCTTTCTTTTTCTGATTATTGTGGTTATTTCTATTTGTGTTACCAAAGGATGAAGGTGATGATTGGTTTATTATGGATGATTGATTATTGTGGGTGAAGTGAAATTGGATGGGTGGATTTTATTTAAATATTTGGATGTTTTTGATGTTTTTGAAATGTTATGAGGTTGTTTTTTTGGATCTTTTGGTTATTTAAATGTTTTTGTGTTTTTGTGTCTCGGGGGTTGATCAAAGATTAGCCTTGCCTACATTTAAGCTCAAAGACAACATAGTTCAGATAGCATGTTTTTGATGTTTTTTTAAATTTTTAACCTGTTTTGGTATTTTGATATGTTTTGGATCTTTTTGGATTTTTGCATGATTTTGATGATTTGGATATGGATATGTGTGATGATATTAGTGATCTATTTTGGGATTTTGTTGAAAACCAAGCTAAGGTTGATTGATCAGATCGATGTGTTGATGATGATAACATTATTGAGGATACACAACAATGCAAGGCTAGTGTTAAGCAACATAAGGATTAGGATGGATATCCCAACATGATGAGGGATTGATTGGATTTGATTGATCAAGATTTTGAAGCTTGATTTGGAACAAAATTTGTTTGAATGATTTGATGTGATGCTGAAGTGTAAATTAGATGTGACTAATATTGATTGTTTGGATTGTTGTTTGATGAAAGATAAAGCCCGATAAGGAACATCTTCTTGTCAAAATATGCCACGGGATAATGATTTGGAATATTTACTCACAAGTGCTTTGACCAATTTGATTTCACATTTTTCAATGTCTGGATCACCACATAAGTTGGAAGATATAGATCAAGATTTATTCCTGAAGCAAGATGTGAATATCTGCTCCCAGTTCCTAGCAATGTATGGAATTCCATGGGTGGATGCTTGGATAGGTGTATGGATGGATAGGTATGAAATGTCTTGTGATAAGATATGGTGTTCAAATAAAGAATGATCATTTGGATAATGCTTCATGGCTCAGATAATGTTGGGTAGGAAATGAAAATGACCCATGTGAAGATGTTTACCATAAGCAACTGTAAAGTTTGCAGCAAATTTTTGTCAAGATCAAGATAATGTGGAAGATGGATGTAGATGGGTGACAATGGATTGGATCAATGGTTTATGGATGAGATGGATGGAATGTTGGATTTACTATGGATGGTATGAGATGCTTTCACCTAAATTAGCGCATGTAGATGCTCAATTCTACACATGATGCCTGTTTGGTAGGTTTTCATCATGGTACCTATCCAAAGCACCACCATAGTGGTTTTCACTGGAGGACATTTTTTTTATTTACCATTTTCAATCCTTTTTTTTAAATTTTTTTTGGATTTTATTTTTTTATTTTTTTTCTAAAAGATTTTTAGCTCATGCTTAACCACCTAGTGGTGTTGATGTAGATGCTTTTTTCATAATGTGCCATTGATATCCTACCTAAAGAATTTGTTTTGCCAAAATACGTGCACTTGAATACAACTTTTGAGATTCTTGATCTGCTTTGTTGATACCAGAGTTAACTTTGTCTTTGTGCACCCATAGCAATAGAGTACCATCTGAATCCTTATAATCAAGGGTGGCTGCCAATACATTGTCAATGTGAGAATTGGATATCATGCATGGAGGCATGGATGGAGTGTGTTTAGGAATAAAAGATGGATTGGTTGATAGTTTGGAACCTTTGAATCTCCAAACTTGGGAAGATGAGAAATGATGGGTGCATATAGAAGTGTGTATGGAATTAGGACAAACCGCTTGATATACTTTGTACGTCACTTGGAAAGCTTGTTTTTTCATTTGTGGATATCTTTGATGGATACTTTTCCCTTTTTTATTTTTCCCCATAGTTTCTTTGACTGATGGAGTTTGATAGGGATAATATTTCTTTGTATTCTTTTGTATCCACTTGTATTTGATTCATCCTTGATGCTTTACAACTTCTTTTGCTTTGATAATGTTCTTCATGCTTTGATTCAAATCTTTCTTTTGATGTTGGTCCCAATTCGTGGATGGGGTGATGGGTGGATGAAGATTCATGACGTGGTTGGTTGTAGTATTGGCATTGGTTTCCTCATAAGGACTCTTCGTGCTCCCTATGTTGATGCTTGCACTAGTTAAAGTTTCCCCCAGTATTATAGAGGTATCATTGATATCTTTAGATACATTCATTGTTGAATAACCAAGACCTTGATGCTTAGGATTTCCAATTATCTACACTAGTTCTAGGATACCCTATTCATGTAGGCCTAATCCTCTGCCATGATAATTCATTTGTTGAAACATTTTATTTGCAATAGGATATGATTTACCTTGGAAACAAGGTGCCAATCCTTCTTTGCTCTATTGTGGATCTTCAAAGGTGATGAATTCTTCATTGTTAAGATAACTTTCCCTAAAAAAGGCAAGTGATCCAAGTTTATAAGTGATAGGATCCTCCATAAGTGGGATAACTTCCTGATTCATGTCTTTGGATTGATCTTGTGAAATATCATATTTTAATGCTTCTTCAAGAGATGTTGATGATTCAATTTCCATGTAAAAGTCTCCCTCATGGTTGATTTTTGATATGCCTTCATAGGTTGTTTCTGATTCACAACTTCCATAGAAGCCTTCTTCATGACCCATTTATGATATGTCTCTATACTTTTTTATATCTTGATCATGTGTATAAATGTTAAGAGTAGGAGACTCTTGTTCCTTGGAAATGATATCAAGAGTATGAGACTCTTGTTTTGAATGAAGATCATCTACATGTCCATCCAAATAAATCATCTCATGGGTAGAAGGAGGAGTATGTGCTATATGGATATGATCATTATTTGTGACATCATGTATAGATAGGAGAGTGTCCATTAGATCATTGTAGTATCTTGGAGATACAAATTCTTGATCTTGATTAATTTTAAAATTAATTTTGAAGTGCTTTGGATCAAGTTCTTGACATGGGTTAGTTTCAAAGGATTGATTGCTTACAAGGGGTTCATGGATGTCTTTATTAGGCATAGGAAGCGGCTCAATATCCTCTTGATCTTTGAGTGAATTTGGATAAGTGTTGAGTTGAGGATTTCTTCAATATCTATAACCATGAGGTCAAAGGATGACAATATGTCTTGGAAAGGACCATTGCTAGACTTCGGTGAAAGATGTTGATCATGCTCTAGAATAAATTCTTGAGATATGTCCTCTAACTCCTTAGGTGATGTAAGGACATTTTCAACATGATTATTGGTGGAAGGATCATTGATTATAGGATCAAATAATGTTAACACTCCTTTGAATAGATCATCAATAGATATTGTTGAAGGGTATTTATCATGATCAAAAAATGACCCGTGATGTATGTTGAGTTGATCTTCGAATGAAGTAGAAACATCTTCAAGGTGCTTATTGATGGATAGATCTTGATCATTGTTTTCAACAATTGTGGTGGAGAGATTGTCAATGCTATCACTAGTGTTTGAGTCTTCATCGTTGTCCTCAATATAATTATTTTTTGATCAATAAGGTCTTGGATGAGATTTTTGAGTCGAATACAATTTGATGTTGTGTGTTACTTTATTTTGTGAAAATCACAAAGGTGCTTCTCATTATACCCTGGTGGTTTAACTTGAGGCTCTTGAAAATTTTCATAAAAGAGGATTTTGATGAAATTTTCTTGTACCAACTGTTGCATGACCAATTTTATTGGTCCCCCAAGTGGTGTGTATTTTTGTTTGTTACCTTGTGAGATTTGTACTTTAAATTGACCTTGTGGTGATTGATTTTGGATATGTGGTGATTGATCTTTGAGATATGGAGGTTGGGTTTGTTGATCTTGATATCCAACCTCTTGACATTTGAGATATTGTTCTTGATATGGTTGTGGACACAACTCAATGCTTTGATGACATGGTTTAGCCAATGGAAGAGTGTATTGATTTTGGGGTGTAGATGTCTCTTGGCACAATGAATCAACTATTTTGGCAAGTGAAGAAATTTGATCTCACGAAATTTGATCTTGATTTTGATCTTGACACCCTTGATATAGTTGATTTGGTTTTTGTTCAAGCAGATTTGGAATGTATACTTATGGTGTTTGTATGGGATTATGAACAAATTGATTTTGGAAAATGTTCTGATTTGGGATGATGCTTAGATTTGGCATTATAGGTTGAAATTGAACATTTTTGTGGTTGGGATTCACATTGCTTTGATTTAGGTAACTTTGATTTTGTATGGTGTGACCTTGACTTGGATCAATGCATGAAGTCGTTAACACTTTGTTTTGACTTTGAACAACATTTTTATTATTTGCAAACATATCTATCCTAAAGTTTACCAAGTTTTTATTTTAAATGTTCATGTTTGGTAAAATTATACTTGGTATATTCACATTTGGCATGTATGGATTAGGTGGGATAATGTTGTTTTGTTGAAGACTCATGCATTAATTGTTTGGTTGATAGATTTGTAGGTTTGGAATTTGATTTAAATCTACCATAGGGAAAGGTGTTCCAAAATTTATATTGGGCATACTCACATTTGTTGTACCATTGAGGTTTGTAGGAGATAATGATCCCATGTATGGATTGTATAAATGTGAGCTTTGATAATCAATCAGCATTGTAAGGATTTGATAGTTTGGTTGATTTAGATTTCTCATGATGTATGAATCAAGTTTATATTCCATGTTCTTCTTGTGTTTTGACCTTGTTGCAAAAGTGAACCTCTAAGGTGTTTAGGAACAATGATGAGATGAAGGATGAAAGGGGTCAATGATATGGGTGTTGAACTTTTAGGAACTTTGGATCAATGCTAGACTTTAGGATTTTATTTTGATTTTTTGATTGGATAATGACCTTGTAGATCCCAAGATGTTGGATGTGACCTTAGGATGAAATTGTTCAAAGGGGTGCTAATTTAACTAGAGGTATGAGAAAGGATGCATTCTTACACTGCTAACTAAATAAGGTAATTTTAATTTGGTTTGATGGTGTACCCAAGTCTAGATAATGATGTTTCCAAAGCTATAAAGTTGTTTGGTGGGATGGATTTTGATAGATGTTTGGGATGGATGAAGTGTTTGTTTGTGACCCTAGATGAACCTAAGAGGGAATTTGTTTACAATACCAAGATAGTGAAGAAAATGATTTACCCTATGAGTAGTTCAAACCAAAAGACCAATGTTTTGCTTGGAAGACCATAAGAAAAAAGATAACAAGCAAATGTGTGGGTCCAATTGATTTAATCTTGGTTAATGACTTGATTTTTACCACATCCACTTTTCTTGCTTAAGTTTCAAACTAAATGTCTATGCCAAGGCCTTATTTCATTCCACAATGTCCATTATGTGAGAATCAAGAAGTCAAAGCCATTGTTTCCTTAATGTTGAATTTAGAGAGAAAATTGAGAAATGGGTCGAAATACGTAGAAGCCTCTAAGGATGAAATCCCAAGGGATAAGCAATAGCACTTGGATTATTTCAAAGGTGTTTGCTTCTACTTTAGGGTTTGAAATTCTATGTCCTTGTTGAATGTTTTTTTTCAAGATTTTGGATCCAAACAATGTGTTTAATTGACTCAAAATTACACAATCCTAGGATGGAAAAGAAAATATTTGTTGAATTCCCACTTGGATAAATCCAGTTGCACTTATTCAGAGCAGATGATTAGAAGCTTAACCACACTGGTTCCCCTCCATGGCACTCACCTATACGGGTCATCCAAGCTTCAGTTCTCATGAATCTCCCATGATGAACTTTTCATATCTACAAAGAACCACAAATATTTGGGAAAACTTTGGAGGTTTGACCTCCTGACGCTAATAAATATTGGGATTTTTGGCTACTACAAAATGGTTTGTAATAAAGGCATCTAATTCATACGACACAATGATAAACTCCCTCAAGAGGTCTCCCAACCCTTAGAACAAGGGCTTTACATATCATAAATATATTGGGGGAGAGCTATAATGCATCACTAACTTGATTGCAAACATTCCTTGCAACCAAAAATTTGTATAGTGGTTCGAAAGAGCCTGGATTATGCTCGTTACCACTTGGGTTGTTCCATTGGGGTGAGTAATTTTTCCCACCAAGGTAGGCCCTCTACAAGTAAAAAAAATTGAATAAGCACATATGTAGTTCGATCAATCTTTTTTTGCGTGAACAAAGAGAGAACACACGCAATGTACTCACTCACACTTGCAAGATTTTGTTCAATTTTTAAAAGCCCAAATTGAAGTGTGGAGGAAGTATTTTAGACAACCTAATATCACCAAAATAATTTTGATTTTCAAGATCACCATGAAGCATGAGAGAAGTGCATACGCCTTTAAATGCTATTAGTTTGTATAAAAGATTACAAAACAAGATAAGCACATGTTCATTTTAAACCTCAAAAGTAGTAAATGGATTCTTTTTATAACACCAAATCAAGTGTTTGAAGTTTTCTTGTTCAATTTTTAGATCCAAAACCAACTCTAGTAAGCTCCTAAAGTTCATTTTAACCCTTTGATTATTCTTTTTAAAACCCAAATGAAATCTATTTTGAGTCCTAAAAAATTGAAGATAAAAAATCCTTGAGAATGGGATTATAATTGCTCCCAAAGTGTTTAAAAACACTTTATACAATAGAAAGAAGCTGCCATAAGAAACCTTTGTCTTCATTTCCTCCATTCCCTTTTGATCACTCCAACCTACAAAAACTAGTTAAAAACTACAGAAAATAGAGCCAAAGACCAGTTAGAAGTCAAAGGTGATCAAAACTAAAAAGAAAATGTTAAAAATAACTTGAAATATGACTTTTACCCCACCCCAGTGGCACAATCTACAAAGGCGATGTAGTTTGGAGCAGGTCAGCAGTGCTTTGGTGAAAATAGTGGCACTCTATGGAGAAACAAAGACCACGATTGTGTCATTGTTTCACCCAATGACGCACTTTGGAGTTTGGTTGACCTGGACTATGTGGGAATGCTTTCAACGTTGCAGTTTGAAGTTTGATAGTGTTGCTAAATAGTGCCCCTAAACTAATAGTCACACTGTTTGACCTTTGCAGCGTCATTGTTTCCTATAGACACACAAAAATTTGAAGAACAAAAAAATTTTGGTTAAAAAATGTGTTAATTCTTCAAGATTCACTCTCCTTCTAGCACCAAAATGTGAATGGTTGTCTTAGACTTGCTCAAACATGATCAAATAATCGAATGTTAGTCATTCAATACATCTAAAACAATCATTCCCCATGCAAATAATTCAAATTCCAAGAACAAGAAACAAAGTGAAATTAAACAAATGAAAGCTACTAAATCTTGCTCAAAAATTCAAACCATCATCCCATGGGGGAATTGGTGATTATCCCTTTCCCAGTTCCTTGCAAGCTTTGATGATGAACAATGTGATCCTTGATGAAATTATCAATAAACTAGCTATGGTGATGAAAAACTATGAAGACTTGGATGAAAATAGATGAAATTTGCTTCAAATCTGTAGATAGTGACTTTGCCTCAAGTTGTGAATCCAAAATCAATAGAAGATCCTTCCATTTATAGGAAAGAAGGAAGGAGGAATGCAAAACATGAAGGATGTGGGATTAAAGATGAACCATTAACAATGTGCCACTTGTCAACATGCTATTGAAGAGAGGGGTAGCACATTTTGATGAATGTGCAAATAAAATGCTATTAGGTGGAAATTTGAAATTCAAAAGTTAGCTTGTGGAGGAAGATGTAGAAGAGGAGTTAATGCCACTTGGCTCAAGAAAAAATAACTTATAAGAGAAATAAATGCCAAGTTGGAGGATAAGACATTTGGGAGGGAGATTTCAAATTTGAAGAATATTCCAACTTGATGCCTTTTTGAATGAAAATGGATGAATTTATAATTCAAATAAATTGATTTACTTGCACAAGTTGCAAAATCTAGAGGATTTGAGGTATTATTGTTAGGAGTTAATCAAGATTTGATGAACTTAGATGAAGATTAGTTGATTTGACATTTTGTCTTAGATTTTTGGATTTATTTAAATCAAAATGAGAGGAATATGAATATTTAGACTTAATTAAATAAAGTGATTTATTTAATTAAAGAGGGATGATGTTAGATTTAAATCAAATAAAGGTTAGTTTATTTAATTTAAAGGAGATGACAATATGCTTTAATCAAATAAAGTGGTTTATTTAATCAAAAGAGATACATTAGGATTAATTAAACAAAATGATTTATTTAATTAATAGGAGATAATGATTTAATTAGATAAAATTGATTTATTTAATTAAAAGATAAAATATGATGAATTTAATCAGATAAATATTATTTGATTAAATGGTTAGTAAAGGAGATGATTTAGGATGAACTGTTGTTAGTAAATTAAGATCAGGTGCACGAGATCAATCAATATATTTTACATGTCTACAATTGGAAACATGTTTTATTATGGGAAAAATGGGTGGATTGTTTACATAGTACCAATAGATAACAATGCAAGTGTTATTCAAATGTAGTGCCTGTTTGCCAGGTTTTCACTGTGGTACCTATTCTAGAAGCACCACAAAGTGGTTTTCACTTAAAGAACATTTTATTTATTTTTACTATTTTTCTTGCAATAAAATAAAACATGAATGAATAGAAAATAATCTAATTCAAAACAAATATCAATATTCATGCACATTACTCACAAAATAAACAATACAAGAACAATGAATTCAAGAATGTAATTGAAACAAAACAAGAACAATGAATTCAATACACTATAAAGTTACCCATCCCATGTTGAAGTGTGTTTGCAAAGATGTTGGATTGTTCATTGTATCAATGTGAAGCCTCTATTTGTGTGTAGCAAAAGCTTCAAATTTTGTATGAGTTTATCAAAGATATGTGTTGAAGTTCTCAAGAAATTAACTATAATTCCAACATTACTTCATTGTGTAAAAATATGTTGATTCTCTAATCATTTTTAAGAAGAAAGATGATTGTTATATAGAATTTTTGTTTCAAAATGAATGCTCGAGATCATGTAGTAGAATATCCTAATCAACGATTCAAGACTATTGAGAGGATTTAGATCAGAATAATTAGTGTATTTTGACTACGTAATTGGTGTGATTGAAGAAATAATTTTGAGTGTGTTGGTGTTTTTCCTAGTACACCTAAGGAATATCTAAAGAGTAGCCAACTCCTATACTCAAGAACCTTAAAATGAATGGCCAACTAACAAGATTCAGTCGAAGATTGAAATCTTCTACACTTTAGGCTTTGTGGGACCTAAGAGGGTGTTCCTTTTAACATTTCATTTAACTATATCAATAAATGACATAGAAAATCATAGATTGGTTCCTATCAAAGGTAACTAATGTAATTCACTTTAAAGGTTGGCTAATCTTTAAGAAAATAACAATCAATTCACTAGGAATAAGGAGAATATCTCACATACATGCCTCATAGTAAATGAATTTTAAGAAGTTTTTATTCTAACCCTGGGTCCACGGCCTAATATACTATCATTTACATTCAAATAACGAATACCATGAAAAATAGACTAGTGTCTTTATCAATTGGGCGATGGATTCATGCATCTTACAATTGATTATATAGAAATTCTTTAAATCTGATAGTTTTGGGCTATTTCCATAAGACTTTACATTAAGAAAACTCACTGTACATAACACATCACTTCTTACCAAATCCTCTATAAAATCTCACAAATCCATGGCCTCATTTAATAATTTAATTGATTCTTTGAACCAAAGCAGAAATAAAGACATGCATTCAAATGAAGTATGTGAAGATGAAAATAATATGCTTGATATTATATTCAAAATTTGCAAGAGATGTACAAAGAAGAGTATATGAATTATGCATGAAATCTATTTCAATATCAGTAATTTCTACAAAACTATTTAAGATTTTCATACAAATAGTTCAAAGACCAAGACAATTCGACCAATCTATGTTATGGTATTCTTCTAATTTCTACCCTTTTTGCATATAAGACCTAAAGACTCAAAATACTAGAACCCCCCCTACAAACAAGCCATGAATTCCCTTTTATAGTGAAAGGGAGCCAACAAGCTTCTGGCTCAAAATGCATATCACATCATAAAATTTCATTTCATTTCAAATTTCAATTGCATTTCCAAAATAGCTCACATGTTGATTATATTAGAACGAGGAAACCACAATTGCAACATCTACCAAGAGGAGAAATAAAGTGCTACCAAAATTTCCCTTGACCACCAGGTAAGCAACAAATCCAACATTCATACTACTATGAGGGAACATAGCCAACATCAAACACCTCAAAAATTACCAACCATGCACGCAGAGAGAGAGTGACCACCATATAAATTATCAAATAGCACAAAAATTTAATTTCACACACCACCTTTTTAACAACCAAAAGGCCTTCCACCACCAGCACACCATCCACGATACACACACCCACATCACGTCATAGTGAGGGTTGAAGATGAAACCTCAACTCCTTCCTTGTCCTTGTCTCATTTTAGTACAATACCATCTCACCTGCTAGGAGTCTTGAAAGCTAAAGGCGGGACAAAAAATACCTCTACTCTAGGGGATGAAGCTTAGCCTAGAGTCATGAGGTACTGGTGATAGCTGGAATCCATCTCCATCTCATTTTTGGACGAGTTGTCCATGATATCAATATGAAATTTTTTTTGTCCAAAAGAGCCATGACCATATCAAAGTTTCCACTGAATTCTACTAGAGGGCCCAACAAATTCTTCTCCTTTTGCTCCCATTGCATCCGAGCTCATAGCTTGACCCTTCAGTTGATGACTACATCTAGTAACGACAGGTGCAGATCCCTTACCATGGATATACTCATGAGCACTCCATCTTTGCTCTAGGTCCTCACCATGGGACTTCTATGAATTGAGTCAGGAAGACCTCCGCAATAGAACAGATGAAGCACCAGACCTATTCATCTTGCCACTAGAAAATCTACACTCGTAACCTCGGCTTTCTACAAAAACTAAAAATACTTGACAACTAATTACGTTGGTGAAAATAGAAACTCTCAACTTCTATTTATTGAACAATGTGATGATAGAAATCATCAATGCTCAATGAAAACACACACAAAAATTGGGCAATTCGTTGGCATGCGTATTATCACCATTTATTTCCAAGTGCATGGAAATTTGCATATCATACTTCATCATTACTGGCAATTAAGTCTCCACACACACAAAGATTAATTTGATTGCACCTACAGAGAGTAGATCATTAATGTCCATTGGTTGTAGAATGAAACAGCTATCACATGCTAGTTTATAAATTTTGAATGTCCTTCATTGATCTCCCTATGAGATGGTAAATCAAACAACTCACTTTAGGCTAACTAGGTTTGAATTTCAGTAGTGCTTTATTCACTTGTCTCTAACCAATGGTCTTGATCCACCTAAGACAACAACTCCTCTGTCAGCAAGCTTTATCTATCTCACAAACTTGGTGGATTAATCCACATGTCGAGATCTTGTTGATCTTGCAACCTTTAATGAGTGTTCACCTTTTCCTTGCGAGCCAACGGGGAATAGTGGAGATTATCCTCAACACTCAATCTTGGTCATTGGTTCATAACCACATGCCTCAACCCAGACAATGGAGAATGGGCCCCATGTACGTATAAGGACACACTTCGCCATCTCACTATCCTCGCACTGCATAACCGATTGGCACTTTATATCTACGAACTGGCAGGGTACAACCAAGATCCTTTCCTACGGTCTCGAATCTCAAAACCTACACACATGACAAGGTTAGTATTAAATAAGGGGCCATTGTTAGGCTAATGGTGATTTGACCCTTGCGGAAAAATGACTTAGACTTAAGTCATTTGGGAAATATTAAAACCCAACCTTAGGAAAACATTAAAATCAATGGCCACTAGGTGACTGGCATTCTAAGCCAGAGGGACTGGTAGAAAAACACATACGATGGATCAAGTGATGACTTAAAGAATGGGAAATCGACAGGGAAAGTCAACATGAAAATAGAATTGCTAAGAGTTTTTCCAAAGGAAAAATTCTATCCAAACATGGGGATGAGGGTTTAAAGTGTTGACCAGATCCATGGGATCCCGAGTAATTGCAGGAATTTTGGAGGCTCCATCAAAGTGTTCAATGGGATTGAGGAAATATATTGAATAATCTGAAGAAATCATGTTGAGCCTTCATTGGGATTGAAAAATTGATGAATCAGTTAGGAATAGAGTGAGCAATCAGGGGATTGTAATTCACTCAATCATGAAAGTGGGTGAGAATATTTAATTAATTGAATTAATTAATTAATCTTTTTGAGTTGAACGTGCAAAGCATGTTTGAGTTTTGCAAACAAAGTTGTATTTGTTTGATTTGACATTTTTATGATGTTTTGAATAATTAAATTAAATTATTCATGTTTAGGGGAAAGTGATTTGATTAAACTATTATGTTTTAATAATTTGATTGACTTAGTGGAATAGGGTACATTAGAAACATAATTAATCAAGAGGAATAACATTAGATTAGGGCTTTATTAAATAAATGAAATTTATTTAATTGGTTGAAAATGGTGAAAAAGTGAATTAATTAAATGATGTAATATTATTCAATTAATAGAGGAAATTAGGGTTTTTGATGCAATTGATGTGAAATGCAATGGTATTAAGTGATAGTGATGTTGATGATGAGAAAATGTCATTGAGGATATGTGATAAGTGTTAGGTCAATTTTACATGTCTATAGGTATCTTTGATATTTTGTCATTTTTGCATTGGAGGTGACTGGGAAGGATGTGAAAATATAGAATGGTTTGAAGAATGGAAATAAATATCCTTAAAACCTATACAAATAAATCATCAATATGAGTTTTTTTACAGAGAAAAATTAATTGTTTGCACGAGATGACTATGATCATGTTCCAAACCTTGAACAAAAAAGTAAATTAATTAATTATAGTCTCATTAAATTATTTTATAATATGTAATTATATACATCCATATATTTTTGTGAATTTTATTTTATTTTTTATTAAAATTATATTTTTTTTGTAGTAAATGTGTATGATGTTGTTACGCCTAAGGGAAATAAAGAGGAAACAAAGTATTTGTTGCAAGTATGAAGGTGTTTTCATTGATGTCAACAAGCTAGTGTTGTCATTGATATAAAATATGTATTGAGGAAGTGTTGTGAGTACATGGAGCTATCTTTTTGTTGTAGTGTCTAGAGATGTGTTGGAATGAATTAATGTGCTAATATGGTGTCGTTGGTACTTGGTTTCCAAGTGCTTTCAAGAAAATTTGATAAACAGAGAAAATAGTTTTGTGCAAGTGTTTAGAATGTGCTCCAAGATGTGCTTCACATTTCTTCTGTGTTGATGCTATGCCTATACAAATCTAACATGTTGTGCAAGGTTGTTACTAGTTTCTACATCCAAATTTGGGATTTATTGATCATTGTGCAAAGTGAGATGTATTCACCAATGTGTGAACTAGTTTTTTAGTGTTGTTTTCTATTGTCTGGGAGAAATGTATTTGCTCCACATTTCTCTAAAGTTTGGTTTCAAGTGGTGTGGATTTGGGAAGTTTCTTATAATGTTTGTATCTTTAAGTATTCAAGGTTGCACTTGATTTGGTACAATACAATTTGTGTTTAATGTGTTTGCATGTGAATAACGTTAACTAGATGTTCCAAGTTGAAGTATTCATATTATCAGAGTTTGGATGAAGTCCTTATTGGATCTTAGATGGCTCATGGATTGTTCTAGATCATGTTCAAGTGAATTTTTTTTTCTAATTTTTTTGGATTGATTTAAGCATGTACTTAATATTTTTTATGGTGTTTAGTGCAAGTATTGGCCGACTTGGTGTTAACACTACATGTGAAACTTTTGGAAGAATATTGAGGTGTGTTAGGGAATATTTGGGTCCTAACTAAGGATTTATATGGTTTTATTCATTCCTATCCACCACAAGAATGTTTGGGTGCTGACCTAATTTTAAATTTGAAATGTAACAGATAGTTTCTGACCTTGGAGAAGGTTTTCAAGGTTGAGAATGATATAAATAAGAGTGGTGTTATTTTAAGATGAGAGAGAGAGGAAATATAGATGTGATATAGATGTGAGTGATGAATTTGATTTGAATTGTAGAAGTTTAGATGTGAATTTAAGCAGAGCATTGCGAACTTCAAAGTGTTGGATTCTTGAATGTAGTGAGGTGAAGGTGTTTGTACTATTCCATACAAGGTTGTGAAAGTATTAGAGAAATTGTCGTGGATTCCTTGTTGCATTACAAAAAATTTCTCCATATAACATTTATCTTCTATCTTCTTTGTTTCTTTTTGTGGTAGTGAGCTCTTGTACCAATTTTGCAGTTACTTATCCTCACTGTGGTTTTTCCCTTATTAGGTTTTCCACATAAATCTAGTGTTCTCTTGTGTATGGTGTTGTTATTTTAGTTTCTATTATTTACATTTCATAATTAATCATTTTAATAGAATAAGAGTTTAATGAATTCTTGTGGATCTGATTACTATTAATGGTTTTGATGTTTTAATTTCCTGCAACCAATTCACCCCCCCTCTCAATTTTCTTGTTCATTCAAAAATTAGTATCAGAGAAAGGTTCCTTGGAGAAGAGCTTAACCACTTGAGGTAGATCTAGGATGGCAAAAAAATTGGATTTCCCTACATTTGATGGAATATACTATGCATTCTGGAAGACAAATATAGAAGGATATCTGGCAACTCATGGATATGAGATTAAAAAGTAAATACATAATCAATATATTAATCCTTTGAATGGTCCAAGCACAAGTGATGATATCAAGGCACATGAGGCAAATTTTAAGGAAAGATTTATTCTTATGAATAGTCTTTCAAAATTTGAATTGGTAAAAGTTATAAATATTAAGACTGCTTAAGAATTTTGGGATAATATTGAAAGCATCTATGAAGGAGATGAAAATGTTAAACAAGAAAAGTTGTAGAATCTAAAGGTGTAATTTGAGAGCCTACGCATGTCTGGAGATGAAATAATTACAGTATACATGCAACGAGTTGATGAACTAGTAAGTGCTATGAGAGGTATAGGTGCATGATTCAAAGAACCTAGGGTTGCAATGAAATTTATCACATCTCTTCTTGATTCTTATAGTTAAAAGGTATTTTCTATTGATAAAGTTGTAAATTTTAATACCTATTCTAGAGACCAATTGGTTTGTACACTAACTTTATTTGAAATGAGAAAACTTGGTTTTAGAAATGGTATAAAAGTAGAGACTTCTTTAAAGGCTAGAAAATCAAAAAAATTGAACATTTAGATGGAGAAGATCTTGATGATGAGGAAGCTAACTTTGTGAGTAGGATGAAAAAGGGAACTAATATAAGTACAAAGTTAAAATACCTTTAAAATGTTTTAGTTGTGGAAATATAGGTCATTATGCCTCAAGATGTCCAAACAGAGCTATGAATAATAAAATGAAAATAAAGGAAATGTGATTAAAAGAAGTTACTATGTTAGAGAAGATGTTGGTATTTTTGATGATGAATCTGATTATGGAGATGTTGATAAAAATGAATGCTTGTTCCTAGCTTTAAATGATGAATCTACTTCTACTAACTCTGAAATTTGTGTGAAGGAAAGTGTTTCAGAGAGGAAGGATAAGGTTGAAGGTACTTTGATATCTGATTTTCATGTTAAACAAGATAAGAAATACTAGGTTGTTGACAGTGGTTGCTCTAATCACATGATTGGAGAAAAAAGTAAGTTTGTTAAACTTGAAAAATATGATGGAGTCTTAGTTAAATTTGGAGATGATTCAAGAGCTAAGATTTGTGGAATAGGTTCAATCAGTTTTGATGGCAAGTATAATATTGAAGATGTTTACTATGTTAAAGGATTAAGGAATAATATTTTGAGTGTTGGAAAAATGTGTAGCAAAGGATATAATCTTTTTTTTAAGGATAAAAGATGTGAAATCAAAAAAGGGTTCAAAACTATGATTGTTGCTAGTATGAGGACAAATGGAAACATCTATCATCTCAAGGGTGTTGATGATAATTTCTTTGTCTTAGATTAATGAAATATGGTTATAGCATCAGAGGATGTGTCACATGAATTTTGATAACTTGGTTAAAATTAGTTCAGTTCATGAAGTGAGCGACCTGGCAAGAATTAAAAATCCTATCAATGTCATTTATGAAAAATGTCAATTTGGAAAAAAAATAAAGAGTAGTTTCAAAGGAAAGGAACAATATGTTATTGGACTATTGGAATTAATATATATGTGGTCCTAAAAGGGTGAGAAGTCTTCAAGGTGATAGGTATTTCATGCATTTGATTGATGATTACTGTAGAATGACATGGGTTACTTTTATTAGAGAAAAATTCGATGCACTAGATAGATTTAATGTATTTACAACTATGGTTGAGAATTAAATGGATTTGAAAATAAATTTTTTTAGGTCTGACAGAGGTGGAGAATTAATATCCAATGAGTTTAACATGTTTTGTGAAGTTCATGGAATAAATAGGCACTTTTTTGCCCCTAGAAATCCTTAGCAAAATGGAGTTGTTGAAAGGAAAAACCAGACTATTCAAGAAGCTTTTAGGATTATGATGAAAGAAGCTAACCTACCAGAAGACTACTAGAGAGAAGAAATTCATATTACTATTTACATACTTAATAGAGTTCAAGCCAAATCTAACAACACAAATAGTCCCTATGAGTTGTGGTAAGGAAGGATTCATATAGTCAAGTAATTTAGAGTATTTGGAAGCAAATGGGACATCAAAGAGATGAAGAAAAGTTAGGAAATTTTGATGCAAATTATGATGAAGGTATCTTCCTTGGATATTTTGCTAACACAAAGGTTACAAATGTTACAAAAAAGAGCTAAGAAAGATATTTGAAAGTGAAAATATTAAGGCTAATGAAGATTTGTAGAATTCAATTGTTGTAGATGGATATGTGTCAGATGAACCTGATTTTGTAGAATAATAAGAAGAAAAAGCTAAAGAAAAAGTAGTATGGAATGAAGAGGAAGAAGCTCCAAATAAAACCCCTAATACCCTTAAGGATGTACAAAAGAATCATTCTAAAGAATAGATCGTTGGAACAAGAGGAAGGAGTATTGACAAGAAGTAGAGCTACTAAAGTTGAGGTAAAAAAAAAATTACTTTCTAAAGTTGAACCTAAACCAATGAGTGATGCATGCAAAGATGAACATTGGATGAAGGAAATATAAGAAGAACTTATGCAGATTGAAAAAAATCAAACATGGGAATAGGTTCCTAGACAATAAAACAAGAACATAATTGGAACTAAGTGGGTAGTCAGAAACAAACTAAACGAGAATGGAGAATTAGTAAGAAACAAGGAAAGGCTTGTGTGTAAGGGTTACTCACAAGTAGAAATAATAGGATTTGAGGAAACATTTTCTTTGATGGCTAGGATGGAAGCTATCAAAAAAAAAATGGCATTTTTAGCATACAAAGACTTTAAAGTTTATAAGATGGATGTGAAGTATACTTTTTTGAATGGTGAATTGGAAGAAGAGGTTTACATTAAACAACCGAAAGGATTTCAATTGTCAGATCAACTAGATATGGTTTATAAATTCAAAAAGGAGTTATATGAATTGAAGCAAGATCCCAAAGCTTGTCATGCAAGATTGGATAGATATTTGATATAGTAAGGATTCAATAAGGGCACCATAGACAATAATCTTTACTTCAAAATTTAGGAAGACAAAATCATGATAGTGGTTGTGTATGTGGATGATACTAGCTTTGGAGGAAATGAAGCTATGTTGCAAGAATGGAAAGAATTAAGGTGTTTTCATTGATGTAAATTGGTCAATTGGTTATCAACTAATTGTTGTTGTCATTAGTGTCATGGTTGCAGATTATTGGTTGTTTATGTCAAGGATATTTAGAAAATTGTAATGAAGATATGTTGCAAGTGTTCAGTGGTTTCTTTGGGTTTTTCTTCAAGATTTTCTCCTTTGTTTGTGCAGTTTAGATATGTTGGTCATGGTTGTTGAAAGCTGCTATATCTATATTTTTGGCTATTGATTCATTGTACAGTGTGAGTTATATTCACTAGTTGTGAACTATGGTTTTTTGTGTTTCTGGTTGAGGTCCGGGAGAAATGTTGTTGGTTCGGATTTCTATTTGTTAAAGTATTATGACTTGTGGTTCTAGATTTGAGTTTTTTTTTATTGTATTGAAGATAATTTTGGTATCTAGAAGGTTCATGCTTAATTGCTCTATGTGTTTTACACCGGTTTGGCTAACCTTGTGTTTAACACTATCTTTAGAGTTGATGAAGCATGTTGGATTTATTTGGGTCCTTATGAAGTATGTGTTTTGGTTGCCCTCATTCTAATTTCACCCTAGGATGTTTGGTACTAACCTAATTTGAATTTGAATTTGGATGGCTGACATTGGATATGTTTCAAAGTTGAAGATGGTATAAATACAAGATGAGTTAATGGTGAAATAAAGCATAAAAAGAGGAAAGTGAAATTAGTGCAAAGAAATTGAGCAAATAGATGCAAATCAGTGAGTGTGTGTGATGTGAGTGTGGTAGATCAGTGTGAAGCCTAAATGTTGAGCTTATGAATGTAGTGAGCATAAGGTGTACTCTATCATTCATGCCTGTCTGCAAGTGGTTGAGAAAATTATGGTGGATTTCTCCATTTCATTGAGATTGTCTTCTCTCTATAACATATCTCTTCTATCTTCTTTTTATCTCTATAGCAGTGAGCTCTCTAGGTTGTTAGCTCTATTAGACAATGAGTCGTAATTCAGATAGTGACTCCTTGTCTTAGTAGTGAGCCTTGTTTCTTAGGCAGTGAGCCTCTTGTAATCAGTTTTCATATTCTCTATAGTGTGAGTTAATCCTCGCCATGTTTTTTCCCTTATTTGGTTTTCCATGTAAATTTGGTGATATTATGTTTATGTGATGGTTTTTATTTTTTGCACTAGTATTTAATGTTTAATCAGTTAAGTAGTGTTAAGGATTAGTTTTGGTGAATGAATTAAGGTTTAAATCTATGACAACTAATTCACCCCCCTCTTAGTTTTCTTGTTCAACAATTGGCATTAGAGATTAACCTCTTGAGGAAGGTCCGAGATGACTGGGAAAATGACTTATGATTATCTAAGGTTCGATGGAACTAATTATGCTATCTGGAAAATATTGATGGAAGAATTTATCTAAAGTTTTATGGTTATGATGTGGAGAAATATTACAAGAATCCTTACCCTCCTCCTAATAATGGTCCAAGTACGACTAATGAGATCAAAGCACATGAAGTGAACAATAAGGCAAAGTACATTTTGAAGAATAGACCGGTACATTCCAAGTTGATTAAGGTTCAAAATCTAAAGACTGCTAAGGAAGTTTGGGATGCTTTGGAAAGGGCACATGAAGGTTATGAAAGAGTTAAAGAGGAAAAATTATAGAATTTAGAGACACAGATTGAGATTCTACACATGTCTGAAGATGCGAATGTTAAATCTTATGTACCAAAATGTGAGGACTTAGTGCTACTGTATATGAAACCAGGATTGTAAAGAAGATTCATAGAAATATCCCTGATGTTTATAGTGAGAAGGTGTGTGATATTTAATAGATTATAGATTATAAGACCTACACAAAATATTTTTTGTTGGGATTTATGACATCTTATGAGATGAGGAAGCCAAATCTGAGGAATGGGTGCAAATCAAAGACTACTTTTAAGGCTACAAAAGCTGAAGATCCAGATGAAGATTTTTTTGATGAAATAGAAGCTAACTTTGTGAGAAGGATGAGGAAAGGATTTAGTAAGTATGAAGGTAAACTACCCTTTAAATGCTTTAGTTGTGGAGAAATAGGTCATTATATTGCTAAATGTCTAGAAATAGCTAAGAGGAATAAACAAAGATATGAGAAAGAAAAGAAAGGAAAGAATATCAACATAGCATATTATATGAATGAGAATTCTAGTATATCTAATGTAGATTTTGATTATGAAGATCCTAATGTCAATGAATTCTTGTTATTGGATATAAATAGTGAACTTGATTCTATTAATTCTAAAAAATAGATGGAGGAAAACCCTCTGAAGAAGGAGAAAAATGAAGTTACTATTATCTTTTCCCTACATGCTAAACAAGAAAAGAACTATTGGGTTGTTGATAGTGGTTGTTCACATCACATGAATGGTGATAAAATTAAGTTTGTTAAACTTGAAAAATATGATGGAGGCTTGGTTATGTTTGGAGATGATACTAGTGCTAAAATTTGTGGGATAGGTTCAGTAAGTTTTGATGGAAAGGATAATAATAATGATGTCTACTATGTTAATAGTTTAAGGAATACTATTTTGAGTGTTGGAAAAATGTGAAGCAATGGATACGATCTTGTGTTTAAGGATGAGAGATGTGAAATTTGGAAAGGATCTGGAACATTGATTGTTGTATGAAAGAAATTTGAAGGAAATATCTATCAACTTAAGTGTGCCAATGGATGATGCTTTATGACTCAAATTAATGACAATTGGTTATAGAATAGGAGAATGTGTCACATGAATTTTTATAACTTGGAAAGAATTAGTGCAATTAAGGTCATGAAATATTTACCAAGAATTACAAATCCTATTAATGCTATTTGTAGGAATTGTTAGTTTGGAAAGCAAGCAAGAAGTCATTATAGATCAAAGGAGCAGTCTACTACTAGACTACTAGACTTAATTAATACAAATCTCTGTGGTCCAAAAAGAGTAAGAAGTCTACAAGGTGAAAGGTACTTTATGCTTTTGATTGATGATTATTCTAGATATATATGTGTTACATTTCTTAGAGAGAAATCAGATGCATTAGATAGATTCAAGACATTCAAAGCTATGGTTTAAAATGAAGTGAATTTGAGGATAAAATGATTGTCTGAAATAGGTGGGGAATTCACCTCCCATGAGTTTAATATTTTTTTGTGAAGTGCATGGAATAAGAAGATAGTTATCTACTCTGAGAACTTAGCAAAATAGAGTTGTTGAAAGGAAAAATAGAAAAATTCAAGAGACTACTAGATCAATGATTACTGAGGCTGGTTTATTGGAAGTTTACTGGAAAAAAGCTATTCACACTATTGTTTATGTATTCAATCGAGTTCAAGCAAGAGAAAATAGTACAAAGACACCCTATGAACCTATGGTATCGAGAATTCCTACTATTAAGTATTTCAAAGTATTCAGAAGTAAATGTTATAGCAAAAGAGATGAAGAAATCTTAAGTAAGTTTGATGCAAAAAGTGATGAAGGCATTTTTCTTAGATATTCTACTAGAAGCAAAGCATACAAATGTTTCAATAAAATACCAAGAAAGATGTAGAAAGTGAAAATGTCATGGTTGATGAGACAATCAAGAATTTAATTGGCATTGATGGATATGTATCTGATGAACCTGATTATGTAAGAATTGAAGAGATTGTGGAAGAATAGGAAAATGATGGGCAAAAGTAGAATGAACATAATGAAAGAGAAGTAGAAGCTTTGGTGGTGTCACCTAAGACACCTAGATATATGTAGAAGAATCATTCAAAAAGTCAAATTATTGGAGATAAGACTAAAGGAGTATTAACTAGAAGCAGAGCTACTGCTGAAGTAAACTTGTGTTTTTTTTCTAATATTGAACCAAAGACTGTAAGTGAAGCATGTAAAGATGAACATTGGATGGAAGTCATGAAAGAAGAATCAAACATGGGAATTGGTCCCAAGACTGACAGATAAAAACATTATTGGATCAAAATGGGTATTCATAAATAAGTTGAATGAGAATGGAGAAGTGGCAAGAAACAAAGCAAGGCTTGTGTGTAAATGTTAATCACAAGTAGAAGGAATATATTTTCAAGAAACTTTTTCTTTGGTAGCAAGAATGGAAGCTATAAGGATGTTCTTAGTATTTTCTACTCATAAAGACTTCAAAGTCTATCAAATAGATGTCAAGTCAACATTTTTTAATGGTGATCTAGAAGAAGAGGTTTACATGGAACAACCAGAAGGATTCCAATTGTCAGATCAAGTGTGTAGATTGAAGAAAGCCTTATATGGATTGAATCAAGCTCCTATAGCTTGGTATGCAATGTTAGACATGTATCTGATTCAACAAGGTTTCAACAAAGGTACGTGTTATGCCTTGCATAACCACCCCATTTAATTCTGGAACAAAATGGGTCCCCATTTCTTTTTGGTTTCTTTACCTTTGTTATTTTCTTTTTCTCTTGGGGTTCTTCTATTTTCTTCCTGAGTTGTCTGCTAGTTCTGTTTCAGCTTGAATTGGTTTTCTTCTTGCTAGAAATTGAATGGCATTATCATAAACAATAGTGTATCTTAGGATAATATATCTTATGTGCTTCTAAGGACTGATGGGGACTCCATTTTTTAGGACCAAATCACACACATGATGATATTTTCCAAGGGAACTCAGTTGGAATGTATTCCTCAGTCCAGTTGGTCATAATTTTCCTCTAAGAAGAAAGTCGGTAAGACCTTGCAGATGTCTTGCCGACTACCAGTGCACTTGGTTAATAGGCGTATGTGTTTCCTATCGGCAAGACATCAATCATTGTCCCGATGACTAAGAGTTTCCCATCGGCATGAAAATATCCTTCAGAGAGAGGTCTCAGTGAGATCTTTGGGTCTCACCGATCGACGAAAGAGGGATGCATATATCGGTCAGAGATTTTCCTTTGGGAAGAAGTCTAAGCGGCTTCTTCATGTCTCATCAACTAGCGTGTATGGAGCAAACACTTCGGCGAGAGTTATTCCTTCGGTGGGTGGTCTTATCAAGCACCTTGTGTCTTGTCGACCACCGATAAGGATGTATCTCAGTGAGAAGCTTTTGCGGTAGAGAGATGTCTTGGCGAGTACATTTGGTCTCGCCAACAAAGCATAGGAGGAGGTCCCACCAAAGGTCTGAGCCCAGCGATAATTTTTCCTTCGGTAGAAGGTCTGGCCGAAATGAAAAAGTCTTACCGAAAGGTCAGTCTTCGATATGACAAGAAGGGCTTGGGGAAAGGTCTCCCCGATGTGGGATTGTCTCGCCGACATAAAATGAAAGCCTCAGGAGAAGGGGATTCCATCACCATGAGGTCTCGGTGAGATCTTTGTCTCACCGATAAGATGTGCCTTTGGGGAGACTGGATGCATTCGGCGTAGTGTCTGGGCGAATCCGAAAGGTCTCGATGAAAGAAATTCGAGCTAAGAAGGAGCTCCCCAAAGGACTAAGGGGGATCGGCACAACGTCTGGCTGACAGCGATGAGTCTTGCTGAAACAAGGTGAGCCCGATGAGAATAAAGTGAATTCGATGAAAGGTCTCGGTGACCCAGGGATCTCTCGGCGACAAGATGTAAAGTTCAAGGTAATGTCTCCTCAAAATGAAGGGAGTCTCCCCAACATGGGTGTGCTCGCCAAAGAAAGCAAGACATCGCCATGAGGTCTCACCGACTCGATAGGGTCTTGCCGATACAAAATGAACTTAGGGTGGCTCGCTGTGACATCTCCCCGACTGATGCTAGTCTTGTCAACAGCGATGGACCCACCAATAGAAAAGGGGATATCGGTATAACCAAGGGGAGCTCGCCATGACCTTGTGCCGATTGAAAAGTCTTGCCGAAAAGGAAAAGGAGCTCAAGCCCAAAGAAGAAGAATGAGCTCGGAGAGAAAAGGAGGCATCACCATGAAGTCTCAATGACTCGGTAGGGTCTCACTGAAAGGAAATAAGCCTGGGGAGAATAAAGTGATATCGCCAAAAGGTCATATCGACTAGCGCACGCTATGTCGATCGTTGTTAAGAGGAAAAATCGCATCGGGGAGACACGATTAGTGTCTCATCGACATGCGATTCAATGTGGACCATCTTTGACCGCCTGATAATCCTACATGGTGTATGTCTAACCAATCAAAAGAAGCTAAAAGAATGGCCTATTGGCCATTGACTGATTGACTACTTCTGTGAAGGAAGAAAAAATGAATGAAAATGACATGGACTCCTTCTGAAGGTGATGGATCAACTTGGGTGATGATATTCAGATCTAGTAACAAGTCTGATGATGCTTCCAAAAGATCGTCAACGTACATAAAGGTCTCGAACATGAAGGATGTGGAAGGAAAGAAACAACAATGACTCGTAGGGACAGCTGTAGTGACCACTGGCGAGAGGCAGATCAATATTAATGGAAAAATGCTTTTAGAGCATTCAAGGCGGCCCCGATGGAGTTCAAGGATGGACACAAGAGGCCAAAGTAAATGCGGTAGCTGCAAAAGATCTAAGAGGATTCTTGGAACAATCTCTCATCAGCATGGACAACAGGGATTCACATTGAATGCGGCTTTGACTCTCTTCAAAAAGATTTGAGAACCGACTCTCTTGGAAGCAGATATTTTGTAAACCCTAATGCAAGGGGGACAACACATTCTTTTTGGTACACTCTGTATATATATGGAATTCTTGCCTCTTTGTAAGGGTTAGATTTTCTAAGGTTAGAACTTCTAGGGTTAGAAAAGTTAGAAGAAGTTTTAGAATACATAGGGAAATAGAGGAAAGATAGAGGAGACAAAACTGCATCCTGATTCTTTGTAATAGGAGCTTCTTTTGTCTTCTTAGTTAGGAATTATATTCAATAGAAGCCAATAATGTATCTTTCAAGTTTTCTTAATATAAATGGAAACAATTTGGAGTCATAGATTTTTTGTACACTGGTGATTATGCCAGCTTTGTAATTGTTTCTCATTTGTTTCACTAATAGTAGAAGCAACCAGATCTTAATCTACTTTAGATTGTGTTTTAGAATGGTGTTTGTCTTAAGTTAATCATTTGATTTGTGAAGCTTTCAAGGAATGGAATGTTATTTTGGCATTTTATTTAAAATGGTAACTAGTACTCTGTTGTAGAAATCAGCACTGTGAATGAATGCGACTGTGTGTTAATTACAAGTTAATTTTGTTCTTCAGTTTTAGTTTAAGCTCTGACCCATCTTTTTATATTTCTTTAAAACCCCTAGTTAGAGTAGATTTAAATTCATGCTTGATCTTAGAACAATCCAGAAGCTCACACCAGTAGACCCCTTGAACATTATTGTTGCATTGACCACTAAGCAACATCAGAACAGTTGAGAACCAACTATAAAGACCTTGGGAGCTAAGATATCCATGTGTTATATTTCTCTTGCAGCAGAAACAAAATAGAAATATCCTATTTAATTGTTGTTGTGTCATTTGGACCGTCAACAAAAGTTGGCGCTAGAAGGAGGGCCTAGAAGGGAAAATAGTAAAACTGTGTTTTCCTCCCCAAAAAGGCCCCATAGAGTTCTTTGATCAGCTGAAAATCCATCACCTTTCATAGAACTCAAGACCCCAACAAGACACAAAAGTCACAAGACTAGGCAACTATCATACCACCCTTATCAGCTTTGCTCACTCCACCAGGCTTTTCACCAATACCCCAGTGGATACCTATTAATCTATCATCGAATCCATCTCAATTGTCATCATAGCTGGTTCAACCCATACAATAGCTGGCTCAACCACCACCACTGCCACCAATGGCATTCTTTCAGAATAATCCCTCTCCATTGGTGACTATTCCTGGAGGTTTTCACGACATGCCTAAAAACCCAGAAAGATTCTGCCCCAAGTACATTCATGGTGAATCAAGGAGTGTTGAAGAGCACATACAAACTTTTAAGGATTCCTGTACTAGAGCTCAGATAGCTCACCATGATGTAGTTTGTAGGTTGTTCCCTTACTCCTTAGGGGATATGGCATACAATTGGTACCTTAATCTTCCTCAAGGTTCCATTCTGACCTAGACACATTTGGAAAATTCCTTTATCAATCAGTTCAGGGTTTATGTGGATCCAGCTCATTTATACCACCAATTTGCTACTATTAGGAAAGAGCCATGTGAGTCCTTGCCCTTGTTCAATATTAGGCTCCAACAAATGTATAGGAGATTGCAAGATCCCTATCTAGTCACCGAGAATAGTGCCATTCAAGCTTACTTTAGGGTTATAGACCCCTTGCTTGGCTTGTTCTTGCAAAGGACTTATCAACCAGCTAATATTGATTCTCTATCCAAAGTCTATCACCTAGCTATCAATCTACAGCAACAAATTAGTTCTCAACAAGGAAACCTGGGAGGAGGTTTCCCTTCAATAGGATATCAGATGTATAGCCCAACCCCTCTATTCAATACTGTCCTGGGGATTTCTCCCTCCCATTATGGACCTGTGTCAGAATTGCAAACCCAACCACCTATTCCATTATTTGCTATTGGAACTCTTGATCTCTTTCAACAATCACAGGTTCCTCAAAATTCCCTTAGTCATCACAACCAAATTGGAACACTGAATCACGGTGGTCAGCCACCTGTTACTAAGAGTGTGGAAAGTGAAAAGACAGTTCAACTTACAAATGAGGTAGAAACCTTGAAGAAAATGTTGTCCCAAGTCACAAATGGCATGGCTTAGCTTTGATTAAACCCCACTCAAAACCAAGGTAACTACCCCAATCAAAACAACAACAATCAGGGTAACTATCAGAATCATAACAACTACAACCAAAGGCGTTATCAAGGCCAAAGCTCCTCTAATCAAGGGTATCAAAATCAAAATAAAGGATATAACCAAAGGCCAAATAACAACAGGCAATGGAATACAGGGCCCAATAATGGTGGGGTTTCTCATAACTATCAAGCAAATGAGGAGATATCACATACTACAAACGTGGCTGACCTCAACTTCATGACCAATTGGTGCAGGTTGCATGATACTGCAACCCATTCGAAGGTGAACTTCCCTAAAATGGAGAAATTTGTCAAAATGGCACAGGCAGATGCTCAAACCTTCCAAGGGAATCCTCACAAAGAAGGCGGCTCAGTAGATACAACAATAACGTATGACCTCTTTGAGGAGGAACCTTCATTCCCAAGGCAATAGGAGAATGAACTAGAGGAAGATTCATATGATGCCCAAGCCTTTCAGACCAAAGGGGGACACTTCCTAAGAAATCAAAATAAGGGTCCATTCACCTCATCAATGCCACCTAATCACATGGTGCCTCCAAATCAAAGTGCTGATAATAACCCTCCTCCACCAAAAGGCCCGCCTGACTTCCATAACAAGGGTAATTCCTCTGTTGTTTTCAAAATTAATTCAAGTTATGATACAAAATTTGATATTGTTTCTGAGATGTAGAAACAGAAAGCTTCTTTGTCATATTTTGACATCTTAAAGTGGTGCCCTGTTGGTGCAGGAGCACCTATTTGATCACATGCCTCCATGAGGCCATATTGAGTTATTTGTTCCATTTTTATGTTTTGATATTGTAATAAGGCCCAACAGGCCACCTTTGTGGTTTTATAGGTCATAGGATGTTGTTCATTTCTCATATATTGTAAAAATTGTCAAAAGTGCAAAATTAGGTAGATGAAATGTCATTAAGGTGTTTTGTCAACAAACTAATCAAAAGTTGGTTGCAAATAGTTGGTTTTGGTTGAAAATGTATAAATAAACCCTCCAAAACTCGAATTGGGGGTTGGAGACATTGTTTTTTGAAGTTTGATGAATGGAAACCTCAAATTTTGTGCATTTCTCAATTTTTACATTGTTACCAGATTGAAGTTGTGATTTGTACGGCCTGGTATGGACTCAAATAATAATGTATCATATATTGATGGAAATATATCTGTTTCTAGTTTCCAATTACTTTTGTCTCTTTGAATTTAATTGAGTTTTGTGGAAGATATGATTATTTTGGTGAGACTGCCTATTCTAGCAATATTGTGCAGAATTTACAGTCTAAAGAAGTGTGATGGTACAGAATATAAAGTCTATATTTCGGATCTAAAATCCATTGGATTTTTTTTCCATGTGAATATACTTTCATTTTCTTCAACTCTCATCAAAATTAATTATGAATTGAATAAGTTATGAGCATTTTTGTGAGGGCAGGTCTGAACCCTACCTAGGGTTTACAGTTTTGGGAAAAATACAATAACTTTTGTTTCAACTGTTGGATCTCCATAAGAAATGGAGAAAAAGTCTATAACTATGTTTTATTCAATCTCACTAGAGTGATTGGATTCATTATTGGTTTTGTGGAAGTTATTAATGATTGTTCATTGCATTAAATTGTGGGCTGCGATGGCTATGTTTTCAATGTGATATAGAATGACTAATAACATGTGTTATATAAAGATTGTTTTGGATTATTATTGAAGTTTGTGAGATGTGTTGTGAATCTTTATAGCTCTGCATCAAATTGGTATCAGAGCCTGGAAAAGATATGGGCTAGAGAATTTTGTTGGTGGTTGTGGTTGTGTGTTGTGCAGGTTGAGAAAGGAACCTGATTGCCTAGGTGTGGCAAAGTGAAGTGGAAGCAAGGACAGACTTGCTTGTAGAGATGGATTTTTTGAGAAGATTGGAAAGATGTTCGCAGGCTGAGGATTCACAAAGGAATAAGGAAAGAGAGGAAAAAGAGTTGAGAAAGATGGAGAGAAAGAAGGCAAGACAAATAGAGTTTGAGAAAGCCATGGAAGAGATAAGCAAAAGGTTGGAAAGATTGGACAAGGAACATGAAATTCTTAAGAAATCACTAAGGAGTTGGCATACACCAATGTCAAAAAGGTTAAGATGGCCTCTAAAGATTATTATGAAGAAGCAAAGAAAACAAAAGAAGGCAGAAAATTCAGTCAAAGATGAAGAAGAAGATTTATGGGCACAATATGCATCCATTGAAGAAGAATGGAATAGTAAGGTTGGTGATGGAAAAGTTAAACAAGAGGAAGAAGAACTCATCAAGGTAGAAGAAAAAAAGGACATTGAGGTTGCAAGTGAATTGGTGTCAAGATTGGATAATTTGGTTATGGGTGAAGAGGAATTTGAAGTACAAGAAGACAAGGAGGAGACCTCAAGGTCTCTATATTTTGTTTCTAATTTTTCTTTGGATTATGTATGTGCAGATTATGAAGGACAAAGTGAAGTGTTTGATGATATGATAGAGTTTTGGGACTTCCAAGTTGCAGGGATACTTGAAAGAAGAAGGCATAAGAATAAAAAAGTGAATAAAGGACAAAATCTGATTGAAAAGACAAAGGACAAGGTGCAACCTAACTGGAAGACTAGGAAGAAGACAATTCAAAGGGGCTTGAATTCTTTTGCCCTCGGGAGTTTGGTGCAGGAGCACCTGTTTGATCACATGCCTCCATGAGGCCATATTGAGTTATTTGTTCAATTTTTATGTTTTGATATTGTAATAAGGCCCAAGAGGCCACCTTTGTGGTTTTATAGATCATAGGATGTTGTTCATTTCGCATATATTGTAAAAATTGTCAAAAGTGCAAAATTAGGTAGATGAAATGTCATTAAGGTGTTTTGTCAACAAACTAATCAAAAGTTGGTTGCAAATAGTTGGTTTTGGTTGAAAATGTATAAATAAACCCTCCAAAACTCGAATTGGGGGTTGGAGACATTGTTTTTTGAAGTTTGATGAATGGAAACCTCAAAATTTTGTGCATTTCCCGATTTTTACATTGTTACCAGATTGAAGTTGTGATTTATACGGCCTGGTATGGACTCAAATAATGATATATCATATATTGATGGAAAGATCTCTGTTTCTAGTTTCCAATTCTTTTTGTCTCACTGAATTTAATTGAGTGTTGTGGAAGATATGATTATTTTGGTGAGACTGCCTATTCTAACAATATTGTGCAGAATTTACAGTCTAAAGAAGTGTGATGGTATGGAATATAAAGTCTATATTTTGGATCTAAAATCCATAATATTTTGTTGCCATGTGAATATACTTTCATTTTCTTCAACTCTCATCAAAATTCATTATGAATTGAATAAGTTATGAGCATTTTTGTGAGGGCGGGTCTGAACCCTACCTAGGGTTTGCAGTTTTGGGAAAAATACAATAACTTTTGTTTCAACCGTTGGATCTTCATAAGAAATGGAGAAAAAGTCTATAACTATGTTTTATTCAATCTCACTAGAGCGATTGGATTCATTATTGGTTTTGTGGAAGTTATGAATGACTGTTCATTGCATTAAATTGTCAGCTGCCATGGCTATGTTTTCAATGTGATATAGAATGACTAATAACATGTGTTATATAAAGATTGTTTTGGATTATTATTGAAGTTTGTGAGATGTGTTGTAAATCCTTATAGCTATGCATCACCTACTCAAAGGGAGATAGCGTTGAAAGCTTTGGAGCAAGCTAAAAAATCAAAAGGAAAGAACAAGGTTGCCCCTGCTGCAGACATGAATGCAGCTTTGTACAGAAACAAGGTAGGTACTCCACCATTTCTTTTGAGTTTAAGAATTTGTGGGAAGAACCTACATAATTGTCTGTTGGATTCAGGGGCTTCAGGAAATGTTATGCCATTTTCCATATGTAAGAAGTTGGGATTAAACCCCATTCAAACAAACAAGAAGGTCATCCAACTTGACAAAATAGAGGTTAATGTGGTGGGGGAATTAAGAAACATACATGTGCAAGTAGGGTTAGACCCTAGGATCCTAACCAACATAGATATTCAAGTAGCAGACATTCCTAAGACCTATGGTATGCTGCTGAGCAAATATTTGATGAAAAGTCTAGGGGATATCTTTTCCTTGACTTTCCACATATGTGGCTACCATGGAGAGGGATTCCTACTCATATTAGGATTGAAAGTGAGCCTTGCCTCAAGCATATCATCACTGAATATGATTGCCCCAATGAGGTAGCCTATTTCAAAACTAGGATAGGGGTTTACAAAAGAGATGAAATTTTAACCTGTTATGTTCTTGATCCTAAAGAACTGCCAATATGAAAGTTCCCTGATGATGTGATTAATGAAGACCAATAGGCATTGGCCAATAAGCTACAACAGGATCAGTTTGTCTTGGGAGAAGATACCGACTTGCAAAGTCTTCTACTCCCTAATTAGTGTAGGGTACACTACCAAAATCATTCTAAACTGACTTGTCAAACCTACATTGGCATTTTAAATCATGTTTCCCAAGCTGAAGAAGCTAACACAAGTCACCCTAAGACCATTGCAGACCGCTTCTCATTTGAAGACAAAGAAGAAATAATGTTAACCAGAGATTGGACACCTTCAAAGGAAGTTCCCTCTCAAATCGAACCTACCCCAGACACATTTCCAAATCAACATATTGATGCAGAACAACCCCAAGATTTCCCCAACACCCCTGCACTCACAAGTGTGCCCAAACCTGATGGATCCATCAAAGATGCAAGTAAATTTCAGAAGGATAACCTTGGGTCACATAATACATCTGTGCAGGGATTGGGAATTACTCCTGAGAAACCTATTGAACACCCATTCCCTATATCTGATTTAAAAGACCAAGCAGTCCCACCCCTGGCTCATTTTTCCCAAGTGCCCACCATGATCTCAAAAGGATTAACCCCAGCTCATGATCAGCTGTGGACCCTCATGTTTGATGGATCTAAATCTAAAATAGGTTGTGGTGTTGGGATTGAACGAACTAGCCTGAAAGGGAAAACCTTTTTTGCTTCTTACAGGTTGCAATTTGGATGCACAAACAACA
Source organism: Sequoia sempervirens (assembly GCA_007258455.2). NCBI lineage: Eukaryota > Viridiplantae > Streptophyta > Pinopsida > Cupressales > Cupressaceae > Sequoia > Sequoia sempervirens. The sequence continues at coordinate 61,864,395 of VDFB02252616.1, forward strand.
TAGTAGAATATGAAGCTCTGGCACGGGGATTGATGTTTGCACATAAGAAGAAGGTCACTGCCTTGATGGTCAAAGGAGATTCAAAAATTGTTATCAAGCAAGTACGTAGCCAGTACACATGTCACAATAGAAGGCTGGCATCATATAGAAACAAGGTATGGAACCTGATCAAAGACTTTGATGCCTTTGGGATTAGCTTAATCCCTAGAGAAGAAAATCAGATAGCTGATTCATTGGCTTTTGCTGCAAGTACCCTAGAACCTATGCAAGGCTCCAAGCTCAAGAAATTCTCAGTGGAATTAATTTCCACCCCTGCAATTCCTGATAATATCAAGAACTTTCAAGTCTTTGATGATGATTGACATATTCTTGATTTCTTAGCAAGTTCAGATGTTTTTGAGGGGCAAATTATTGATGAGTCCAATAGAGATCAAGGGGATTGGAACCCTGAGGAATGTGATACATAAAGGGTTCTCAATTTAAAGAATAATAACATTCCCAAGGGAGTGGTTGCTTTAGAAAGAATTTTTGATTCAGACCCAAGGGCTCGAGAGAAGATATTAGCTGAAGATAAAGGAGGTGAATACGAAATTGTTAACTTAGCTAATTCTGGTCCTGAAAGGAATGTCTACATAGGGAAAGCCTGCCCTAAAGCAATCAAAAAAGACATATTGAAGTCACTTAAGAAAGATATTGCTGCAATAGCATGGGGATATGAAGACCTAAAGACATTTGATGCTACTGTAATGACTCATACTATTCCCCTGAAGCCCGAAGCCAAGCCATTTCAAAAAAAATAGCACCCTTTCAATGCCTTGATTGAGCCACTGATCCTTAAGGAAGTTTAGAAATTGCTTTCTGCAAGGATAATCTTCCTTGTGCGCCATTCAACCTGGGTAGCTAACTTAGTCCCAATCCATAAGAAAAACGGAGAGATCAGGTTATGTGTGGACTTTAGGAATCTGAACAGAGCTTCAGAGAAAGAGAACTACCCACTTCCTTCTCTGGATGAAGTATTATAGACCATCAATGGATATCAGATGATATCATTCCTAGACGGCTACTCTAGATACAATTAGGTAATGGTTAACTGTGAAGACAGGATGAAGACAACCTTCACTACAAAGTGGAGAACGTTTGCATACAGAAGGATGCCATTCAGTCTAATAAATGTCGGGGAAACTTTTCAACATGCAATGGACATAGCATTCAAGGATCTAATTGGAAAGTGCATCATCATCTACATGGACGACCTGACGATAATCTCCAAAGATCAACTGAACCATGCTGCCGACTTGGCTAAGGTTCTGGAACGATGTATCCAGTATGGCGTCTCCTTGAATCCAAAAAAATGTGTGTTCAGAGTTTTTGAAGAGAAACTTTTGGGACACGTAATTTCTGAAAGAGGAATATCAATCGACCCAGATCGAGTTGAGTCCATTCTGAAGATCACCAGGCCAGGAAGCAAGAAAGAAATGAGGTCTTTCTTCGGGAAGATCAATTTCGTGAGAAAATTCATCATAGGCTTTGCAGAGATTGTAAAACCATTGAATGAAATGATGAAGAAAGATGCTAAAATAGAGTGGACTGAGGAAGCAAAGGCCACGTTTTCACAAGTCAAGTGATCCATTTCAGAAGCACCCGTTCTCACCAGCCCTGACTACTTGAGACCGTTTTATATCTATTCCTTTGCTTATGAACATTCCTGCGTAGCTGTGTTAACTCAACGAAGAGAGGAGGCAGAGGAGAGACCGATTGCTTTCATGAGCTCTCCATTCAAAAATGCTAAGATCAAGTACCCGCATCTTGAGAAGCAAGCATTCGTGCTGGTCAGGGCTGTCAACAAGTTCTAACATTACATTCTCTAAATCCAAATCATCACTGTAGTTCCTGACGCTGCTATGAAGTCTCTACTTATGTAGAGCGAGCTAAGAGAAAGGAGAGGGAAATGGATGGCCATCTTGCAAGAATTTGACTTGGAGATACACCCTATGAAACTAGTCAGGGGTACAGGCTTGTCTCAGTCCATGGCGAACGCGGGTGACAACATCATCTGTCAGTAATACACGACCTAGTCTTTCTCTAACAACCCTTGGTATGTTGATACCATTTGCTTTATGCTCAATAACCGGTGTCTAGAGGGAATGAATGCAACTCAAAGGACAACACTAAGAATGAAGAGTTCTCATTACATGCTCAAAGGAGGGTTTCTATACAGGAAGAATTTCAAAAGAGTATACCTGCGATGCCTTGATCAGTAGGAGGCTAAACATGTGATCTATGAGTTTCATGGGAAACATGGCATAGGCCATGGGTTTGTAGATTCATTGGTGCACTAGATCCTCATATCTGGTTATTACTGGCCGTGTGTATTCAAAGATTCCCATCAGCATGTGAGAACATGTCACATATGTTAGATTTTTGCATCAAAAGAATGCCATGCAGCCATGCCATTGTAGCCTATCTACGAGGTGAGGCCATTTGCCCAGTGGGCACTAGATTTTATTGGGGTGATTAACCTAAATTCTTCTGCAGGACACAAGTTTATTTTGACTGCTACTGATTACTACATAAGGTGGACAGAGGCTATACCCTGCAAGAACAACACAACAGAGGCAGTGATCAAGTTCCTCACCAAATGCATCACTACAAGGTTTGGGGTACCCTTCGCTCTGGTATGTGATAATGGCTCTGCCTTTTCTTCTGCTAAGTTTATTTCGTGGGCATATGACCACAAAATTGTCTTGAAGTATTCTTCAAATTATTACCCACAAGGAAATGGAGTTGCAAAATCAACCAACAAGAATCTCTTAGGGATAATTAAGAAACTGTTAGAAAACAATCCTAGAGACTGGCATACCTAGGTGAGATTTGCATTATGGGCAGATAGAACTAGGATTAAGGCCACTTTAAAGACCTCACCATTCAAGCTAGTATATGGCCAAGAGCCTGTATTCCCTATCCATCTACAAATACCTATCATTGAGTTCATGCAAAATTTCTACTGTAGTGATAATAGGATAGAAATAAGACTAGCTACCTTGTTGAAATTAGAAGAGCAGAGAGATGGCGCCTTGAAACAATTCTTTAGGCAGTAGGCTATTGTCAAACGTTGGTTTGACAAAAGAGCCAAGATCAAAACTTTTAGGATATCAGACCTTGTGTTGTTATGGGATAAATCCAGTGAAAAGAAGGGCAGTCACTAGAAATTTGACAAGCTTTGGCTAGGCCCTTATCAAATTGCTAAGATCCTGGGAGAGAATGCTTTCAGACTGAGCAGTTTAACTGGAGAACCTGTTCCCTTGCCTATCAATGGACAGTTTCTAAAACACTATTTTGAGTCGTGAAGTTGGTACTTTTGCTGGGTGTTCATATGTGTAAATAATTTTGTTCTTTATGTGAATAATCTACTGCTCTTTGTGTAAGTAGTTTGCTCTTTTCTTTGTAAATAATTTTCTATTTGTTTGTTTGTCCTCTCTTGCTCTCTTTCTATTTCCTTTGTCCTTTTTGTTTCTATTTTTTTTTGTTCTTTGGGGTTTATCTGTTCTTTCCCATCTTAAAATGGTCGTTGTTATCTTGAGCATACTTTGGTTGTTAGGAGAGAAATGGTTGAGGTATTTTTAGGTTTACTGATTGGGTGATTTTGTCCTAAAATTTTGCTTTATGCCCATTGTCAGCAAGAGTTGTGGAAAGTTTTGAAAACAAGGTGCAAAGTAAATGACCTTCATTAGCTCCCCTAAATCTGTCACAAATCATTAAGATCATCTCCTCTTGTAATGGTATATTTGTCCTAGGATGATAGTGTTGTAAGATTTCAGTGAAAAATTTGATCTCCCAATTGCTGTTATGAGGTCCATGGTAGTTTTCAACCCAAATCAGATGTCAAACATTTGACATATTGAGAAAAAATTGATTGAATGAAATATCTGAAACTCTATGAGAAAAAAAGAAGAACTGTTTAAAGAGAAAAGAAGACTCAATATGAATGGGTGATTCCAGTATCTCTACCAGGAATATGGATGCCTGACTGGCAGTAGAGAAATGTTGTGAGAAAACAAGAGGTATCTTCGTCAGGGCTATGGACACCTGATTGGCAGCGGAGCAATGCCCAGGATATCATTGCACAACTATCGAAGGGAATCAACTCATGTAGCTCAAATCTTGCACATTGTTGTTCGAAAGATGAAGAAAACTTTACAAAAGAGTGATGCACAATCAAGCAAACACATGGATTTCAGGGGTAGCCAGTGATGATTTACATTTAGATTTTAGCTCAACCTTGGTTGTTATAACTGACCCAACTAGAGTTGTGATGTTCATGAACCAGGAGTTCTGGGTAGCTGAATCCTTCAGTTTCGTGAAAATGGTTAAACCATTTTCCCAACCGAGTCACCATTTGTTATGCCTTGCATAACCACCCCATTTAATTCTAGAACAAAATGGGTCCCCCTTTCTTTTTGGTTTCTTTGCCTTTGTTATTTGCTTTTGCTCTTGGGGTTCTTCTATTTTCTTCCTGAGTTGTCTACTGGTTCTGTTAAATTTTGGTTCTGTTTCAGCTTGAGTTGGTTTTCTTCTTGCTAGAAATTGAATGGAATTATCATAAAAAATAGTGTATCTTAGGATAATATATCTTATGTGCTTCTGAGGACTGATGGGGACTCCATTTTGTAGGACCAAATCACACACATGATGATATTTTCCAAGGGAGCTCAGTTGGAATGTATTCCTCAGTCCAGTTGGTCATAATTTTCCTCTAAGAAGAAAGTCGGCAAGACCTTGCAAATGTCTTGTCAACTACTAGTGCACTTGGTTAATAGGCATCTATGTTGCCTATCGGAAAGACATAAATCATTGTCCCGACGACTAAGAGTTTCCCATCGGCATGAAAATCTCCTTCGGAGAGAGGTCTCAGCAAGATCTTTGGGTCTCACCGACTGGCGACAGAGGGATGCACATATCGGTCGAAGATTTTCCTTCAGGAAGAAGTCTCGGTAACTTCTTCATGTCTCACCGACTAGCGTATATGGAGAGGACACTTTGGCGAGAGTTATTCCTTCAGCGGGTGAACTTGCTAAGCACCTTGTGTCTTGCCGACCACCGATAAGGATGTATCTCGGTGAGAAAATTTTGCGGCAGAGAGATGTCTTGGTGAGTACATTTGGTCTTGCTGACAAAGCATAGGAGGAGGTCCCACCAAAGGTCTGAGCCCAGCGATAATTTTTCCTTTGGCAGAAGGTCTGGCCGAAACAAAAAAGTCTTACTGAAAGGTCAGTATTCGATATGACAAGAAGGGCTTGGGGAAAGGTCTCCCCGATGTGGGATTGTCTCGCCGACATAAAATGAAGGCCTCGGGAGAAGGGGATTCCATCGCCATGAGGTCTCGGCGAGATCTTTATGTCTCACCAATAAGATGTGCCTTCGGGGAGACTGGATGCATTCAGCGTGGTGTCTGGGTGACTCTGAAAGGTCTCGCTGAAAGAAATTCAAGCTAAGAATGAGCTCCCTGAAGGACTAAGGGGGCTCGGCATAATGTCTAGCCGATAGTGAGGAGTCTTGCCAAAACAAGGTGAGCCCGGTGAGAATAAAGGGAATTCGATAAAAGGTATCAGCGACCTGGGGATCTCTCGATGATAGGATGTAGATTTTAGGGTAATGTATCCCCGAAATGAAGGGAGTCTCTCCGACATGGGTGTGCTCGCTAGAGAAAGGAAGACATCGCCATGAGGTCTCACTGACCTGATAGGGTCTTACCGATACAAAACAAACTCAGGGTGGCTCGCTATGACGTCTCCCTAACTGATGTTAGTCCTACCGATAGCGATGGACCCACCAATAGAAAAGGGGATATCGGTATAACCAAGGGGAGCTCGCCATGACCTTGTGCTGATTGAAAATTCTTGCCGAAAGGGAAAAGGAGCTCGAGCCTGGAGAAGAATAATGAGCTCAGCAAGAAAAGGAGGCATCGCCATGAAGTCTCACTGACCTAGTAGGGTATCACCGAAAGGAAATAAGCCCAGGGAGAATAAAGTGATATTGCCAAAAGGTCATATCGACTGGTGCACGCTATGTCGATAGCTATTAACAGGCAAAATCGCATTAGGGAGACACGATTAGTGTCTCACCGACATGTGATTCAATGTGGACCACCTTTGACCGCCTGATAATCCTGCGTGGTGTATGTCTAACCAATTAGAAGAAGCTAAAAGAATGGCCTATTGGCCATTAACTGATTGACTACCTCTGTGAAGGAAGACCAACATAATGCAAACGACATGGACTCCTTCTGAAAGTGATGGATCAGCTCGGGTGATGATGTTCAGATCTAGCAACGAGTCTGATGATGCTTCCAAAAGATGGTCAACATGCAGAAAGGTCTCGAACATAAAGGATGTCGAAGGAAAGAAGAAACCATGACTCGCAGGGACAGCTATAGTGACCACTGGCGAGAGGCTGATCAGTATTAATGGAAAAATGCTTTTAGAGCATTCAAGGCGGCCCCTATGGAGCTCAAGGATGGACACGAGAGGCCAAAGTAAATGCGGTAGCTGCAAAAGATCTAAGAGGATTCCTAGAATAATCTCTCATCAACATGGACAGCATGGATTCACATTGAATGCGGCTTTGACTCTCTTTAGAAAGATCTGAGAGCTGACTCTCTTGGAAGCAGATATTTTGTAAACCCTAATGCAAGGGGGACAACGCATTCTTTTTGTTACACTCTATATATATATGGAATTCTTGCCTCTTTGTAAGGCTTAGATTTTCTAAGGTTAGAACTTCTAGGGTTACAAAAGTTAGAAGAAGTTTTAGAATACATAGGGAAATAGAGGAAAGATAGAGGAGACAGAACTACATCCTGATTCTTTGTAATAGGAGTTTCTTTTGTCTTCTTAGTTAGGAATTAGATTTAATAGAAGCCAATAATGTATCTTTCAAGTTTTCTTAATATAAATGGAAACAATTTGGAGTCATAGATTTTCTATACACTTGTGATTGTGCCAGCTTTGTAATTGTTGCTTATCTGTTTCACTAACAGTAGAAGCAACCAGATCTTAATCTACTTTAGATTGTGTTTCAGAATGGTGTTTATCTTAAGTTAATCATTTGATTTGTAAAGCTTTCAATGAATGGAATGTTATTTTTGCATTTTATTTAAAATGGTAACTAGTACTATGTTGTAGAAATCAGCACTGTGAATGAATGCAACTATGTGTTAATCACTAGTTAATTTTGTTCTTCAGTTTTAGTTTACAATTCCTTGAAGGATAACAAGTCTGGTTAAGATAGGTGAATTATCGTTCTTTCTGTCCCAAAGCTCTGACCCATCTTTTTATATTTCTTTAAAGCCCTTGGTTAGAGTAGGTTTAAATTCATGCTTGATCTTAGAACAATCCAGAAGCTCACACCAGTAGGCCCCTTGAACATTACTGTTGCATTGACCACTAAGCAACATCAGCACAGTTGAGAACCAACTATAAAGACCTTGGGAGCTAAGATATCCATGTGTTATACTTCTCTTTCAGGAGAAACAAAATAGCAATATCCTATTTGACTATTGTTGTGTCATTTGGACCATCAACAATACAACATATAGTAATCTATATTTTAAGATTGAAAATGATTAAATCTTGATTTTAGTTGTATATGTTGATGACATTATTTTTGGAGGAAATGAAAATATGTGCAATATGTTTGTTTAAGAGATGTAGAAATAATTTGAAATGTCCATGTTTGGAGAGATGAATTTCTTTCTTAGGCTATAGATTAATCAAACAGAGAAAGGAATTTTTATTTCATAGGATAAGTATGTGAAAGAGATGTTGAAGAAGTTTGGGATGGATGGTTCGAAACCGGTATGCACTCCTATGGTGACTGGTTTCAAATTGGGTAAAGATGATGATTCATCTAAGGTTGATCAGAGAAAGTATAGATCTATGATTGGTGGACTATTGTATTTGACTACTACTAGACTAGATATTATGCATGTTGTTTGTCTTGAGGCTAGATTTCAAGAAGATCCTAAGGTAACACATGTTGCCACTATTAAGAGAATATTCAAATATTTGAATGGAACTTCAGATTATGGATTATGGTATCCTAGATATACCGATTTTACTCTAAGTACCTATACAGATTCAGATTGGGTTGGATTTGTAGATGATAGAAAGAGTACAAGTGGTGGTGCATTCATTCTTGGTTACATATTGGTGGTATGGTTGAGTAAAAAGAAATATTTAGTCTCCTTGTATACTACTAAAGCTAAATATATTGTTGTTGCATCTTGTTGTACACAAGTTTTATGGATGGAACATATATTAAAAGATATCATAATGGTGTATGATGATCCTATTTCTATCTTCTATGATAATACAAGTTCAATTAACATTTCAAAGAATCCTATGATGCACTTGAGAATGAAGTATATATCTATCAGGTATCATTTCTTGAGAGAGGTCACGAAGAATGAAGTAAAGCTTGAGTATGTTCTGACGAAGGATCACAATGTTGATATATTTATGAAGGATATTCCTAAAGACACTTTTGAGTATCTATAGGATAATTTAGGGGTCATTACCCCTCCTTTCTTGAACTATATGCATATAGAGATGCATTAGTCTAGTGGATCTATCTTTCTTTTGGACTGGTGTTTTGGTGGCTACCTCTTAGGGGGAGTAGGTAGTGTGAGGTGTTGTCATTAAGAGTATTTTTTTCTATGTCATAGGGGACCTCAATGTAAAATACCATTTTCCTTTGCAATTGATGTCAAAGGGGGAGAGGAAGCATGTGAAAATAGAGAGGAAGACAAAAAATAGAAAGAGGAATAATATAAAAGACTATCTACTAAGGAGGAGAAGTAAAAAGGTATAAAAATAAAATTCTTGAGAAGTGTATTTGAAGCTAGTATGGTGTCTTTGATGGTTTTTCACATCATGTGTTTCCATCAATGACAAAGGGGAAGATTGTTGCAAGAATGGAAAGAATGAAGGTTTTTTCATTAATGTCAACTAGTCAATTAGTTATCAACTGATTCATGTTGTCATTAGTGTCATGGTTGCATATTATCGGTTGTATATGTTGAGGATAATGAGAAAATTGTAATGAATATATGTTGCAAGTGTTCAATGGTTGCTTCAGGTTTTTCTCTAGTATTTTTTCTTATGTTTGTATGGTTTAGATATGTTGGTCATGGTTGTTGAAAGATACTATATCCATATTTTTGTCTATTGATTCATTGTATAGTGCAAGGTATGTTCACCAGTTGTGAACTATAGTTTTTGTGTTTTTGGTTGAGGTCTAGGAGAAATGTTGCTGGTCTGTATTTGTCTTTGTTAAAGTCTTATGACTTGTGGTTCTATACTTGAGTTTTTTTTATTGTATTGAAGATAATTTTGGTATTTGGAAAGTTAGTGCTTAATTATTCTATGTGTTTTACAGTAGTTTGGTTGACCTTGTGTTGAACACTATCTTTGGAGTTGATGAAGACTATTAGATCTATTTGGGCCCTTATGAATCATGTGTTTGGGCTACTCCCATTCTGATTCCACCCTAGGATGTTTGGCGTCGACCTAATTTGAATTTTAATTTGGATGGCTAACTTTGGATATGTTTCAAAGTTGAAGATGGTATAAATACAATATGAGTTAGTGTTGAAATAAAGGATATAAAGAGGAAAGAGAGATAATTGTAAATAAAATAGAGAAAATAGATGCGAGATTGATGTGAATCAGTGAGTGTGTGTGATGCAAGTGTGGAAAATCAATACAAATCCTAAATGTTGAGTTTTCAAATGTAGTGAAAAAAAGGTGTACTCTATCATTCATGCATGTCTACAAGTGGTTAAGAAAATTGTGGTTGATCTCTTCATTGCATTGAGATTATCTTCTCTCCTTAACATATCTCTTCTATCTTCTTGTATCTCTATAGTAGTGAGCCCTTCGGGTTGTTAGCCCTATTGGATAGTGAGTCCTGATTTAGATGGTGAGTTCTTGTATTGGAAGTGAGCCTTGTTTCTTAGGTAGTGAGCCTCTTGTAATCAATTTTGATATTCTCTATAGTGTGAATTAATCCTCATTGTGGTTTTTCCCTTATTGGTTTTTCCATGTAAATCTAGTGTTATTGTGTTTATGTGATGGTTTTCAGTCTCTACACTAGTATTTAATGCTTAATCAATTAAACAATGTTAAGGATTAGTTTTGGTGAATGAATTAAGGTTTAAATCTATGACAACTTATTCACCCCCCTCTTATTTGTCTTGTTCAACAAGCTATGTGTAATAAATTTTTAGAAGAGATGCAAAAAGAATTTGAGATGTCAATTTTTGGAGAGATGAATTTATTCCTTGGGTTACAAATCAATCAAACAAAAAAGGGCATTTTCATTTTTTAGTCAAAGTATGTCAAATAGATGTTGAAGAAGTTTGGAATGGAAGACTCCAAAATGGTATGCACTCTTATGGTGACTAGTTACAAATTGAGAAAATATGATGATTCACCTAAGGCTTATCAAAGCAAGTATAGATCTATGATTGGTGGACTACTATATCTAACTGCTAATAGATCGAATATCATGCATGCAATTTGTCTTGTGGCTAGATTTCATGAAGATCCTAAGGAGACACATGTTGCATTTTCGAAGAGGATATTTAGATATTTAAAAGGTACTCTAGATTATGGCTTATGGTATCTTAAGGATACTGATTTCACATTAAGTGCTTACAAAGATGTAGATTGGGTTGGTTGTGTTGATGACAAGAAAAGTACAAGTGGTGGTACATTATTTCTTGGATGTAGATTGGTGTCTTGGTTAAGTAAGAAGCAAGATTTTTTTCTTTATCTACTATAGAGGATGAGTATATTGCAACATCTTGTTGCACACATGTATTGTGGATGAGATAGACATTGAAGGATATCAAAGTAATGTATGATGAGTCTATTTCTATCTTTTGTGACACTACAAGTGCAATTAACATTTCAAAGAATCCAGTGATGCATTCAAGGAAAAATCATATATCAATCAAGTATCACTTTCTAAGAGAAAAGGTTATGGAGAATGAGGTGAAGCTTGAATATGTACCTACAAAGGATCATATTGTTGACATATTCACTAAGGCTCTTCTTAAGGATACTTTTGAGTATCTTCAGGAGAAGCTGGGGATTATTTCCCCTCCTTATTTGAACTAAATGCATATGGAGATGCATCAGTCCAATGGATCTATGGATTCATATCTTTTCTAGACTAATATTGGCGGATACCTCTCATGAGGAGTAGGTAGTGTCATGGTTTTTCATTATGTAGAGTTGTTGATTTGGTTGGGTGTGCTCCTAAGGGGAAGTATTTACATCAAGTATCTTGATTCAATGTCAAAGGGTGAGAATAATACAAAACATTGTATCCTTTTCCATTGATGACAAAGGGGAATAACGTATCATGTGAGAAAGTTCTTCTACTGAGGGGGAGAGAAAATAAAATCATAAGAAAATGTTTTTAGTTCTATTGTGTTATTTCTGATGGTTTTTCACATCATGTGTTGTCATCAATGATGAAGGGGGATATTGTTGCAAGTATGAAGGTGTTGTCATTGATGTCAACTATGTATTGGGGAAGTGTTGTGAGTACATGGAGCTATCTTTGTGTTGCAGTGTCTAGAGATGTGTTGGAATGAAGTAATCTGCTAAGATGGTGTCTCTGGTACTTGGTTTCCAAGTGATTTTGAGAAAATTTAATAAATAGAGAAAACGCTTGTGTAAGTGTTCAGAATATGCTCTAAGATGTGCTCCATATTTCTTCTGTGTTGATGCTATGCATGTGTGGATCTAACATGTTGTTCAAGGTTTTTAGTAGTTGTTATATCTTGAGTTTGGGTTTCTGGATTGTTGCGCAAAGTAAGATGTATTCACTAGTGTGTGAACTAGTTTTTAGTGTCACTTTTTGTGGTTTGGGAGAAATGTATTTTCTCTGCATTTCTCTGCAATTTGGTATTGGATGGTGCAGATCTAGGAAGTTCCTTATAATGTTTGTATCTTTTAGTATCATGGTTTCACTTAACTTGGTATAGTATAGTGTGTGTTTCATGAGTTAGTGTACAAATATGGTTAACTAGATATTCTCAGTTGAAGTATTCCTATGATGAGAATTTGGATGAAGCTCTTGTTGGATCTCAGGTGGTTCATGGATTGTTCTAGATCATGTTCAAGTGAATTTTTTTGTTCATAATTTTTGGATTGATTTAAGGAAGTGTGTACTTAATAGTTTTATGGTGTTTAGCATGGGTATTGGTAGACTTGGTGTTAACACGACATGTGAAAATTTTGGAGGCATATTGAGGTGTGTTAGGGCATATTTGGGTCATAACTAAGGATTTATATAGGTCACCTTCACTCCTATCCACCACAGGAATGTTTGGGTGCTAACCTAATTTTAAATTTTAAATGTAATGGATAGTTATCAACATTCAGAGAATTTTTTCAAGGTTGAGAATGATATAAATAAGAGTGGTGTTGTTGTAAGATGAAAGAAGATGCAAGATAGATGTGAGATAGATGTGAGTGATGAATGTGATGTGAATTGTAGAGTTTTAGATGTGAATATGAGCAGAGTAGTATGAACTTCAAAGTGTTGGATTTATGAATGTAGAGAGCTGAAGGTGTCCACAATATTTCATACAAGGCTATGAAAAGTGTTGGAGAAATTGTGGTGGATTCTTTGTTGCATTGAGAAGTTGTTCTCTATGTAAAATTTCTCTTCTATATTCTTTGTTTCTTTCTATGGTAGTGAGCCCTGGCTATGAGACTTTTGGACAGTGTGTCCTATTCTAGTAGTGATCCCTTGTATTGGTTTTGCAATTACTTATATTGTGAGCTAATCCTAACCATGGTTTTTCCCTCATTGGGTTTCCCACATAAATCTAGTGTTCTCTTCTGTATGGTGTTGTTATTTTAGTTTTTATTATTTGCATTTCATGATTACTCATTTTAATAGAATAAGAGTTTAGTGAATGCTAGTGGATCTTATTACTATTAGGGGTTTTGATGTTTTAATTTTCTACAACTTATTCACGCCCTCTTAGTTTTATTTTCATTCAAAAATATTGGTATGCTCAATATGTTGAGATAAAACATATGTTACATACTAGAGTAGACTATGATAACTATGAGTATTCAATAGGTTATGTGGTTATTTTTGGCACTTTTCTATATATATCTAATAAGAAAGAATGGTTTAATTGTATTTGACGATTATGGAAGACAAAATAAAATTATAATTCCACTTCTCACATTTGGTAGTGGAAAAAATATACTTGTTAGATATCAAGCGAAATCTAGAGTGTAAATTATTAACACTTATGATGCATCAATTAACAAAATCTAAAATAAATAAATGAATATCACTTCTAAATTTCTTATTAGACTTATTCCAAGCCTCATTTATTGTACATGTATATATTTTATTAATGAATATACTAATACACACTAATCTTTCTCTACTAGGGAGTATTTAATGTTCAAATTCCACATAACTCAATATTAATTTCAAATCTTGATTTACTCATCTTGCAACTAACAAAATATTTTTTATAGCTTTTTAAATGATCCCTCATATGATCTAATTAAATAATTTATACACATAGTACACCAAACTTTCATGTCAAGGTTTCACATTGGTTAAAATAAAACACACAAGGATATGACTCCATTAGACATGTTTCGTCTTATTGAGATTGTGTAAGAATTTTATATATTGCAACCGATATGATCACCCTATAATATGGAATCTAGATTCATATCATTATCCCATATGTATTTTTTTAACTAAGCATGTTCTATCACCTATAAACTATCCACTACATTTATCAAGTATTGTCACATCAAATTGATTTATTTACATATAGTCAAATATTTATCTTTTCATATGCAAATTGATTTATTTACATATAGTCAAATATTTATCTTTTCATATTTTTAGGGTTCTTGAATTGATGTGTAGTAGAATGATTAAAAATTCATAGAAGAAAATGAATATCTTTAATTAATAAATAATTAAAATAACTTGGAATAAAAATTATTTGAATTTACACATCCACTCCTCCCATTTCTCATTTGTATGCTAGATAGTATTTATGATTGTGTCAGATTTATAATGATAGTTTCATACTTAGCAACTAACACAACATTTTTATTTGATGAATTTATCCATCCTTACCTACAAAAGTATAATCTTATCTACTTGATGACAACAAAAGTAGATGAACCTCATCAATGTTGGGGAGTGAGTTAGCAAATATGGGGACTAAATTAGTAATATCCTCTCTCTAAAAATATATATTCATTTTACTCCATTGGTATCCATAATGATTGGAATGCATAAATCCACTAGATGCTAGAATTATTGTAGCTTCTCCTTCACATCTATTTTCAACTTATCCATCTAGGGTACATTGTTATATAATATTTTTGATATACTATATGTATCGATTATGGATTGAAATATTCCCTTAGATAATTTTTCATTATTGTAAACGTTTATTAAGAATACTCTTGGAAATCATTCAATATTTATTTTATTTCAATTTGGCCAAAAAATTATTTATCTTGATTCATTGAGGATACCTTCACAGATATTCCATAATTCATTAGCCATTCTCATCAAGTTTTGAACTCTATAATTCAATATAAAATTTATTAATTTTTTAATATTTTATTTTATAGGGTTACACCTCAACACACATATGTTTAACTCCATTAGATATCAAATTACAAAGCTAAATTCTAAAGTAGAATAACTCAAACCAGAAAATGAATAAGACTCAAAGAAAATTAAATTTTCTATCCCCCTCTTTAAAATTGCATAAAGTTACATTATTAATGCAATAAATGTAACCCATAATATGCTAGAAAATATCAAAATATAATAGAGGAAATATACATCAATTTAATCAAAGATAATATATAATATTCCTAAATATTTAATCTCTGGTCCTTTTATATTCCAAATATATTAGAACTTTACTGATATGTATATATAATTATATTATTAGTACATGGATTGAGTAAGAGTATAAAACTTTTAGATAATTCGTATTTATTCTTGTAAGAACAAATATATTTCATCTACATCCCTATCATATGGCTTAGGGTTGAATGATTATATGAAACAATCTCTAACAATTGAGGATTTACAAGATGATCTTAGTCATGTATTCTTAAATCATTGATCTAGACCTATCCTATAATGCTAAGAATTAAAACATAAATAAAATTTAAATAAATTAATTAACTTCCAAATATACTATACATAAACCAAAAAAATATTAAACTATTGAAGAAATTTAATTTTTATTTAAGTGTATGTTATTATTTGAACTCATGGTGTATTCATGTTCTTAAGAAAATCATTTATTGAAAATTTACAATTTATATTTACTCTTTGGATGATAGGTGTAAGAGACTATCAAGTTTATCCATTGCCTAATATTACATGGTATCCTTAGAATAATCAAATTATGGAATGAAATAGTGATAATCTTACACATGAAACTCTTATAGCTATAATTATCTAGCTAAAATTTATAAATATACCTAAAGCTATAGATATGCTATCAATTTGAGTTATGATGGATTCTAGATAGTGGATATTTTTAGATGTACATGACAACTAAGAGGGGGTGAATCAATTGTACATTAAAAAATCCAATCCCTCATTAGCTTTCAAAACCTTATCAACATTTAAACCCTCATTATGCATTACCAAAATGTAAACATGTTAAATCATAATGTAAACACAACCATACACAAGAGAAAACTAGATTTACATGGAGTAAACTAAGTAGGGAAAACCCATGGTGAGGATTAGCTCACATATATATGAATACCAACACCAAATATAATAGTAAAGGGCTCACTGCCCAAAAGAGAAGAAAGTTTGACTGTCAAGGGATCACTACCAAAAAGAAATTGTTGTCCAAAAACAATAAGAAAGAATAAGACTATTACAAAGAGATTCACTATCTCAGAGCAACATGAAAACTCCACCACTACAACTCTACACCTTCCACAACCTTTGGCTCATTACCTCCAATAGCTTTAGGTACACTAAATATGTAGACCCCTTTCTCTTGCTACATCTAGAGTCATATTGATACAAAGCTAGGAGGATTCAACAAAACATCTCATAAACCTTCAATAATAATCCAAAACAATCTTTGTATAACACATGCTATTAGGCATTGTATATCACATTGGAAACATAACTATGGCAGCCCACAATGTAGTGCAATGAACAGTCATTAATAACTTCTACAAAAACAATAATGAAGACAATATTTCTGGTGAGATTGAAGAAAAAATAGTTATAGAATTTTCCTCAAATTTTTATAAAGATCCAATGGTGGAAATGAAATTTATTGTATTTTTCCCAAAACTGCAAACCCTAGGTAGGGTTCGGACCTGCCCTCACAAAAAAGGTCATAACTTATTCAAATATTAAATAAATTTGATGAGACTTGAAGAAAATGAAAGTATATTCACATAGAAAAAAAATCCAATTGGCTTCAGATCCAAAATATAGACTTTACAATCCATACCAACACATTTTTCAGACTATAAATTCTGCACAATATTGTTAGAATAGGTAGTCTCACCAAAATAGTCATATCTTCCACAAAACTTAATAAAATTCAAAGAGATAAAAATAATTGGAAACTAGAAACAAAGCTATTTCCATCCATATATGATAATCCATTATTTGAGTCCATACCAGGCCATACAAAGCACAACTTTGGCTTGGAAACAATGTGAAAATCAGAAAATGCACAAAATTTGAGGTTTCCATTCATCAAACTTCAAAAAACAATGTCCCCAACCCCCAATTCGAGTTTTGGAGGGTGTATTTATAAATTTACAACCACAAACAACCATTTTAAACTACCTTTTGATTAGTTTGTTGACAAAACACCTTAATAACACTTTTTGACAAGTTGCTTGACAACATTCTTGAGCAACTTTTACAATTTTTTACAATATGGAACAACCTTAAACATTATTTGAAAAATGACTTAAAATGTGACTTCCTAAGACTCAAAAACATCTAGAATGGTTTGATAAATCTTATTATAAGACTCAATACACAAAATAGAGAAAATATTTACAAATGGCCTCATGGAGGTAAGAAATCAAACAGGTGCTCTTGCACCACATATGTATTTAATATCACACTTGATCACATTCAAATCTCACACACACCACACACCATATCAAACACTTCACCTTTCATTTATACCATCCAAGACCTAAAAAATCTTAATTAGGTCAGCCCCAATGAAACTTATGCACCTTAAACATGTAACTCCAAAGTAGGTTGGCACCAAACACTTCCATAGTGGAAAGAAGTGAAGGTAGACCATGATAAGGGTTAACTAGGATCAAAATCTACACTCACACACTTTTCCACGCTTCTATAAATAACAAACAACCTTTTCAATTAGCGCTAGCATGACAAGTCAACCAAACCTACACTAGCACTAACAAGACACCACATACACATCTCTATAGGTCCAAAAAAAACATAAAAACCATATAGAAAGACTTCACAACATATTGGAATATTCCAACATCAAGACATTAGACTGCAACACTACCTCAACCACCTGAAACTAAAGAACACTTTCATTATATGCAACTAGACACACTGCCACATACCAAAACTTATGAATCTAAGCTTGTGAAACATCTGAACACTGGAAAATTCAAGGGAAAGAAGTTACAAAAAATATTAGCACATTCCCAAATCCACAAGACAAGAAAAAATACAAAGAAATGTGTATCAACTCCATTTCTCCCAGATAATCTTCTTCATAGACAAACACACTATCAAACACAACTTCCACTACATAGAATGATCTAGAACTTGAAACTCTAGATATAACACCTTTGAACGCCTCTAATCAACCTATCCAAACTAAAAAAGCACATATTAAAACATGAAGAAATGCACAACATAACACTAAACACACCTCTATCACCTTGCACACTCTTTTATTCATTTTTTTTAAATCACTTGGAAAATAAGTGAACTAGTTGCGTCAACAACACTACAAATATTTCCTCAACATATCTTCAACACCTGCAACACCTCTTCAATACCACAAATACTTCTTAGCATAACCATAGTAGAGTTTGACATCCAACCACAATACAGATGACAACATAGTGCAACACTCTCCAACAACTCCAACAATCTCCATAGTACGTGTTCACAATAATATGACATCAAACCATAGCACATCCACACTAGGGGTTGAAATTAATGAAAACACTATTGGAAACACCTAAAATCTCCAATAACTCTAAGTTTCTAGTAATCTCCCCCTTTGTCATTGATTGCAACACCTGCACTGAAAACCATCAACAACACATCAAGTAGCACTCCCTCTTTCTAGGGCATCTCTTACACTTCTACCACTTTCTTAGAATTCACTGTCTTTCCTTTTACCTTTGTACCATAGGAAACACTCTCTCCCCCTTACTTGATGAGTTTTCCAAGCTCCAATTTCTCTCCCCCTTTTAGATTAACCCCAAACTTCTACTAGAGATACTCAAATGTATCATTTGGAAGAGCATTTGTGAAAATATCAGCAACTTGATCCTTTTTAGGAACCTACTCCAACTTCACCTCATTCTCTACAAATTTCTCTCTTAGAAAGTGACACTGGATAGAGATGTGGTTTGTCCTTGAATGCATTACTGGTTTTTTTGAAATATTGATAGCACTTGTATTATCACATAAAATAGAAATAGGTTTATCATATTACACCCTAATATCCTTTAATTTCTACTTCATCCACAACACCTTTGTGTAGCAAGATGTTGATGCTATATACTCCGCCTCTGTAGTAGATAATGACACTAAATATTGCATCTTTCTCAACCTAGAAACTAATCTATTTCCAAGAAAGAAATCATTTCCACTTGTACTTCTTCTATTGTCTACACAATCTACCCAATCTGCATCTATGTAAGGACTTAAGGAGAAATTAGTATCCTTAGGATACCATAAACCAAAGTTTGGAGTGTCCTTCAACTATCCAAATATTCTTTTGACTGCTACAACATGTGATTCTTTGGGATCTTCTTGAAATATTTCCATGATACAAACTTAATGCATGATATCTGGTCTATTAATAGTTAGATATAACAATCCACCAATCATTGATCTATACTTTCTCTGACCAATCTTACTAGATTCATCATTTTTTCTCAACTTGCAACTAGTAAACATGGGAGTACATACCAATTTAGAATCATCCATTCTAAACTTCTTTATCTCCTTAACATATTTTGATTGTGAAATGAAAATACCTTTCTCTAATTAATATATTTATAACCCAAGGATGAAATTCATCTCCCCACACATTAACATCTAAAACTCATTTTATATCTCCTCTACAAACCTCTTGCACATACCTTCATTTCCTCCAAAGATAATTTCAGCAATTTATAGATCAATTTCATCATCATCATCTAATAATTGAAAGAATTTAGTTGTTCCATGTACACCTCTTCTTCTAACTCACCATTCAAGAATGCATACTTCACATCCATCTAATATACCTTGAAGTATTTATGTGCTACAAAAGCCAAAAAAAATCCCAATAGCTTCCATTCTTGCCACCAGAGAAAAAGTCTCTTATAAATCTATTCCTTCCAATTGTGAGTAGCCTTGCACACAAGTCTAACCTTATTTCTGGAAAATTTTCCATCCCCATTCAACTTTTTCTTGAAAACCCACTTAAATTCTATCACATTCCTGTTTACTAGTCCTAGGACCAATTCCTAGGTCTGATTCTTCTCAATCTATTCCAACTCTTCTTTAATAGCTTTGAAACAATTCTCATCTTTGCATTCCTCAATTATAGTTTTAGTTTCTACCTCAGAACTTAGTAAACAAGATTTTACCTATTCCTCTATCATAGTATTTTTTCTTCTTATCAACACACTTTTTCTCTTATCTAGATAATGATTTTATCTTCAAAATGATTCTTTTGCACATACTTAGGAGTCATAGGGATCTTCCCCAGAGCTTCTTCCTCTTCAAATTTCATCTCTTTTTCTTTCTCTTCATCCTTTCCTTCTTCACTATAATGGGGTTTATCAGATTCACATCCTTCTATCAGTATTGAGCTCAAATTTGGTTCTTCATCCACTTTGACACTTGCAATTTCAAATATCATCTTCAACCTTTTATTGTAGCACCGATAAGCCTTTCTTTTTGTAGAGTATCCAAGGAAGATTCCTTCATCAAATATTGTATTGAAATTGCCTAAGTTTTCATCTCTTTTGGTATAGCATTTTCTTCCAAACACTAAAATATTTCATAGTAGGAGGTTTTCCATACCATAAATCATAAAAATTATTTGAACTATTCACTCTTGCTTGACCTCTATTGAGAATGTAGATTATGAATTTCTTCTCTCCAATATACATCCAGTAGATTTGCTTTCTTCATCATAGTTCTTGCTTCTTAAACTATCTATTTATTCCATGATCTTTACAAAAAATGTTAAACTTATTGGAGGTGAACCCACTACCTTTGTCAAACATCAATAACTTGATTTTCAAATCCATTTCATTCTCAACCATATATTTAAATTATTTAAACTTATCTGGAGCTTCTGAATTTTCTTTGAGAAATGCCACCCAAGTCATTTAACATGAAATATCTATCACCATGAGAGCTTCTTATTTTGGTAGGTCTACATAATTCTCTATGCACCAACTTCAAAGATGTTGTGGTAGAATATTCTTTAGTTTTAAACCTTTTCTTTTTTTTCTTTCCAAACTAACATTCCTTGCAGATTTCATTGATATGCTTTGTAATCCTTGGAAAAAATCTCACAACTTCAATAGAATCAGTCTTCACTAGGTAATCTAAATTGATGTGACCCATTCTTCTATGTCATAGAAAAATTTCATTGATTTGAGAAAAAGTATTTAACATCACAACATTTGATTTGATAAACATTACCTTCTCTCCTTGTCCATGTGACAACCAAAGTTACAAATCTTCCTTTTTTGATTTCATAACCATCATTGTGAAACACCAAATTGAAACATCTGCTACACATTTTTCCTACACTAAGAAGATTATGCCGAAGACCCTTGACATAAATAACATCATTTTTTTTATGCTTTCCATCAAAACTAATTGAACCTTTTCCATAGATCTTGGTAGAAGTATCATCACCAAACTTAACATACCACCATCATACTTTTGAAGTTTAAAAGACTTACTCTTATCACTTGTCATATGATTTGAGCATCCACTATCAATTATCTAGCAATTCCTCTCCTTTGCATGAAAATTAGTCACCATAGTTCCTTCAATATTATGACCTTTTTCTAGATCACTTTCCTTCACACATCTTTTAATATTAGTGAAATTAGTTCCAACATTTAAAGTGATGAATAAGCATTCATCACTATCTTCATTAGGATAGTTTGATTCCTCATCATCAGATACACCATTGTATTTTTCAACATAATAACTCTTCTTGAAAAATTTAACTTTATGATCCTTGTGTTTTTCATTTGAAATTTTTATTGGAAATTTAGAAGCATAATGGCCTATCTTTCCACAATTAAAACACTTGGGTAACTTACCTTTGTATTTTCCATTGCCCTTTTTCATTCTCCATACAAAATTTGCTTCCACTTCATCAAGATCATCAGGATCTGATTCATCATCCTTCTCTACCTTGCTAACTTTAAAGGTAGATTATTTCTTTTTAGCATCTTGACAAAACTCTCTCAATTCAAAAGAAATTAAAGCACTGAACATGTGATCTCTAGAATATTGATTTGAATTCTAAGCTTCCTTAATAGAAGAATCTTTAGAACTATAAGATTTAGGAAGAGTTCTCAATACCTCTTTCACAACTTCAATTTATTACAAATTTCAACCAAGACCATTATTGGTATTAAAAACTTCATCCACTCTAATCATGTAGGCTATAATGTATTCATCTTCTAACATCCTCATGTTTTCATATTTGGCTTTGTAGTTTTGTATCTTCATTTTCTTGACCTTATCATCTCCTTCATAAATTTTCTACAACTTTGTCGAGATCTCTTTAGTAGTATTTAGGCTTATCACCTTCCCAAGTTTTGAATCTGAAATTCCACACAATATAGAATTTATAGCTTTAACATTTTTCTCATAATCCTTGATCTCATCATCACTTGTCAAATGGTGCAGGAGCACCTTGTTCACTGAATGCCTCCAAAAGGAAAATTTATAAATTTAGAATTTCCAAATGTAAAAAAATGTGGAAAGTTCATGTGAAGGTAATTTTCAATGTAATTGAGTCATTAATAGTTCTCTAGGTGGTCAAAATGATGGAAAATGTAAAACTTGCAAAATTGGCAAAGTTGTCAAATTGGGAAAAGTGCAAAAATGCAAAAAAAGGCAAGAATATGAAGAGTCGAGTGGGTAAATAGAAAGTTTTTTTGATGAATTTGTAAATGAAATTAGTTTAACGGACTAAAGACATCTTTATAAATCATGGAAAAGGCGAGGAAGAGGCAGTCATTGAGTCTTGTAACCAATTTTGGTAATAAAGAGTACCCTATTTCAGTAAACAACATTTCTCTTGTGATTTTTTTCCATATTTTTTGGTCTGTATAGCATCATCAAGTCTTTTTTTCTATTGGTTTTAATATATTAAGGGTGGGACACTTCAAATAAAGAGGTTTGTGAAGATCAATTAGAATTTAATGGTTGGTTGCAAGCCTTTTACTTATAACTGTTTATAACCCTTAAAATAGGGTAATGAGAGTCTTTTAAGCTTTGTACCACCATTCCACTGATGGAAGTTATTTATATTGGTGGAATGGGATTTTTTTAGGTTTCTTTTTTAGTTTATGAATGTGTGTATGTGAATAGGGAATTAATGGTGCAAATTTTTGATTATACCTTTAACATAAATTCTGGGTTTTTCCGTTGAAAATTGATGGTTACAAGTATGGTTATGGAGAAAAAACATGTGCAAGGGCTTGGTAATGGTAGATTAAGATTTTATAGACATAATATCACATTCTTGAAGTGGTGGAAAAGTACTAAGAGGTTTGTAAAGGGTATTTTCAATAAACCCTTGGTTGCTTGATTCTAAATGATGCTTGAATGAGGGTTTTATACTATGTTGCATTATTCAGCTTTTCAATCTCTAAAAGTTGGTGAAATGGAAGTTTTGAAACCTAACTCAATTATTCCTAGGGATATTTGTTTGTTTGGAGTTGAATTGAAGGTACTTCCTTTGAAATTTTGACCTAATTGGTGTGATTTGGCAGCGAACAGTCTATCAGTTCTCTTACTTTTTTTGAAACAATGATATATGAATTTGTGATTTGTTAATTTTGGCATTAAGGGATTCCTAAAACAATAAATTTCTTATGGAAATTCAATGTGGGATGGTTGGCATACCTAATTTAGGCATGTTGCCATACTACTAGGATTTTGGTCTATGAATGCAAGAAAATGGAATTATGTAAGAAAAAAGATATAAGTGATAGATTTTGTGTTGAAACTACTTAAATAATGATGGTAAAGGTGTATCTAGGGCTTGGAAAAGTTCTTGAAGCCAAGTTTGTTGTTTTGAGTGTTTGAGTAATATGAACCCTATGTGCAAAGTAGTGTTTGATTGCAAGAATTAAAGAGTCTGATAGATCAGTGTTATGTGAGTATGTTCCTAGTTTGTTTCAATCAAAAACATGATGAATATAGTGTCTTGGAGGTCTGGTAAAAGGTCTGTAACAAGAATGCATGGTATGTTGTCATTTTTCATTGTGGAGTGAGTTGCATAGAAGAGTAAATTTGGTGCATGTTGAATGAATGTGTGGATACAGAGTTTCCTGATCAAATAGTTGCTTTGTTTCAGTCAATGAAATGTAGATGAAAGTGATTTAAAGTCTATTGAGAGATTTTAAGCAAGATTGAGTGAGTGTTGTCTTTTTTCCTTAATGAAACAAATTGAAATTTTGGGAGTAGTGAATGGTTTGGTTGGTTCAGTCAATTTGATGTTGGTTAAGGTATGTTTGAGTTTGATAAAGGTTTGGAATACTAATGTGGTGA
Organism: Sequoia sempervirens; assembly: GCA_007258455.2. Lineage (NCBI taxonomy): Eukaryota > Viridiplantae > Streptophyta > Pinopsida > Cupressales > Cupressaceae > Sequoia > Sequoia sempervirens. Next base: position 61,888,515 of record VDFB02252616.1, read on the forward strand.
TTTGGCTTATTGGTAGCCTTATAATTTGAAGTGAAATTGATGGATTTTGGTGAATGGGTAAGTGAGTTTTTGATGGATTTTATAATTAATCTTCTCAATTGTGGTTTGGGTCTAAAGAACCCTTGATGGTTTGTGGTTTTTGGTAGATTCTATGCATCATCAAACCATTAGCATGCATAGTACATATAGTTTCAACAAACTTACAGAAACTAAACCCTAGGGAAACTAGAAAGGATTCCATCATGGCTTTATACTAAGAATAATTTTTTCCATAAAAATAGAAGCTTTGACACCCTTCCTGTATGCCATTCAGATCTACCTCAAGTAGTTAATATTTCTCTGAGGAATCACAACTTTGATAACAATTATTAGATGCATAGGAAAACTAAGAGGTGGGGTTGAATCAATTTTACATTAAAATATTCAACACCTCCTTAGATTTCAAAAACTTTTCAACATTTAAACCCTCATTATATATTAGCATAATGTAAACATATGAGACAATAGTGAAAACACAATCACACACAAGAGAACACTAGATTTATGTGAAAAACCCTAGTCCAAAAAAAAACCATAGTGAGGATTAGCTCACATATAAGAATAGCAATATTGAATACAATAGGCTCACTTCCCAAAAGAGAAGAAAGGCTCACTACCAAGAGATCACTACCCAAAAGCATTCACTATTTGGAAGAAATAAGAAAGAAGAATAATATTACAAAGAGATTCACTATCTCAGTGCAATAAGAAAAATACACCACTACAACTCTACACCATCCAAAACCTTTGGCTCACTTCCTCTAGCAACTTCAAGTACACTAAAAAAATGTAGACACCTTCCTCTCATTGCATCCAAAGTCATAGGCATTTAAGGTCACACTTTGATCACCACACTAGATCACATTCCCATTTGACACACTCCTCACACCATCTCTACTACTTCACCTTGCATTTATACCATCCATGACCTAAAAAATATTAATTAGGTTGGCCCCAATAAAACATTTACACCTCAAACAAGCAACTCAAAAATAGGTCAGCACCAAACACTTCCAAAATGGAAAGAATTGAAGTAATACTATGCTAAGGGTTAACTAGGACCCAAATCTGCATCGACATGCTTTTCCATGCTTCCAAAAATAACAAAGAATCTTTGTAATTAGTGCTAGCATGCTAGGTCAACCAAACCTTCACTAGCACTAACAAGCAATCACATACATACCTCTCTAGGTCTGAAAAGAACATGCAAACCACATAGAAACACTTCACAACATATTGGAATATTCCAACATGAAAAAATTACATTGCAACACTCCCTCAACCACCTAAAACTAGAGAAAACTTTCATTCTGTGCAACTATACATACTACCATAGACCACAACTTATGAATCCAAGCTTGTGAAACATCTAAACACCAAAAACTTCAAGGGAAGGAAGTTAAAAAAAATATTAGCACGTTCCTAAATCTACAAGACAAGAAACAATGACATGGAGAAATGTGAAGCATCTTCATTTATATTAGACAACCTTCTTCACAAATAAACACATAGTCAAACACAACTTATTAGATGCCCAATACAACTAATAGTCAGGGGTGAATTAGTTGTAAATTAAAAGATTCAATCCATCATCAACTTTCAAACCCTTATCAAACTTTAAACCCTCATTAAGCATTATTAGAATGTAAATATGTGAAACAAAAATTCAAACACAACCATACACAAGTGTTCACACTATATTTAATTAGAAAACCCTAAGAAGGGAAAAACCCATGGTGATGATTATCTCACATATATATGAAAAGAAACACTGAATACAATAGGATCACTATTAGAGGGCTCACTACCTAGAAAAGAAGAAAGTATCATTTCCCAGGTCTCAATACCTAAAGGACTCACTATCCAAAAGAGAGAAGAAAGAATAAAACTATTATAGAGAGATTCACTATCTCAGAGCAACAAGAAAGATCCACCAATACAACCATATGCCATCCACAACCTTTGGCTCACTACCTCTAGTAACTTCAAGCACACTAAAAAATATAGATACCTTTTCCTCACTGCATCTAGAGTCATAGGAATTTAAGCTCACACTCAAATCATAAATTTGATCACATTCATATCATTACACACATACACACTTACTACAAAAAATTCACCTTGCATTTATACCATCTGTGACCTAAACAATTTGAATTAGGTTGGCCTTAATGAGACATATACAACTCAAACATGCAACACCAAATAGGTTGACACCAAAAACTTTCGTGGTTGAAATAAGTGAAGGCAGACCATGCCATGGGTTAAGTAGGATTCAAATCTACACTAGTATGCATTACCATGTTTCCACAAACAAAAACTAATCTCCACAATTAATGCTAGCATGTCAAGTCGACCAAAGCTACACTAACACTAATAAGTGACCACATACATGCCTCTCTAGGTCCAAAAACACCACAAAGAAAACACCACAAAGACCACATAGAAACACTCAAAAACATTCCAAACTACTCCACATCATCAGAATAACCAACATCACTACCACAACCACCTAAAATAAAGAATACATTCATTTTGTGCAGCTAGACACTATGCTACTAAACTTTAACGCATGAATGAAACCTGTCAGGAAACTTAGTACTCAAAACTCCAAGGAAAAGTAGATATAGAAATTATAAGAATGTTCCCAAATCTTCAAGATAGGAAAAAACAATGTGGATAAATGTAGAGAAATCTCATTTCTCCCAAACAAACACACTATCAAACACAACTTGCTCTGCCACATGATCTAGAATGTGAAACTATGGATATAACAAATTTGAAAACCTCTAATAATCACATAAAAAATACAAAAGAAAATATCCAACCATGAAGAAATGCAAAGCATGACACTAAAAATGCCTCTATCACATGCCACACTCTTTTATCATTTTTTCTCAAAAGAACTTGGAAACTAAATGAACTAGTTGTACCAGCAACACCAGAAACATATCTACAACACTTACAACACCAAAAATCTCTCCATATAAAATATTTATTTCTAAAATATCTACTTAACACCACACTAGAGGTTGACATAAATGACAACACTAAAAACAACATAGTGCAACACACTCACTACTGACATCAATGACAAAACTAAAAAAATATTCCTAAGCATGAATCAAGCTTGCAAAGAAAATGAGTACTCAAAAATTATGACATGAATCAAGATTTTATAACCCAATACTCAAAACTTCAAGTGAAATTAGATACAAACATTATAAGCATGTTACCAAGTCTACAAGATAGGAAACAATAATGTGGAAAAATGTGGAGCAATCTCCTTTCTCCTAGATAATCCTTCTTCACAAAAAAACACATTGTCAAACACAACTTCTTGTTCCACATAATTCAAAAATTGAAACTCTAGATATAAAACCTCTGAACACCTCTAATCATCACATCCAAATGGCACAAGCACATATTTAACCATGAATAAATGTGAAGCATAACATTGAAAAACACCTTTGTCACACAATACACTCTTATCAAATTTTCTTAGAAGAACTTGGAAACCAAGTGAACCAATTGCATCAAAAACACCACAAACATCTCTTCGACATATCTACAACACTTTAAAATCCTAAAATCTCACCGTCAATAATATTTATTTCTACAATATCTACTCAACACCACACTAGAGGTTGATGTCAGTGACAACACTAAAGATAACATAGTGTAACACACTCATTGCTGAAATCAATGATAAGAATGCAACAATCTTCTTGACCATACTGGAGGTTGAAATCAATGATAAACTATTGACATCAATGACAACACCTAAAACATACTTGGAACAATCTCCCCCTTGATCATTGATGACAACACCAACTTTAAAAAATCATCAAAAATAAATCAACTTTGCATCAAGAAACACTCCCCCTTACTAGGGAATCTCTTATACTTCACTCTCTCCTTTTTCCTTTGTTCTTCATATACTATTCTCTCCTCTCACTCTTTCTCTATTTTTCAAGCTTCATTCTCCTCCTTTGACATCAATGGAAAAGGGAAACAAACTCTCCCTTTGACATTACCTGCACACTTTCACTTTAAGCAACACCAACAAGCTACTTTTTGTCTACTCCATTCTCTATATTGCACTCTCTTCTACTTACTCTCCATTGAGTACATGAGATATGATCCCCCTAGCTGCACCAACCAAAAACACACCACTACCTACCCCCTAGGAGGTAGATTTTATCATCAATCCAAGAAAAAGAATGTATTTTGAAATGCTTCCTCAACAGATGCACCAACTTATGCATCTAGTTGAAAGTAGGAAGGGTAATAAACCCTAACTTCTGTTGGAGATGCTAAAAAGTATCTTTTGGAAGAGACTATAAAAATATTTGTAACTTGATACTTTGTACATACATACTCTAGATTCACCTCATTCTCTACAAATTTCTCTCTTTGAAAGTGATACCAGATAGAGATATGTTTTATTCTTGAATACATTATCAAGTTCTTTGAAATATTGATAGAACATGTATTATCACACAAGATTGAAATAGGTTCATCAAATGATACTTTGATATCCTTCAATGTTGGCTTCATCCATAACACCTATGTACAATATGATTCTATTGTAATATATTCTACCTCTATAGTAGATAATGACACTAAATCTTGCTTCTTACTCAACCAAGAAACCAATCTATTTCCAAGAAATAAAGCACCTCCACTTTTAGTTCTTTTGTCATTTGCACAACCTACCCAATCTACATCTATATATACACTCAAAGAGAAATCAGTATCCCTAGAATACCTTAGACCAAAATCTAGAGTTCCCTTCAAGTATCTAAATATTCTTTTAACTACTACAACATGTGACTTTCTAGGATATTACTAAAATTTTCCACAAGAAAAATTGCATGCATGATATTTGATCTAGTAGTAGTTAGATATAACAATCCAATCATTGATAGGTACTTGCTTTCATCTATCTTAGGATATTCATAATTCTTGCTCAATTTACAACCAATAACCATAAGAGTACATACCGGTTTAAAATCCTTGATTCCAAACTTCTTCAACATTTCCTCAACATATTTTGATAGTGAAATGAAAATACCCTTTTTATGATTGATTAATTTTTGGCCCAAGGAATAAATTCATCTCCCACACATTGGCATCTCAAACTCTTTCTACACCTCTTTTGTAAACTTATTACACATAACTTCATTTCTTCCAAAGATAAAGTCATCAACATATACTACCACAATCAAGATTTGTTCTCCCTCAACCTTGAAGTAAAGATTGATATCTACAATACCCTTTTTAAATCCTTGCTACAACAATTACTTATCCAACCTTGTATACCAAGATCTAGGAGATTGTTTGAGCCCATATAAGGCCTTCTTTAACTTGTAGACCATATCAACATAATCTAATAATTGAAAACCTTTTAGTTTTTCAATGTACACTTCTTCTAACTCACCATTCAAGAATGTAGATTTCACATCCATCTAATATAGCTTGAAGTTTTTATGTGCTACAAAAGGAAAAAACATTCTAATAGCTTCCATCCTTGCCACCAGAATAAGAATCTCTTCAAAATCTATTACTTCCACTTGTTAGTAGCCCTTACACATAAGACTAGCCTTGTTTTTGATAAATTTTCCATCCTCATTTAGTTTGTTCCTAAAAACCCATTTAGTTTCTATCACATTCTTATTTGTAGCTCTTGGGACCAATTCCCAAGTTTGATTCCTCTCAATTTGTTCCAACTCTTCTTTTGTAGAATTGATCCAATTCTCACATTTGCATGCCTTAGTCACTATTTGAGGCTCTACCTCTAAAAGTAACCAAAATTTTACATATTCCTCTATCATAGCTTCTTTTCTTCTTGTCAAAACAACTTTTCTCTTATCTCCAATGATTTTTTCTTTAGAGTGATTCTTATGCACATAATTAGGAGTCTTAGGGACCCTTTTTGGAGCTTCTTCCGCTTCAACTTTCATCTATTTTTATTTCTCTTCATCCTTTTCTTCTTCACTATAAGTGGGTTCATCAAATTCATATCCTTCTATCAATACAAAGCTTTGATGTGGTTCTTTATCCACTTTAACACTTTCACTTTCAACTATCTTCATCAATATTTTATTGTAGCACCGGTAAGATTTGCTCTTTGTATAGTATCCAAGGAAGATTCCTTCATCATATCTTGCATCAAAATTTCCTATTTTTTTTCATCTCTCCTGATATATCATTTTATTCTAAAAACTAACACATTTCACAATAGGAGATTTTACATACTATAACACATAGGGAGTCTTTGAACTATTCACTCGTGCTTGACCTCTATTAAGTATATACACTATAGTATGAATTGCTTCTTTCCAGTAGACTTCCAATAGATTTCATTCCTTCATCATATTCCTTTTTGCTTCTTGAACTTTCCTATTCTTCCTCTCCACAACTCCATTTTGTTGAGGAGTCCTACGAGCTGACAAATGTCTCTTTATTCCATGATCTTCAAAAAGAAAGTTAAACTCATTGGAGGTGAACTCACCACCTCTGTTAGACCTTAAGCACTTTAGTTTCAAAATCATTTCATTCTCAACCATATGTTTAAAATATTTAAAATTATCTAGGGATTGTAATTTTTCTTTGAGAAATGTCACCCAAGTCATTCTAGAATAATCATCAATCAACAACATAAAGTACCTATCACCTTGAGGGCTTCTTATTCTAGTAATTCCACATAGGTTTGTATGCACCAACTCCAAAGGACCTATGGTATAATATTCTTTAGTATTGGAACTCTTCTTTGTTTTCTTTCCACACTAACATTCTTGCAAACTACATTGATAGGCTTCGTAATTCATAGATCTCTCATAGCATCAGTAGAACTGATCTTTTCTAGGCTATCAAAATTGATGTGATCCATTATTCTATGATATAGTTGAATTTCATTGATTCGAGACATAAAGCACTTAACACCACCACCTTTGAGCTAATAGACATTACCTTTTTTTCCTTATCCCTACAACAACCAATGTTATGGATCTTCCTTTTTTGATTTCACAACCATCATCCTAAAACAAAAAATTGTATCCTCTACTACATATTTTTCCTACACTAAGAAGATTATGCTAGAGACCCTTAACATAAAGAACATCATATGCCTTATGCTTTCCATCAAATTAATTGAAACTTTTCCACAAATCTTAGCAAATGCATCATCACCAAACTTAACAATACCACAATCATACTTTTGAATTTTAACAAACTTACTCTTATCACCTGTCATATAAATTGAGAATCCACTATCAATTATTTAGTAGTTCCTCTCCTCTCTTACATGAAAAGTAGTCACGATAGTTCTTTCAATTTTATGACCTATTTTTAGAGAAATTTCCTTCATACATACTTTAGAATTAGTAGAATTATTTCTAACATTTAGATCCATGAAAAAGTATTCATCACTATCTTCATCAAGATAGTGTGATTCCTCATTATCAAATACACCATTTTATTTTTCAACATGTTAACTCTTCTTGATAGATTTACTTTTATGATATTTTTCATTTACAACTTTGATTGGACATTTGGAATCAAAATGACCTATCTTTCCATAATTAAAAATACTTAAAGGGTAACTTATATCTATATTTTCCCTTGCCCTTTTTCAATCTCCTTAAAAAAAAATTCTTCCACCTCGTCAATATCATTAGGATCTAATTCATCATCCTTCTCTATCTCACATACTTTAAAAGAAGTTTCTTTCTTTGTAGCATCTTGAACAAACTCTCTCAATTCATAAGAGAATAAAGAACCAAAAATCCAATCTCTAGAATATTGATCTAAATTTTGAGCTTCATCAATAGAAAAAACTTTAGAACTATAAGATCTAGGAAGATTTCTTAATACCTTTTTCACAACTTCACTTTATTCCATCTTACCACCAATACCATTAATGGCATTAATAGCTTCATCCACTCTAATCATGTAGGATATAATATCTTCATCTTTAGAAATCCTCAGGGTTTCAAAATTTGGCTTTGCAATTTTGCATCTTTTCTTACTTGACCTTACCATATCCTTCATAAATGCTCTCCAAATTTGTCTAGATCTCTTTGGAAATTTTTAGGCTTATCACCATTCTAAGTTCATAATTAGAAAAGCCACTTAGAATAGCATTTCTTACTTTCCATTGTTATTATAATCCTTGATCCTATCATCACTTACCGAACCATTTACAGGAAAGGTATATCATCTTTCAATTGATTGTAAGACTCCAAATCCTAGAGAGGTAAGAAATGCTTCCATCCTAGCTTTCCAGTAAGCATACTTCATTCCATCAAACATAAGAGCTTTGAAACCCTTCCTGTGCACCATTTGGATCTACCTCAAGAGATTAAGATTTCTCTAAGGAACCAAAACTTCGATATCGATTGTTAGATGCATATGAAAATTAAGAGGAGGGTTAATTATATGTATATTAAAACATTCAATCCTTATTAACTTTTAAACCCTTATCAAAATTTAAACAATTATTAAGCAAATAGTAGAATGTAAAAATGTGAAACAACAATGCAAACACAAATATACACAAGAGAACACCAAATTTATGTGGAAAACCCTAAGTAGGGAAAATCCATGATGTGGATTATCTCACATATATATGAATAGCAACATCAAATACAATAGGCTCACTATCAGAGGGATCACTTCCTAGAAAAGAAGAAAGGATCAAGGCAAAGGTATCACTACCTAAAGGACTCATTTTTTGGAAGAGAGAAGGAAGAATTTTTTATAGAGAGATTCACTATCTCAAAGAAACAACAAAGATCCAACACTACAACTCTATGCCATCTGCAACCTTTGGCTCACTACCTCGAGTAACTTCAAGCACATTGAAGATGTAAACACCTTCCACTCACTACATCTAGAGTCATATACATTTAATCTTACACTCAAATCACCACACTTGATCATATTCACATCATTACACAAATCCACACTTATTACCAAAAAATCACCTTTCATTTATACCATCCATGACCTAAAACATCTTAATTAGGTCGGCCTTAATGAAACGTATGCACCACAAATGTGCAACACCAAATATGTCAACAACAAACACTTCTAAGGTGGAAATAAGTGCAAGAAAAACATGCCACGGATTAACTAGGACCCAAATCTACACCAACATGAATTTCCATGCTTCCACAAAAAATAACCTTCATAATTAGCACTAGCATGCTAGGTCAGCCAAACCTACACTAACACTAACAAGTGACCAAATACATGCCTCTCTAGGTCTAGAAACACCACACAAACCACATATAATCACTCCATAACATTCCATACTATTATGCATCATCAAAATATCCAAAACCACCGCCACAACCATCAGAAACTAAAAAATACATTCATTTTGTGCAACCAGACACACTACCACTAAACTTCAACACATGAATCAAACTTGCTAGGAAACTTAGTACTCAAAACTCCAAGGGAAATTAGATATAGAAATTATAAGCATGTTCCCAAATCTTCAATATAGGAAACAAAAATGTGGAGAAATGCAGAGCAATCTCATTTCTCCTAGGAAATCCTTCTTCATAAACAAACACAACTTTCTCTGCCACATGATCTAGAATGTGAAACTATGGATATAACACCTCAGAACACCTCTAATCATCACATAAAAAATACGCAAGCACATCTTCAACCATGAAGAAATGTAGAGCACAACACTAAAAACACCTCCATCACATGACACACTCTTTTATCAAGTATTCTCAAAAGAACTTGGAAACCAAGTGAACCATTTGTACCAACAACACTAGAAACATATATTCAACATATCTACAACACTTACAACACTAGAAATCTCTCCATCTACAATATTTGTTTCTACAATTTACTCACTTAACACCACAATAGAGGTTGACATTAGTGACAACACTAAAAAAACTATAGTGAAACACACTCATTGCTGAAATCAATGAAAAAACTACAAAATTTTCCTAACCATATTGAAGGTTGACATCAATGAGCAACTTTTGACATCAATGACAACACATGCAACATACTTGCAACACAAATTCCATAGTAGAACAATCCAAAACTTGAAACTCTGGATATAACACCTTTGAATTCCTTTGATCAACATATCCAAACTACACAAGAACATCTTCAACCATGAGGAAATGCGGAGCACAACACTGAACACACCTCTATCACCTTGCACACTTTTTTATTCATTTTTTCTCAAGATAACTTGGAAACTAGGTGAACTAGCTATGTCAACAACACTACAAACATTTCCTCATCATTACCTACAACACCTTCTCAACATGACCATACTAGAGGTTGACATCCAACCACAATACAAATGACAATATAGTGCAACACTCTCCAACAAATCCAACAATATCCACACTAGGGGTTGACATCAATGTGACATCAAACCACAACACATCTGCACTAGGAGTTGACATCAATGACAACACTAATGGCAATGCCAACAATCTCCAAAAAGTCCAAGTCTCCAACAAGGATAGAGATGGTGTACTATATAAAGCATTATATATGAGACTTTACTCATGATAACGCCAAGGATAATATAATTGGGTACTTTAATTAAAATAGGCATCATAAGCATATTTTCAAACTTTAATTTTTTATTTAAAATTGCATTCTCTATGGCTAGATGTGTCTAAAAATCCCTAAGGGAAATTTAATTTTGAGACATAGATGCAAAAGGATAATCTAAAATAAGTTGGGTAGATATCTAAAATATATGGGGAAATTGGAAGAATTTGGGATATTTTACATGTGAGAGAAATGGAGACATAAAACCCCTAGTTGAGGTAGATTTAAAAGTAAATTGTAATTTTTGTAATTTATAAATGGTAATTGTTTACATTTAAATTATATATACTTATGAATCTAATTGTTGAACTAATTTAAATTTAATTAATTCTTACAACTAGAATAGGTTAATGTTTAATTACAAATTTTAAGTTGTCAAATTACAATTATAATTCACAATTAAGACTTTAATGTTTATTTATGATTTTGAGTACCAAATAAAAACTAGGACTTCTAGTTATGACATGTACTGTAATTTCAATTTACAATTAGAATTAGGACTTAAATTTTGATAATAATCTATGCGAAATTTTAAATATATAGTGTAATAAATACACACACATAGTCCATAAAATAAATATTTAAATATTCATAATCCACATGAAATATAGTCTTATTCCATGAAATAAATATTAAAATACTCATATTCCACATGAAATAAATACATCATAGTCTATGAAATAAATTTCAATTAAACATTATGTTTTATCATCATCAAAATGAAGATGCCTCCTTGTTTTGATTAAGGGGGAAAAATAGGTTTTGAATGGACCTAAAACCATTAACAAGCAGGTTTTGATGGGGACCCAAAACACACACAAAGAGGAACCAATTGCATAAGAATAAAACATAGACAACTAGCAACAAACCAATAGAAAATAATTAACTAAACAACAAGACTACCCAAATCTGCAAGGAACAAAAAAAGGTTTTAATGGGAACCTTAAACCCAAAACACAACCAAGTTTAACAAGCAATCTTGAACCTAGACTAGGTTAAGAAGGGAACCTAAAACCCACTTACATTCAAAAAATAGGGACCAGAGTCCTTCACATCATACCAAGTTTTATTGGAGACTTTAAACCCACAACTCACATAGATACCTTCAAGAACCACCAGGAAAGAGGCCATCCAAACACACCATCGAGAAGAATAAGATCTCTTGTACCATCCACACATGTGAAGAGCTAAATCACACTCCACCTCAAAAAGATTTAGATCCCCTCTATAGGAGAAAATATCATGTAGAACTTTACCAACACTATAGAAAAAATGTAACAAGAAACAACTCCACCTCCATAGGAGCATGCACCACCTCAAAAGGTATTTTAACAGAGATGACCAATAGCAAGGAAAGCACCTCCGCAAATTTACAATCCCCAACTCTACCTCTAGAACAGAGGGCTCCACCTCAATAGGAGTAATCTTCACCTTAATAGAAAATTCAGATTGAAGAAAAGAGAAGAGAGATACCCAACCAATAGTAAGGAAAAACATGACATCCACCAAAAAATCAAGACAAGGGGGCAGCAAGAGAGCCACAAGGATAAAACCTACATAAACACTAGAAGCAACATGGGAAAACAAGAACATGAAGAGCAACCCATCTAAGAACACCATCAGTTGTTCATCTGGAACATACTGCTCCAACACCTCCACAAAAGAAAGAAACACCTCCAAAAAAATAAGAAAGGCACCGTTAAGGAGCAAACAAAGCTAGGTCATGAGAAATATCCAATAAAACACCCTAGCCAAAAGGTCAAGAATAGGAACTAGGAGAAAAAATTTCACCAAAATGAACCCACAGCCCTTCCATAGAGAGAGAAAAGAGGCCCAAAGGGGGATCCAAACCAACCAAACATTAGAGGGACAACCAAATCCATCAAGAGAACCACTTCTAGTAGTAGAGGGGAGGGAACAAAACCACTCACCTACAACCTTAAAAGCAATAAAATATTTAAAATCCCAACCACATAAGGCACACCAATCCCAAGACAACCAAAAACCATAGGGGAGCTATGAAAGCAGAGCACTCGAAGGCAAGAGAACAACACAAATCCAAAAAAAAACTCCCAAGAGATAAAACACCATTTGAAGCACCAACAACAGGGAGAAACCAAAAATAGAGGATGCCACACCAACCTACACTGGCTAAGCACCACTGTGGAACCAAAAACCACTGAATCCCAGAAACCAAACTAGACACCAATCCACCCATCCAAGCCCAAAACAAGAGGACCATTGCAGGAAAATTTCAAAGTCCCCATAGAGAACGTAGTTGCTCCAATAGAGGAAAGGAAACAACACCAAACGTCAAGAAGAAGGTGATCCCAAGCCTTAGCCAAACCACCCAACACATAGAAGAGGCAACAAAAGGCCACTCAAGAGGCATAGTGCCAAAGCCGACCAAGCACCACCATCCACTAGCATCCAATGAAGAAACCCACAATGGCCCAGGAAACCAAAAAACTGAATCATCCTCATCTGAGTCTGCTCCTCGATCACCATCATCATCAAGAGAATTCAAACCGCTTTCCCCACTCCTCTTCCTGCCCATGTGCTCCATCTCCATAGATGATTGAAGTTGAGATGCCTCCTTGTTGCACATGAAGTAGATTGTTTTTTATTAGAGGTAGATTGTTGCACATGAGGAAGATTGTTTCTCATGTTGCAAAATAAAAATAAGCTTCAAATTAGTTAAAATTTCAAAATTTAATGCATATCATTTTAAAAAGTCCTATGTAATTAAATATTTAAATCTAGATTTGTGCATGTATACCACATGATGCTCATCATTGTTTTCCCAAAAGTATCCACTAATAATTATTATATTAAAAATTAATAAATTAGGTTTGAATATTTATAAAATGTAACACTATGAAAGACAAAAACTATTTACCAAATTTACAAGTAGGACCTAGAATGATATGGATGGCCCATAAAATAATAAAAACTTAATTAGTGATAAGACTCAATGTGTTGTCTTGATGGAATCATATCTTTCATATGTGTGTACATATATATAAATTCAACAATAATTTTAAAATTTTAAAATTATACTTCAAGTGAATTCAAAGTACAAATGTAATTTTCAATTACACACTAGAGATGAAGTACGCATAAGAGTTGATATTGGGCCAATACTTGCCACACCTTTGGTTGGTCTAACATGGAAGTTTCATGAGCTCCCCTTTTTTAAAGAATTTTTCACATTTGAATTAAATTATATAATTATTAAATGTATATAATTTGAAGAAAATAATTAGATTTGTATATATAATGAAATTTACATATGGTTAAGGGAAAAATTTTAGTCTACCCTATATAGTAGTTCAAGTTACACAATTGTTGACATGAAACATTGATCTAACAAATATGATGTCCCTAAACCAATCATATACACCACATCTAGTTCACAATATATAATTCATTATTTATAAATCAATCATTTATATTTATAATAGATCAAACTATTTGTGTACATTGGAATTTTATCCTACTCTAATGTGCAAAATAACTAAAAATGCGAATGATAAAAGACTAAGGACACTTCAAGATTAGCCTAAAGAGTGATAAAACAAGAAGGAAAATAGGTAAAACAAGATGCAAATGATTATACCTTCCTTGATGTTGAAAACTCCTTGATTGGCCCTTGATTGGGATGATTTTGTGTGCTCCTTAGATGGCTTCTTGAGTGGCTAAATGCAAGATCAACTTATGCAAAATGATTAAACTGGATGGCTAGATGATAGTAAATGATTGAGAATGCAAATTGGCAGCATAAGGTTGCTCAAATCCAAAGTGTTGAAAATGCCTTTGAGGAGGAGGTATTTATAGGAGAATTTGAATTCTCTAGAGAATTCAACAGACAAGATTTATCCAACAAGGTCAAGATGAAGGGCTATGGTGAGTTGAGAACTCACAAACCCTCACATCTTGACATGTGGATGGTGAAGTGGCTAAGGGGAGATGAGGTGTAAGTAAGGTGGCCAAAAGGTACATGAGGTGGAGGAAGGACAAGTACCTTCCAAGCACCTTGGGGAGTGAGAAGATTTCCTCAAAAAGGGATTCCTTGTCCCCAAGTGGGAGTGAAAGGGACATTTGAGGAATTTTGGAATTCATCAAAAATCTACATGGGAAAAGGAGAGGTGGTTGAAAATATAAATGTGAATTAAAAATTCACATTCTTAGGAGAATCTAAAGGATAAAAGGTGAGCTCCAAAAAAGTGGGACTTGGTCACATGTGGAAGATGTGACAAGTCCAAGGTTCTAGAAGCCTTGGAAAGACAAAATGTGAATTAAAAATTCACATGGGGAGGAGAGAGACATAGGATGAATAAATGAGAATTTTTAATTCTCATGGGAAGGAGGGTCAATGTCTAAAAAGGAAAAATGGAAGAATTGACCAAAAAGTGGTGCTAAATATGGCTAATAACCTTGGTTAAGGTTGTGCAAATTTTGGATTAGACTAATTAATGGAAGATTAGAGGCAAGTGGCAAATGTAGGAGGATGTGACATTAATCTTTGATTAAGAGGATGCACATCATAATCATGAATTAATTAAATTAATTCAGATTAGAGCAAGATCATGGAAAATGTGACAAGGAGAGAGAATTTGAAGAATTCTAATTTTTTTTAAATCAAAAGGGAAAAAATGACTAAATTAAATAAATTGGTGTATTTATTTAACTTAGAGAGGAAGAAGGTGAAAGATAAAGCATTTAATGATTAAATTAAATAATTTATAGATATGAGATAAAAGGTGCAATATTAATTTAATATTTAATATGGTAGATGAAAAGGGAGTAAATTTAATCATATGGGAGTGATTAAATTTAGATGTCTACATTTTGCCCCTCTTCGAAATATTATTAGCATAATAGTGTTTCGAAGAAAAATAAAATGCAAATGAGGGAGGAAATGATAGATGGTGATGCCCCTAGCATGGAAAAGGTTAATGATGCCCCAATGACCAAGTTGAAAGAATGGAGGAATGGTAGGAGGGTATGCCCCCTCGAGAAGGCAGTTGGGGGAGGAAACAAGGGGTCCCTAGATGACTTCTCGATAAGAAAAAAAGGACACCATTGGATAGAGCTCAAAAAACCAAGCAATTTTGGTTTTTGAACGGAGGTGATCCGACGCATGGTTTGCAAATGGCAACCCCAGGAAGTTAGGGATTAGTCAGAGGAATAAAAAGTTAAATAAAAGGTAAAAAATACATTTTTGGAGGAAGGGGTTAAAAAGGTAATTTGAAAAATTACCTAAGTCATTTTCATTGTAGCAGTTGAGAGGAGGAGAGAAGAGGAGTAAAAGTGGATGAGGAGGAACAATGCCGAAAGACAATGACATGGCGATTGTGCATCAGGCGGACGAGGTGCGTGCATTATACAGTGGGGGCGTGGGTGGACAACATGTGAGTGATAACAAAACCCGTTTAATTTTTTGAATTTTAACATATATTTTGATAGGTTTGGAAAATTTGAACACATGGGTTTTGCTCGTTAGGAGAAATAAAAAAATGGGTCGGAACTAGATTAGAGAAAAAAAATAAAATTAGTGGAAAATCAAAGGGGGGGGAAGTTGGGGCAAGGCGTAGCCGCCCCTACCTAGGGTGCTGCCGCCACGGCCTGGGACAGAGCCGCCTTAGCTAGGGGCAGAACCGCCCCAGCCGGGGCCGGTGCCGCCCGGCTGCGGTGAGGGTGCCCCGACCGGGGGCGGTGCCGCCTAACCGGGCTGAGCCGCGCAGTGGTGCCGCCTACCGGGCGGTCCCTACCGCAGTTAATAGTCATCAATCGAAAGAGCCGCTCGCCTCACCGCAGCGGTATGTCGGCCCTTAGCTCCAGCTGAAATACCGGTGGAAGCGGTGCCGCCAAACCGGCTAAGTGTCGCCGAAAGTTAGGTGGCCGCTGTGTCCCGCTCGCCACAAGGTCCCACCGCCATGGTATGGAAAGCCACCGACTACAGTAGGGGTGGAGCCACCCCGCTGTAGTAGGGCAGAGCCACGTCGGCTGGGGGCGAAGCCGCCTCGCTGCGGCGGGGCGGTGCCACCCTACTGAAGCCGAGCGGGGTCTCCCGGTTAGAAGGCAGAGCCACCCCAGCAGTGGGAAAAGCTAACCCAATGTGGGGGGGGCAAGGAAAGAAGAATGCAAGAGGTAAGAGAAAGGACGAAAAAAAAAGAAAGATGAGAAAATGGAATAATGCAAAATTTTTCGTGTGTGTAGAGTTTTGAGTAGATACGAGCGCATGAGCGATGGTCAGAGGTGATGGCGGTGTCGATAGCAGTGATGAACGGGGAGGATCTGGTGATGTTGGATCACGCAGGTTTAGGTCACTGTGTTTAGTTTCTAGTGGTCAGAGCACATCTGGCGATGCTGACAGCTTTGATAGAGAGATGGAGCTCAGAGACATCCACATTTGAGTTCCCTACAGGGGAGATGACCGTGATGTTGGAGAATGTGTGGCGCATCTTGAGGCTACCAATAGCTGGCCGGTTAGTGAGCGGGGTGGTGTCGACAAGGGCAGAGTTATAGGAGACCATGAGGGTTTTGTTTGGCAACGTGGCATTGCCCCTGGTGAAGGGGCAGTTGGATTTGGATGAGTGTTTGTTAGTGGGGGTGTCAGCCTTACCGTTGTTCCTGTGTGGCCTGATTAGTGGGATACTGTTGCTGGATCAGAGCAGACGTTTATGTAGCCTGCATTATATGGAGGTGATCTACCACATTGTCGAGTGGCGAGGGGGACCATTTTCGTGGGGTTCATGTGTATTGGCTCAGCTGTACAGAGATATGCATGGGATTTGTTACCAGAGGATATCAAGTTTGACACATATGATGCTACTGTAGATTTGAGCGTGGGAGCATATTGCAGTGATGAGGCCGATAGTGGTGAGGAGGGGGACAGTGGATGATCATGAGCCCGTGGCTTGGGAGTATGGGGAGGAGAGAAGTTGGGTTTTTCGCTATGAGAGGCAAGGAGAGATGGAGGGGTGGAGGAGAGCATTTGATGATCTGCGTTCGAGGGACATAGAGTGGCGGCCATATAGGGCGCGTCAGTTCAGGGGATGGATGGATACGAGGAGACAAGAGGGTTATTTTCTGAGCCGGTGTTTTATTATTGGTACTCTACTGCACATAGTAGAGTCTCATCGACTGGACAGAGTTTTGAGGCAGTTTGGAGTGATACAGGATATTCCGACAGCATCGATCTTGTTCCGACGGTATAGTAAAGAGCTACCATGGGGAGGCCGTATAGCACTAGTGACAACTAGGGCGTCATGGAGGGCAGCATGACAGGTGCCTTATCCAGGGAGAGTAGGAGGAGAGCAGGTTCCGGTGGTGACTGAGCGATACCAGAGGTGGTTCCAGAATAGGTTATGGGAGAGGATTACTCCTGTTCAACCTATTTTGAGGGTAGCGAGTGTCGAACCAGAAGATGAGCAGAGACCATGGAGGGAGAGGAGGGGAGGGGTGCAGCAGTGATGAGAGGCTATGGTAGTGGTAGACAAGGGGGGATAGGAGGAGCCCGAGGGGGACGAGATAGAGTAGGCAGATAGAGTAGGGAGGAGGAGGAGGAGACATCAGAGACGAGGCCGGAGAGAGGGTTGGCAATGGGAGAGGGGGTAGCCACAGAGAGCCCAGGGGGGGCAGAGGGTGGAGGAGGTGATGGATGTGGTAGGTGCGAGGGATGCTGCAGAGGAGGGGAGGAGACAGTTTGTGGTAGGACGACATGGTCAGCCACAGCGGTTGCGGGTTCAGTCAACTGCAGAGAGTCAGGAGGCTCGCCAGGAGCTAGAGAGTGGAGAGGATGAGGATGTTAGAGCAGCACCAGAGGAGGAGAGGAGGTCACCACGATGTCGATTCATGGTTGAGAGATAGGGAGAGGCGAGACGATTTCGAGTTCGCCGGGTTGTGGAGGACCGTGAGGAGCGATCGGAGTAGGGGGGAGGGAGGAGCCAGCGGGTGGGGAGGACCGAGATAGGTGGAGGAGGCGAGACTGGGGAGGAGCACGATGGATGTTGATGGACGGGGAGGCCATAGCTGGAACCAGAGGATCCCATTGTACAGCAAGAGGAGCACGACCAGAGTAGATGATATATTGAGGGCCGAGCTGGCCGAGTAGAGCCGAGGCCCTGAGAGACTATGAGGCCATGGTTTTTGAGCTAGGGGGAGCGGTGGAGGAGAAAGACACAGCACAATCAGAGGTGTAGAGGATGCAGGGTGAGTTGAAAAGTGTGACATGGGACCGCGACAGATTGCAGGCGGAGGTCATGGTTTTATAGGCCCGGGGGGAGCCAGAGGGGAGGATAGAGCAGGGGGCAGAGCAGGGGACAAGAGGTACTAGTCAGCAGATAGGAGATCTCTAGCGAGACTGGGATGAGCTTCAGGATAGGGTACATTGCCTTGATCAGACAGTTCGAGAGATGGAGTTGATGCAAGAGAGAGAGGTTGAGGCTAGGGAGTAGGCACAGATTATGTAGGCTGAGAGGGACGTAGCACAGCCGCAGGTGCAGGTGATGGAGGCAGAGAGGGATGCGGCATAGGTGCACATTCAGAGTGAGAGAGCAGTGGCAGAAGTAGAGATACAGTCATTGCAGAGGAGGAGAGAGGAGGCAGTAGCAGAGGTATCATCTCTCCAGAGAGAGCAGGATTCAGCAGAGCTGAGAGCATAGGCTCTTCAGAGGGATAGAGATGCAGCAGTGACTCAGGCACAGGGGGCTGAGAGGGAGAGAGATGCAACATAGATGCAGATGTAGACCCTACAGGCAGAGAGGGATGTCGTGATGGCTCGTGTAACGACATGTCAGGGTGTGGGCGGGATGCCAGGAGCAGATATGCAGGTTGTGGAGAGAGAGAGGGATGCAACAGTGGCATGTCAGCGGCTGTGGAGGAGATGAGGGATCGATTACAGGCAGAGCTGGCACAGAGCCGGTTGGCTCAGGAGGCATGGGAGTAGGAGAGGAGAGTTATTACTAGGGACCAAGATAGGTATCTTCATGAGCGAAATTCCACTCGAGTCCAGGTTGCAGAGCGAGAGGAGAGTATGAGAGAGGCAGGGTTTTGGATGGCTGCATATTATTCTGCAGTTCTTGATCCAGCACAATGGACATTCTGTTACACCTGGTAGACACCTCAAATGCCAGCGCCATCTCAGTCATTGGGGACATGGACCCAACGTTATAGTGATTCACCAAGGGTTTCGCCAAGTAGGGGAGTAGGACCTGAGCCGCCACAGAGATCAAATGTGGGGAGTTCATTTGGGAGGTGATAGGCTAATGAGTTTTTGATAGATGCAGGGTAGAGTGTGTAGGATTTATTGACAGAGATCAGAGATGTTCCATATCTCTGGATTTTGTAGTTTTTCATGTGATGGACATATGTATGATGGACATGTGACACATATTATATTATTTTGATATGGGACAGTTCTTATTGACACCATGTAGTATGTTTCCTTTTATGATGGGTGTTTATATGCATGCGTATATGGTATTACTTGTTTATGTGGATGGATGCGTTGGTTCATTTATGGTTATGTTTATGAAATGAGATGTTCATGTGGATGATTGGGTGTATGTACTTGTGGAATACAAATAATTTTATTGATGCAAATATGCGCATGGTGATATGTTATGTGTACATGTGGGATCTATGATGATTTATATATATGGATGCCTAGTTGACTTATTTGTCATGTATGTATATGTGTATGATGGATTTTGTATGAACATTTTATATATGCAGGATGTGATGTATTATGAGTCTGACACTTTGTGATGCAGGTGGTGATGTATGTATGGACTTAACATGTGGTGATACAGGTGACGATGGATATATGTAATAGTGTTTTTGTAATTTTAGAGGAAATAACACACAACCATAAGTGCCAATAAGAACTGACATGTTAATGGAAGGTGGGTATGTGGTGATTGTGAGAATGGGTGTCATTTGGCATCTGTCAAAAAGTATCAGTATCCTGAGAAGAATGGAAAAGAATGGGGTAAAGTATTTGCACAACCAAAACCATAGGGTGAATGTAATGCAATGATTATGAAGATGCAATCCTAATTCAATTTGCCATCTTTGGAGCACTAGTTTTTTCTATAGCATAAGACACGATACACCAAGGTATGGAGGACCGAGGTAGATTAGTGTCTAATGCATGAAACAAACATGCCAGACAAGAAGGCTATCCCAACACCCCCAAAGTCACGAAGACCTTGGTCGGGCCAGGTATTGAGATAACCACAAGCACAAAAGGATGTCCCAGCGTAACACAAGACCTCAAGGACCTTGGTGGGTACTACATGGGACAACCAAGAAGACACAACAAAATAAAAGATCAAGATATGCCCCTATGTGGACCAATCAAAACATGCCATAATATGATGGATTATGGCGGCCTTGACAAGTGATGATAGGGAGCTCAAATGATAAACAAAAGCCCAAAAAGCATCAAAAGATCGCAATCAATTTCAAATGTCCTTTGCCATAGGATCAAGGGGATAGATGGAATTGATGAGGTCTGTTAGGAAGGATGTATCCTATTGAGACCTATGATGGATACTAAATGAAAAGATCGATATGATATAGGATATTCAAAATTGATTATATTCATTGGTACAAGTGGGTCTTGTTTGTTAAGAACTAGCTGGATAAGGGCATAGCTTGATGACATGACACCAGGGAGACAAGACACAACCTAAAGACCTAGGGGCTCGGGGGCTGATCAAAGATTAGCCTTGCCTACGTGAAAGCGCAGAGCCCTCGTAGTTCATGGAAAAATACCATGGATAAAGTGGAAAGAAGACAATGGTGACCAATGATGAAGGATACAAAAAATGACAGACAAATGCCCCGGGGGAGGATCAAATGACCAACCTTGCCTACATGAAAGCGCAAGGGCAACGTAGTTCGACAAAGAATGAGAGTGCCACGGGAGGATGAGATCTAGATGGAGACTGACATGATAGATGATCCTACATGATGACACGGACCGACTGATAAAGGGAATGAAAGACATAAGCTCAAAGTGGGATATAAAAATGCTCAGGATGAGGGATAGGCAAGAGGGGTCGTCCAATGCTCAATCAATAAATACCAAGCGGCCTAGGCCGAGGTGGATGAGGATGATAGTGCGGATGAAAGCATAAAATAACTAGGATGCCAGGTAGATAATGATTAATCCCTCTATGGATGGTGCCTGTTAACAGGTTTTCACCATCCATACTTATCCAAGGTGCCACCAAGAAGTGATTTTCACCATAGGACGGATTTATTTTTCTTTACTATTTTTTGGATTTTTTAATAATTTTTTGATTTTCTAATTTAGGTGGAGTTACCAAGTGGACTTAGGCGTAGAACCTCTTCAGATGGAGGATATTAACGGGTTCGTCAAGGGGATCTCCTTCAAGAGTAGCTAACCTGTATGCCCCAGATCCATATTTAGCGACTATGATATAGGGTCCTAACCAATTTGCCTCAAATTTTCCTTTCTTGTCTCGGTCTTGCTGAGTGTGCTCGTTTTCCTTGAAAATAAGCTCACCAACCTGGAATTGTCTAGGATGGACCTTTTTATTGTAATGACATTTGAGGTGATTTTGATATGCTTGTAGGTGATCATAGGCTTTTATTCTTTGTTCATCCAATAATTCTAGCTGTGCAAGTCGTGCAACATGAGCATCTTCTCTGATAAGGTTCTGTAGAGAAATTCTCAATGATGGAAGCTTAACTTCGATTGGCAAGACAACTTCAACACCGTATACAAAAGAGTAGGGGGTGGTGCCTGTTGGGGTACGGATGGATGTACGGTATGCCCAGAGGGCAGGATGAATATGAAGGTGCCAATCTCATCCAGTGTTATTGACAATCTTTTTGAGGATGCGGATGAGGGTCTTGTTGGTTGCTTCTGTCTGACCATTACCCTGGGGGTAATAAGGCGTTGACCAACGATGTTGGATATGGAAGGTGTCACAGAGGTGTTTCATGGCTTGGTTTTTAAAAGGTTTTCCGTTATCAGAAAGGATGGTGGACGGGATACCATATTTGCAGAGAATATGGTAGAGGATGAATTTGGAAATCTGAGTACCGGTGATCTGTGAAAGGGGCATCACTTCCACCCACTTGGTGAAGTACTCAGTCATAGTAATGATGAATGTATGGCCATTAGATGATGGTGGGTAAATCTTTCCAATCAAGTCAAAACCCCATTCAGAAAAGGGCCATGGTGCTAGGAGGGGCTGAAGATCTTGTGCTGGGGCATGAATCAAATCTGCATGTTGTTGGCATGGAAGGCACTTCTTCACAAATTCACAAGCATCATGTTCTAATGTAGGCCAGTAATATCCAGCTTGTAGGATCCTTTTGGCTAGAGCCATACCATTTGAGTGAGCTCCACAAATACCACCATGTACTTCCGTTAGTGCCGCACTAGCCTCAGTCTCATTCAGACATCTAAGGAGGATTCCATCATACCCCCGATGATAAAGCATATCACCAACAATGATGTATCGGGAAGAGTGATGGATAAAGGATATGCGTTGGTTGCGTGTAAGTTTTGGGGGTATAATATTATCATGGAGATAAGTGTATATGTCCTGATACCAAGGTGAGGTGGGACCTACAATATCGCACACCATGTCAGTCTCAGGAACATCATATGTAGGGATTAAAAGTTGTTCAACAAGAAACTCACACTCTGTTCGGTCTTTAGGCATGTCAATTAGGGAACCAATAGTGGCCATTGCATCTACCGCTTTATTCTGTACCCGAGGGATTTGGTCAAACTATATGAAGGTGAAATATTTCTTGAAATCATCTACCATGCATTTATAGGGTAACAGTTTATCATCTTTCATGAGGAATTCATCATTAACTTGTCTAATGACCAGCAAGGAATCACCAAAGACTTTCAAATGAGTTATGTGCCACTGTTTTGCAATTCTAAGGCCGGTGAGGAGAGCTTCGTATTCTACCATATTGTTGGTACATGGGAATGCTATCTTGAATGATTTTGGGATGTAGTCACCTTGAGGGGTAACTAATAAAATTCCTGCCCCAGATCCACTATGAGTGTATGAGCCATCGAAATACAATGTCCAAGCTGGTGCTTCTGTAACAGTGTAGATTTCTTCATCTGGGAATTTAGTGTCTAGGGGGTAAGCATCTACTAATGGTGCTTCAACCAATTGATCAGCAATGACCTATCTTTTTATGGCTTTTCGCTCTACATATTCTATATCAAATTCACATAGGAGCATGACCCATTTGGCCATGCGGCCAGTCAGAGTGGTTCTAGATAATAGATACTTCAGGGGATCAATTTTAGCGATCAATTTCACTGGATGGTTGAGCATACAATGACGGAGTTTTTGTGTGTTGAAGACTAGCGCAAGGAAAGCTTTTTCCATGGGGAAGTAATTTAATTCATAGCCGACTAGTGTTCGACTGATGTAGTAGATTGCCCTCTCTTTGAATGACTCATCATGTTGTGCCAACAATGCCCCCAGTGCGACTGAAGTAGCAGAGATGTAAAGCAGAAGGGGTTTTCCTGGAATAGGCGGCATCAATATCGATGGATGAGCTAAATATTCTTTAATTTTATCGATACCCATCTGACACTGCAGGGTCCATCGGAAGGTGGAATCTTTCTTCAAAAGATGGGTGAATGGCTGAAATTTATCTGCTAGCTGGGCTATGAACCGACGGATGGATTGCATCTTCCCCTAGAGGTTTCTTAACTGTTTCAAATTGCATGGAGGTGGCATGTCCAGGATAGCCTTTACCTTGGTGGGATCCACCTCAATGCCCCTATGAGAGACTATGAAACCCAGCAACTTTCCTGACGTGACCCCAAAGACACTTTTTTGGATTTAGTCGCAACTTGTAATGCTCTAACCGCTCAAATATCTTCTTCAGGATAGCAGGATGTTATGCTCATGTTCTAGATTTCCCTAATAGGTCATCAACATAATCCTCCATGATGATATGTATGAGGTCATGGAAGATGACCGTCATTGCCCTCTGATACGTTGCGCCCACATTTTTGAGACCAAAGGGCATAGCATTGTAACAAAAAGTGCCCCAAGGTGTTGTGAAGGCGGTCTTATGTTGGTCCTCAGGTGCAATTCGGATCTGATTATAACTAGAGAAGCCATCCATAAGGGATAACATCTCATGTCCTGCTATCAGGTCGAACAACATGTCAATGCTCGACAGGGGGAAGTAGTCTTTTGGGCAGGCTTTGTTAAGATCCCTGAAGTCTGTGCAGATGCGAATGTCTCCATTTGGTTTGGAAACTGGTACTATATTGGAGATCCACTCAGAGTAGTCAATCGGTCTGATAAAACCCGCCTCTAGTAACTTCTCCAATTTCTTCTTGACTAATAATGCGACTTGCGGATGCATCTTGCGGAGCTTTTGTTTGACAGGCTTGGCATCGGGGTGAATGTCTAAGTGATGAACCACTAAGGTGGGATCTAAGCCTGGCATGTCTGAGTATGACCAAGCAAAGTTAATGATTCCCTCTTGGAGTAGCTACACAATGACCGGATACTCTTGCTTTGAGAATGACTGAGCTACATAGGTGATTTTAGGACTTTCAGTAGTTCTCAGATTAACTTCTTGTGTCTCTTCAATCAGAATAGATGATCAGGCAGATAACTGAGTTCCCATAAGGGGAAGATGAACATCTCCATCTTCCAGTGCCTCTTCGAGGTTTTCACCATTAGATGCGTCCTTTATTTTTAGTTTTTCAAGGTCAGGAAGTGCCTCAGGGAGGTTTTCACTAGATGACCACTTTTACTTTTCTTATTCCTATTTTTGCGACTGGAGTGTTCATCCTCCCCTAATCCCATAAGGTTAACATATGTATCTACAGACATACTGACAGGTGTGCTATTACGTAGGTCCTAATCAATAAGCTCAGGGTGGCAAAGGGATAGGTTAATAGTGCAGACGGATAGGCATTCGAACATGGATGATAAGTCGGTATGATCGACGTCATCGTACGCATGTATAATGGATTCCTCCTCGGGTATGTCTTCCAATGAGCCATTGTCCATGGCGACACTATTGGACGTACTAGATGATGTTGTAGAGCTTTTTTGTTTTCTGTCATACCCAATGCCTATGTTCTTTGGTAGCTTGGATGTATCAATGGGTTGCAACCGCCCTTGTTCTTCTTTACCTAGGCCCCCACCTTGATAGTTATGTTTTTCCACAAACTTCGTTGGCCAAGGGTACTTTTCTTGAAAATACTTCTTTAGAGGAGTCTCTGGTTCGGGCTCTTCTCGGTAGACCCATTGGCTTATGTCTTCTTCTGGTGCATCTATCTTGACACTTGGGGATCTGAAAGTGGTGGTAGGGAAGTCTTTACCACTGAAGGTGATAGTCTTGTCTTCCTTTTGTGTAGCATGCAAAGGTTGACCATACTCGTGTGGTGGCAGTGGCATGGTTGCTACATTGAGAGCCGTATGCATTTCGTATTCACCACACCCTTTGTCAATGATCTGGACTTTGGTGACCGTAAGATCAGTGGTGGAGGATGGAGTGGTTGTCGCGGTGGATGGCAGATTTGCAGATGATGACAGGGATGCCCCTATTTCAACCCCGAGACAATAGTGTAAATGGGGTAATGATGCTTCTAAAGCGCGACAATATTCAAATGGTTGGGGGTCAGCGTAGATGGTGAATTCTTGTCCGTTGACAGGGAATTTTAGGCACTGATGGTACATGGAGGGGATGGCTTGCATAGCATGGAGCCATGGGTGGCCAAGAAGGAGATTATACGGTAAGTCCAGATCAAGGACATGATAGGTAGTATACTGAAGCACAGGTCCCACTTGGATAGGAAGACTGATAATTCCCTCTGAATTTCTTTCTGCATTATCATAGGCTTTGATTGTGATGATCTGGTTACTTAAGTCCGCTTGAGTATACCCCACCTGTTTTATGAATTTCAAAGTACATAAATTGAGGGTAGAGCCATTATCTACCAAGACCCTTTTTATTTTATGGCGAGCAACCATGACTTCGATATGTAAGGGGTGATTATGATTGACATCGATGTTTGGCATATCATTTTGGCTGAAGTACAGGTGATGAGACAAAGCCAAGTGTCCCACCAAAGCTTGGAATTGTGTGGGGTCAATGTCATTTGGCACATGGGTTTCCTACAGGGCTCTATTGAGGATTTCTTGATGTATCGGGGAAGACTTAAGCAAATCCAAAATGGATATATGAGCAGGGGTCTTTCTTAAGTGATCAAGGATGTTGTACTGAGAGCTTATAGGATTTGATTGGACAGGTGCAGAGGCTACAGGGACAGTGATGTGGGCTCGTCGTGTAGTAACAGCACATTGAGGGTCTTTGGCTTTAACATGTATCATGGATACACAGGGTTCTACCTGCTCAATGTAATGAATAACACCTTCGTAATTAAAGGGCGCATTCTTGTAGCTCACATTATTTGTGTTGTTTCCTTGGGGATTATTGCTAGATGTGCTTGGGCCTTAATTATGGTTTGGAAAGGAGTTCTGGTATATCTACAATTGAGCATTGGATGACGAAACTTGACTGGGGTCAACCTTGATATCACCTCGATCAATGAGATCTTGGACATAGTTTTTCAGACCCTAACACTTGTTTAAAGAGTGTCCTTTGATTTTATGGAACTCACAATACTCATTTTCTCTAAACCATGCAGGCTTGGGTTTGGGCTTGTCAAATGGCTTGGTGACAGGGTATGTGATGGGGTAATTAATTTGTAACAACTTATTAAAAACAACACTCAGAGGTTCACCCAATTGGGCGTATTGACGTTTGTTGTTTCCCTGATTATTTTGGTTTGACTGTTGCGGAGGACGAGGTGCCCCCTATGGTACAGATATGGTGTTGGGTACAAACGGTTGTTGTTTTTGGGATGCATTAGCCACTTGCACATGTTTAGTGTCTGTCACACCGTCATTCACCACATTCTTGTTCTTGTTCCAGAATCGTGGTTTATCGGAAAATGACCTCTCTTTATCATGACTGTGTATTTTGATGTGTCCTTTGGCAATAAGGGCACATTCCAGGATGGGTCCTTTTTCTACTATCTCTGCAAAGGTGGTGACACAATGTAACCTAAAATTATGGGCCATGTCAAGATGAGAGTTTTCCACAAAAAGAGTGACCATGTCTTTTTCTTTCAGAGGGGTCTTCATTCGACTTGCTAATGCACGCCACCATTGTAGGTAGCTGGTAAAGGTTTCCCCCTCACGTTGTTTCTCTTTGAGGAGATCTAAGGTGTCCGTATCCTTCTCCAAATTGAAAGAGAAGTAGGATACAAACTTTTCTGACAGGTCTGCAAAAGTTTTTATAGACCCTTTTTTGAGAGTCATGAACCAATCTAAGGTGTGGCTTGCTAAGGTTCGTGGGAACAAGTGCAAGAGATAGTTGTCATTGTACATTACTTCTTGACACTGGGAATATAACTCCTACAAGTGAGCCTTAGGGTCTTTGTTTCCCTTGTATTTGTCAAATTTTGGTATCTCGAAATGTTTAGGAAACGGGATCAATGAGATGGAGGGATCAAATGGATATGGGCATATGTCTTCAAATTTGAATGATTGTTTGGTAGCCCCAGCTTGAAGGTCCTTAAGTGCGGCTTTGATTTCCAACAGATCTGAGGTAGCTGGTGGCAGGTTGGGGGGATATTGATGATAGGACGATAAAGGATCCTGCTAAAAGGGCGTTGGATTGTTGAAATACGGATTTGGATGATTTGATGATGATATGGCTTGCTGGTAAGATGGAGGATTTTATTGATACAAGGGTTGTTGTTGTGGGGTATAGTACATATTTGTTTGATAAAAGTGTGGGGTAGGTTGTTGAGGAACTTGGACGGGACGTTGCGTGTTGGTTTGTTGGTGTTGAGGGTATTGTTGTGATTGTTGGGAGGTCGCATAAGGCGGTTGTTGGTGAAATTGTTGCTGATTGTGATAGTAGTAGTGTTGGGAGGTTGTTGTTGTGACGTCAAATGTTGTATGGGCCGAGATGGGATATTGTGTTGTGGTTGAGCTTGAGGACGCAAAATGGATGCGAGAAAGGGGGATATGGTCTGAGCAATAGGTCGAGACTGATTCCCTTGTGATTGGTAGGGTGGTTGTTGTGAAGAGGCCAAAGTATTATGTATATGTTGTTGCGGATGAGATGGCGGAGGTAGCGTATAAGCGTTTTGTAAAGGGGGTTATTGGGTACCACCCGAAACGTTCAGCTGGGGTGTGCCTTATGGAGGTAATTGAGGTGGAATGTTGGATTGGTGAAGCTGTTGAGATGATAGATTTGTGGTCCTAGGAGGTGGAAGCGATGTGGTAAAGGAGGTGCCCCCAATGTTGACTGGAGGTTGATTCGGAGGAGGGGGTGCTGTTAACATTAATGGCGGAGGTTGTGGAACATTTTGTGGCATACCATAGGGAAAAGGATTGTTGGGATCAGACACTTGAGGACCTCCCATAACTGAGGTTGAAGCGTGTGGGGGATAGTTAACCTAATAAAGAACAACATTGCCAAATTATGGTTGATGCCAACCCTCAACTGGGGAACATTGGGGAAGTATGGACCTTCAGGTGGATTTTGTGAACCTTGGAGTATGTTAGATGGGGCACCCCTATATTTGGACAAGTCAACACTCGAGGGGGGTTTGACACCTTCCTGAATTAGGTGGGCTAAAATTTCTTCCCCATGCTTTTCAAGCAGACGGTCAGTCATTTGCAGATTGGTGGGATTACTAAAATGTTCCTCAAGTGTGAGTTCAGGTTGATTGGCCATACTCTCTTCACCGGGTGGTGAGTTGTTTTGATTTTCGGTGTTGGAGTGCGATGAAGTGCCATTATGAGGATCGTGAGGGATGTTAGTACCCTTGTTAGGATCTGATAAGATGTTCATTGTGTTGTTGGGATCTTGAGGGTTGTTTGATTGGGCATTCTAGGCTTGTTGGTCGGCCATTTTCTTTGCCTGTGATCGGGTCTGAATGGGCATGCAAATGTGCTACGAGTGGATTATGAAAATATTTTTGACGAATGATTTGATTGTGATTGGACGAGATCTGATTTGGATGGGGTTTGGATTTGGATCAGACTTTGTTTGGATATATTGGATTGGATTGGATTTTGATGGGATCAGATTTGGATTTGGCAAGATTGGATTTTGATTGACTTGGATTGGATTATTAAGCTCAATAGGATAAAATTGGTTGAATGGATGTGATTTGATTGATTGGACAATTTGATCAAATGATTGGTTTTGATAGATTTGGATGATTGGATGGGTATGATTGGATGATGAAAGATGTGGGAGAGACCTTGAGTTTAATCAAAGGAAATTACCCTTAACGACCAAGAGCTTTAATTGATTAAGAGGGTGGTCACGGCACTGAATCCACCTTAAAATAGGAATGGATTGATTGGGCCGAGGATGATAACTTACGACACTGAATTTACCTCGAGATGGAAGCAAATTGATTGGGGTCGAAGTTAAAGACTAATAATCAAGTTCAAGTGCTATGGTCAATTTAGGTATCCACTTTGTAATACAAGGTTAGGACGGTTTAGCTATGGATGGTATTTGGTGATGTAAACGGTAAAAAAATATGATGGTCGTTAGGTGAGGGTATGGACTTTTGAATGGATTAGGGAGAAATCAAAATGAACGGGTAGATTAAAGATAATTGTGAAGAATGAATGGGGATTTAGAATGGCTAAACGAAAGTTTGGAATGATGAGATGGAGGTTTAAAATGGTCAAATGGACGTTTTTGGAGGTTTAGAGTGACAAAATGGAGGCTTAAGATGATGAGATAATGGTTGGGAATGGTTAAATGATGGTTTAGAGGCTAAACAGATCCGAATGGGGTGATTTCGGGTGTTCAAAAGGGAAAATCTGACCTTCTACAGCAAAAATTAGGGGCATTGACAACTTTTTGCAGTAAATCAGGGGCGCTTTCGCCTTTCTGCAGCAAAATCAGGTGCGCTTCCACCTTTCTACAGCAAAACAAAGGGCACTTTCGCCTTTCTGCAGCAAAATAGAGGGCGTTTCCACTTTCCTGCGGTAAGACATAGATTGGTGTTGATGGAAAAGGCTATGGCAAGGACACAAAATAATAAAGGCCAAAGTATCAAAGATTTCATAGATTTTTCACAAGAAAACACTTCAAGCAAGCACAATCCTACGATTAATGTTAAGGGTATGGCTAGGCAAGGTCTTAATCTAGGATGCACAAAGCTTCTAGGGAGTCCTCGATATACTCTCGGTACATGAGGCACAACCGTGAACACCAGCCCGTCACAAGCGTGAGTCGGGAACCCCAGCGAGATACTGAAAGGCTCAGACCAACTCTTCATGTCTATCTAGGTATCACCCTAGCTTTGACGCTCTGCCAATTATGATGTGACTGGATTGGAGTACAAATTTCGTTCTCCCCCCTTTATATACCTTACCGGTACGAGTGGTTGGAATCGTCCCTTGGGGTGATGAAATCCCCAAGTAGGTCCCACTAAAAAGAAGACACTAACCACTTCCAACTACTCCCCAGGCTCACACGAAGTGCAAGGGGAAAGTGAAAATAAATTAATTCTCCCTTGGGTAACACAAGAATAAATAATCACAGCAAGCAATGAAGTTTACTCCCCCTATTTAGACTATGTTCCAAAACAACAAGGATAATTTTTGCAGATCTGATCAAATGGATGGCCTTGCAAACAAATGTTAGCTATCTTTTTCTTCGTTCTTGGTCAATTACGCCATAATATGCTGCAAAACATTAGCAAAAAACACCAATATTCTTGCCAAAACAATGTTAGAGGGTTACTATTTGAAAATAGCAAAAATGAAGCTAAAATGACTGTTTTACCTTCCAAACTATATTGTTTTGGGGTGCTTCCACCTTTCTGTAGCAAAATAGGGGCGCTTTCCACCTTTCTACAGCAAAACAGGGGCACTTCCGCCTTTCTGCAGCAAAAACAGGGGCGCTTCTGCCTTTCTGCAGCAAAACAGGGGCGCTTCCGCCTTTCTGCAGCAAGATTAGAGGGCGCTTCTGCCTTTCTACAGCAAGAGGTTAGAGGGCACTTCTACCTTTCTGTAGCAAGAGGTTAAAGGGAAAGAGGCTTTCAAAATGAAAGGACGTATCCGCCCCTCTGCAGGAAACTGTTAGAAGAAAATGAAATTGTCAGATATAGGGCGCTGCCGCCTTTTTGCAGTGGACAAGAGGGCGCTTCCGCCTTTCTGCGGTAAAGCAGAGGGCGCTTCCACCTTTCTGCGGTAAAACAGAGGGCGCTTCCACCTTTCTACGACATTTTCCTACAAAATTCTTAGCAAAAATAAAGGTTAAATGCAAGAACCCGTTTGTGGGTCCCACCGGGCGTGCCAGAAATGTGTACCTTAGAATTTTACCCTACTCTAATGTGCAAAATAACTAAAAATGCAAACGATAAAAGACTAAGGACACTTCAAGATTAGCCTAAAGAGTGATAAAACAAGAAGGAAAATAGGTAAAACAAGATGCAAATGATTATACCTTCCTTGCTGTTGAAGACTCCTTGATTGGCCCTTGATTGGGATGATTTTTTGTGCTCCTTAGATGGCTTCTTGAGTGGTTAAATGCAAGATCAACTTATGCAAAATGATTAAACTGGATGGCTAGATGATAGTAAATGATTGAGAATGCAAATTGGTAGCATAAGGTTGCTCAAATCCAAAGTGTTGAAAATGCCTTTGAGGAGGGGGTATTTATAGGAGAATTTGAATTCTCTAGAGAATTCAATGGTCAAGATTCATCCAACAAGGTCAAGATGAAGGGCTATGGTGAGTTGAGAACTCACAAGCCCTCACATCTTGACATGTGGATGGTGAAGTGGCTAAGGAGAGATGAGGTGTAAGCAAGGTGGCCAAAAGGTACATGAGGTGGAGGAAGGACAAGTACCTTCCAAGCACCTTGGGGAGTGAGAAGATTTTCTCAAAAAGGGATTCCTTATCCCCAAGTGGGAGTGAAAGGGACATTTGAGGAATTTTGGAATTCCTCAAAAATCTACATGGGAAAAGGAGAGGTGGTTGAAAATATAAATTTGAATTAAAAATTCACATTCTTAGGAGAATTTAAAGGATAAAAGGTGAGCTCCAAAAAAGTGGGACTTGGTCACATGTGGAAGATGTGACAAGTCCAAGGTTCTAGAAGCCTTGGAAAGACAAAGTGTGAATTAAAAATTCACATGGGGAGGAGAGAGACATAAGATGAATAAATGAGAATTTTTAATTCTCATGGGAAAGAGGGTCAATGTCTAAAAAGGAAAAATGGAAGAATTGACCAAAAAGTGGTGCTAAATATGGCTAATGACCTTGGTTAAGGTTGTGCAAATATTGGATTAGACTAATTAATGGAAGATTAGAGGCAAGTGGCAAATGTAGGAGGATGTGACATTAATCTTTGATTAAGAGGATGCACATCATAATCATGAATTAATTAAATTAATTCAGATTAGAGCAAGATCATGGAAAATGTGATAAGGAGAGAATTTGAAGAATTTTAAATTTATTTTAAATCAAAAGGGAAAAAATGACTAAATTAAATAAATTGGTGTATTTATATAACTTAGAGAGGAAGAAGGTGAAAGATAAAGCATTTAATGATTAAATTAAATACTTTATAGATATGAGATAAAAGGTGCAATATTAATTTAATATTTAATATGGTAGATGAAAAAGGAGTAAATTGAATCATATGGGAGTGATTAAATTTAGATGTCTACACTATTTATTAATTTATTAATTTAATATGTACATTATACACAAGCACTTAAAATGTGGCATAAATCCATAGGAGGATCATATAATGTAGCTAAGATAGAATACACCCTTGGCATATCATTTAAAGTAGATTATCGAGTAGGATCATAATATGGTTGATTACGATTTTGATAGAAATATGATGTTAGCATGTGTAAGGTGCTAGAGAAACACCATCTCCTCTATCCTCTCTACCAATGAATTTAGCTACCATGTAGATATCTTGGCTAGTTAAATTTCTTGAGAGTGTACTCAATGCTCTTAATTTCAAAACTATTGCATGTTGGTGAATGGGTGTAGGAGTATCATGTGAAGAAAGAGAAATACTAGGTGGATATAATACACATCAATTTAGATAGACATGTTCCCTTGACTTATGATGCAGCATACCATCACCAATATCCTTGCATAGTTTGATGCCAAAATAATTAATTTTTATACCCAATTTAAACTTAGCCAATAACTCTCTCAGAAAATAAAATGATAGTTCAAAATTTTCATGTGGTGGATGTTCAAAGACCATCCGCCATTGCTCCCAAAAATATTCTATAATTTCAAGTTTCCTAGAAAATCTAATTATTATTTTTTGTTTTATTTGGAGGGATTGGTTAGTTTGTTGAAGGGTCAATAAAGTACAAGGCTAAAATTATCTTAGTAATACATAAATTAAGTATTTTTCTATATGACTATCCATATAAATATAATTTCATCATCTCCTCCTTCTAAGATGAAATCAAAATGAGATAAAATCATTTTTTTCTTGTAGCTCAATTATGATTTCATTTATAATTTCTCGCAAGTGAGGCTCACTAGATGGAGGGATGAGAATTTTGTTGGGGGGAGGTTTAGTGGGGGGATTTGAGGTGGGTGGCTTTCAAGTGAGATTTAAATCTTTTTTGCAAAACTTATTTTAATATATATCATATTCTAGTATTTGATCCATCAATGTAAACTAAACTACCTACAATTACAATTAAAATAAATATATATAAATAATTATTTTTACATTTCAAAATGTTAAATGTGTACATTATCTATCCATTTAAAACACACACACACACACACAAACACACACACACACACACACACACACACACACATATAAGTTTTTAATTTAAATTATGAACTTTAGTCAATCAATACACATATTTTAGTACATGATGTATTTTGAAATTTATAAAGTGTTTTGTGGTGATATAAATTTTGTTGCAAGTATGAAGGTATTGTCATTGATGTCAACTGGTCTACTAGTTTTTGTTGTCATTGATGTCATGTATGTTGGTTATTGGTTGTATATGTTGAGGATATTGAGAAAATTGTAATAAAGAAAGGTTTCAAGTAAATTCGATGTTTTCTTCAAGTTTTTCTCTAAAATGTGCTACTATGCTAGTGAGGATATGAGGTATTGTTCATGATTATTAGAAACTACTATATGCAGATTTTAGGTTTCTAGATCATTGTACAGTGTGAGTTATGTTCACCACTTATGAACCATGTTTTTCTGTGTATCTGGCTAAGGTCCAGGAGAAATGTAGTTGCTTTGGATTTCATCTTGTTTGAGTTTTATGACTTGTAGTTCTTAGGATAAGTTTATGAGGTTGTGTTCAAGTGAAATTTATTGACTAGAAATATTTGATCATGTTAATATAAATTTTGCTTAATTGATTTATGTGTTTTACACTGGTATTGGTCGACCTTGCATTAAACACTACTTACGAAGCTCATCAAAGCATGTTTAGTTGGGACTTATTTATGTCCTCATTAAGTGTGTGTTTGTGTCACCCTCATTCTAATTCCATCATAGAATGTTTTGGCGTTGAACTAATTTGAATTTGTAAATACAAATGGTATATATGGCTGAATTTGGATGAGCTTCAAGGTTGAAGATTTGGTATAAATAGAAGTTGAGATGTTTGAGAAAGAAGAGTGGA
This sequence comes from Sequoia sempervirens, assembly GCA_007258455.2. Taxonomy (NCBI): domain Eukaryota; kingdom Viridiplantae; phylum Streptophyta; class Pinopsida; order Cupressales; family Cupressaceae; genus Sequoia; species Sequoia sempervirens. The sequence goes on from VDFB02252616.1 coordinate 61,923,910, forward strand.
TGAACACAATAGCAAGATAGATGTGAGATAGATACAAAATAGTGTGTGTGTGATGCGAGTTTGAGTAGATTAGTGCAAAATTCAAGTGGTGAGTTCTAAAGGCAGTAAGTTGAAGGTGTACTCTATCATTCAAACATGTCTACAAGTGTGTGAGAAAATTGTGGTGGAAATCTCTGTTGCATTGATATTTTTTTCTCTTTGTAATAAATCTCTTCTATCTTCTTTTGTAATTATGTGGTAGTGAGCCCTCTAGGTGGTTAACCCCTACTAGATAGTGAGTCCTATTCTGGATAGTGAGTCTTGTTTTGACAGTATGCTTTTTTGGCAATGAGCCTTTGTATTCAATTTTCATATCTCTATATTGTGATATAATCCTCACTGTGGTTTTTCCCTTATTGGGATTTCCACATAAATCTGGTGTTATTGTGTGTATGGTTTTGATTCTTTCAATTTCTACTTTTACACTTAATGATTAATCATATTAGCAAAGTAAAGGATTTGTGAATAATAATAGATATAATCTCTGGTGAAAGTTTTAAAGGCCAAATTTGCTACAACTAATTCACCCTTCTCTCATTTGTCTTGTTCAATAATTGGTATCAGAGCTTGGTTCCTTGGAGGAGAGCTTAACTGCTTGAGGAAGGTCTGGGATGGTGAGCAAGATCACTATTGAGTGTCCTAGGTTTGATGGGACTAATTATGCCCTTTGGAAAATGAAGATGGAAGGATATCTAGAGTACTGTGTATATGATATTGAGAAAGATTATAAGACTATATACACTCCTCCTACTAATGGTCTGAGTACAACTAATGAAATCAAGGTGTATGAAGAAAATAATAAGACAAATTCATTATGAAGAATAGTCTTTCACATTTCAAATTGATTAAAGTTCAAAATTTGAAGACTACTAAAGATGTCTAGGATGCATTAGAAAGGATTCATGAAGGAGATGAAAAGGTCAAAGAAAAAAAGTTGCAAAATTTTGAGGCACAGTTCAAGATCCTACATATGTTTGAAGTTGAGAACATTAAATCCTATCTATAGATAGTGGATAAACTAGTAGGTGGAATGTGATGACCTGGTGCTACAATGGATGAATCTAGGATTGTAAAGAATATTCTCATAACTCTCCCTGATGTATATAGTGAAAAGGTATTTTCTATTGAGGAATTTATAGATTACAAAACTTATACTAAAGATCACTTATTGGGTACTCTAACATCATTTGAAATGAGAAAGCCTAGCTTGAGAAATAGATCCAAGAAAGAAACTACTTTCAAGGCTACAAGAACTAAAGATCTGGATGAAGAGAACCTTGATGGAGTAGAAGCTAACTTTTTAAGAAGGATAAAAAAGGTCTCTGGTAAGTATGAAGGTAAGTTATCCTTTGAATGCTTCAAGATATCTAGAAAGAGCTAAGAAGAATGAACATAGATTAAGAAGAGAAAACAAAGTGAAGACGATTAAGAGATCATATTATGTGAATGAAGATGTTGGTATTTCTGATGAAGAATCTGATTATGGAGATTTTGATGACAATGAATGCTTGTTCTTGGATATAAAAGATGAATCTACTTCTGCTAATACTAAAAAGAAAAGTAAAGGAAAATGCTCTGAAGAAAGTTGAAGATATTGTAATCTTTGGTCTTCATGCTAAATAGGAAAATAACTATTGGGTTGTTGATATTAGATGTTCACATCACATGACTAGTGATAAGAGTAAGTTTGTTAAACGTAAAAAAATATGATGGAGGATTAGTTAAGTTTGGAGATGATACTGGTGCTAAGATTTGTGAGATAGGTTCAGTAAGTTTTCATGGAAAGCATAATATTGGTAATGTCTATTATGTTAAGGGTTTGAGGCATACAATTTTGAGTGTTGGAAAGATGTGTAGTAAAGGATATAATCTTGTATTTGAGGGTGAGAGATGTGAAATCAAGAAAGGATCCAAAACAATGATTGTTGTAGGAAAGAAGTTTTCAGGAAATATTTATCAACTTAAGGGTGTTGATGGAATTGCTTTATGTCTCAAATTAAAGATAGTTCATTATGGAATCGTAGGATGTGTCATATGAATTTTGACAACTTGGCGAGGATCAGTGCAGTGCAAGTTGTAAGAGATTTACCAAGGATCACAAAGCCTGTTAATGTTTGTAAAGATTTTCACTTTGGAAAGAAAGCTAGAAACTATATTAGGTCAAAGGAACAATCTACTATTGATCTACTAGATTTGATTCATATAGATATTTTTGGTCCTACAAGTGTAAGAATTCTACAAGATGACAGGTACTTTATCCTTATGATTGATGATTACTCTAGATATACATGGGTTACTTTTCATCAAGAGAAATTTGATGCATTAGATAGATTCAAGGAATTTAAGGATATGGTTGAAAATAAAGAAAATTTGACAATAAAATGTTTGAGGTTTGACAGAGGTGGTGAATTCACCTCTAATGAGTTTAACATGTTTTTTGAAGTTCATGGAATAAAGAGGCAATTGTTTGCTCCTATAACTCCTCAACAAAATGGAGTTGTTGAAAGAAAGAACATGATGATTTAGGAAGTTGCTAAATCAATGATTACAAAGGTAGGTCTACCAGAAGTTTATTGGAAATAAGTTATTCATACTACTACTTATGTGTTTAATCGATCTCAAGAAAAATATAACATTAATAAGACTCCCTATGAGCTATGGTATGGAAGAATTCCTACTATCAAGTATTTCAAGGTATTTGGAAGCAAATGTTATATTTGAAGGGATGAAGAAAATTTAGGGAAATTTGATGCTAGATGTGATGAAGGTATCTTCCTTAGATACTCTACTAAAATAAAATCTTACAGGTGTTTCAATAAAAGGGAAAGAAAGATTGTAGAGAGCACAAATGTCAAGGTGGATGAATCATTGACGAATTCAATTAAAGTTGATGGACATGTATCAGATGAACCTGATTGCATTCAAGTTGAAGAAATGGAAGAATAGAAAAAGTAGAATGAAGAAGAAGCTTTGGTGGTGTTCTAAAAGACACCTAAATATGTGTAAAAGAATCATTCAAAAAAATCAAATCATTGGAGACAAGTGGAAAGGAGTATTGACAAGAAGTAGAGTTGTTGTTGTTGGTGAAATAAATCTTTGTTTACGTTCTAAAGTTGAACCTAAGACACTAAGTGAAGCATGTAAATATGAGCATTGGATGAAAGCTATGGAAGAACTTATGTAAATTGAGAAGAATCAAACCTAGGAATTGATCCCTAGACCAATAGACAAAAACATAATTGGATCAAAATGGGTATTTAGAAACAATTTGAATGAAAATGGAGAAGTGGTCAAAAATAAAGCAAGACTTGTGTGTAAGGGCTAATCATAGGTAGAAGGAATATATTTTTAGGATAATTTTTCTTTGGTGGCAAGAATAGAAGCTATCAAAATGTTTTCGGTATTTACTAAACATAATCATTTTAAAGTTTAATAGATGGATATAAAGTTTTCATTTTTAAATGGTGAATTGGAAGAAGAAGTGTACATGGAAAAACCGGAAGGATTTCAATTGTCAGATCAACTGGATATGATATGTAGATTGAAGAAGGCTTTATATGGATTAAAGAAAGCTCCTAGAGGTGGACATGTAAGGTTGAAAAAATATTTGATTCAACAAGATTTCAATAAAGGTAAGACATATAGTAATTTGTATTTCAAAATAAAAAATGACAAGATATTGATAGTGCTTGTGTATGTTAATGATATTATCTTTGGAGGAAATGAAACAATGTGCAAAATGTTTGCTGAAGAAATGAAAAAATAATTTGAAATGCCTATGTTTGGTGAGATGAATTTATTTCTTGGGCTTCAACATCAATCAAACAAAAAAGGGTATTTTTATTTCACATTCAAAATATTGAAAAGAGATGTTGAAGAAGCTTGGAATGGATGGTTCCAAACTAGTATGTGCTCCTATGGTGACTAGCTATAAATTGAGAAAAGATGATGATTCACCTAAGGATGATTAGAGAAAGTACAGATCTATGATTAGAGGACTATTGTATTTAACTACTACTAGATTGAATATCATGCATACGATTTATCTTGTGGCTAAATTTGAAGAAGACCCTAAAGAAACACATGTTGTTGTAGTTAAGAGGATATTCAGATATTTGAATGGCACTTTGATTTATGGCTAGTGGTATCCTAGGGATAGTGATTCTACACTAAGTGCTTACATAGATGTAGATTGGGAAAGTTGTTTTGATGACAGAAAAATACAAAGTGGTCGTGGATTCATTCTTGGTTGTAGATTGGTGTCATGGTTGATTAAAAAGCAAGATTTGATTTCCTTATCCACTGTAGAAGTTGAGTTTATTGCCGCTACATCTTGATATACACAAGTTTTGTGGATGAAATAGACATTGAAAGGTATCAAAGTAATGTATGATGATCCCATTTCTATTTTCTATGATAATACAACTACAATTAACATTTCAAAGAATCTAGTGATGTACTCAAGGATAAAACATATATCTATTAGGCATCACTTTGTGAGAGAGAAGGTTGTGGAGAATGAAGTAAAGCTTGAGTATGTACCTACAAAGGATCAGATTGTTGACATATTTACTAAGGTTCTTCCTAAATATACTTTTGAGTATGTCAGGTGGAGAAGTTAGGGGTCATTGCCCCTCCCTTCTTGAACTAGATGCATATGGATATGAATCATTCTGGTGGATATATGCATCTATCTTTCTTCTAGAATGATGTTTGGTGGCTACCTCTCAGGGGGATAAGGTAGTATCTTGTGTTGTCATTTGAAAACTATTTGGGTATACTCCTAAGGGGGAGTATTCAATACATGAAAGGTTCTCAATGTCAAATAGGAAAACAACGTTAAAATATTTTTCCTCTTCCATTGATGTCAAAGAGGGAGAACAATATTATGTGAAAATGTTTATCTACTAAGGGGGAGAAAGTAAAATCATGAGAAAGTGTGTTCAGAGCTAGTGTGTTGTCTTTGATGGTTTTTCACATCATGTGTTGCCATCAATTACAAAGGGGGATATTGTTGCAAGTATGAAGGTATTGCCATTGATGTCAATTGGTCTACTAGTTGCTATTGTCATTGATTTTATTTAAGTTGGCTATTGGTTGTATATGCTGAATATATTAAGAAAATTGCAATAAAGAAAGGTTGCAGGTATTCAGTGTTTTCTATGGGTTTTGCTCTGAAACATGTTTTGCTAGTGAGGATCTAAGGTATTGTTCATGATTATTCTAAACTACTATATCCAGATTTTGGGTTTTTGGATCGTTGTACAATGCAAGTTATGTTCACCAATTGTGATCCATGCTTTTTTGTGTATCTGGCTAAGGTCTAAGAGAAATGTAGTTTCAGTGGATTTCTTCTTGTTTGATTATTATGACTTATAGTTCTCAGGATAAGTTGATGAGATCGTGTTCAAGTGAAATTTGTTGACTGGAAAGATTGGATCATGTTAAGGTTGAGTGTTCTTAACTGGTCTATGTGTTTTACACTGGTATTGGCCAACCTTGTGTTAAACACTACTTATGAAGCTCATGGAAGCATGTTTAGTTGGGACTTATTTAGGTCCTCATTAAGTGTGTGTTTGGGTCACCCTCATTCTAATTCCATCATAGAATGTTTTGGCATTGAACTAATTTGAATTTGTAAATACAAATGGTATATATGACTGAATTTGGATGAGCTTCAAGGTTGAAGATCTGGTATAAATAGAAGTTGAGATGTTTGAGAAAGAAGATTGGATGAATGCAAGAGCATGATAGATACAAGATAGATGTGAAATAGTGTGTGTGTGTGATATGATTTTGAGTAGAACAATGTAAAATTCAAGTGGATAGTTTTCGAAGGTAGTGATTTGAAGGTGTACTCTATCATTCGAGCATGTCTTCAAGTGTGTGAGAAAATTTGGTTGGAAATATCTATTACATTGAGATTTTTTCTCTCTGCAACAAATCTCTTATGTCTTATTTTGTAATTTTGTGGTAGTGATCCCTCCAAGTGGTTAACCCCTAGTTGATAGTGAGTCTTGTTTTGGTAGTGAGATTTTCTGACAGTGAGCCTTTGTATTTGGTTTTGATATTCTCTATATTGTGAGCTAATCCTCACTATGGTTTCTCACTTATTGGTTTTTCCATGTATATCTAGTGTTATTGTGTGTATGGTTTTGCTTCTTTCAGTTTTTGTTTTTACACTTAATGATTAATCATATTAGCAGACTAAAGGATTTGTGAATAATAATAGATCTAATCTCTGGTGAAAGTTTTAAAAGCTAAATTTTCTACAATTGATTCACCCCCCCTCTCAGTTGTCTTGCTCAACACATTTAATATTAATGAAACTAAGATATATTAAGAATGCATGTAAGGAGTAAATTTGAATTTTTTTATGAGTGAATGAATGCATTTCAAAATTGTATACCAAGTCATTCTAAGTAGCATGTCAGTATGCATCTACCTACTATTGGTATGTGTTTTATTTTTATGATCTCTAATTCATGATTTATCACCTAGGAACATTACATCTTTATTAAATATGTATTGCAACCTTTTTCACTAGAAAATAGGATTGAATGGATATAAATAAAGTTATCATACTCTCCCTCTACACAATTTTAGTCTTCCAAAGTTTAACACCACCTAATCTTAGACATAATAAAATATTCATTGAAAATAGGTTTCATAGATTGATGATGCAAGAGCATCTAATGGTTTAAGGGTAATCTTGCATCACCCAAAAGAAATCCTTATTTTTTTTAGTTGTTTTGGGTCCCATGATGACACTTAAGGGGTGTTAGTAAAAATTCCATAAAGGCATGAAAAGGTTTCCTTCTATTTTTAGTAAGTCTATATAAATGGGCACATATGGACTTGAAAATTTACCCTAAGGAGTGGAATTGAAAATGAATCAGATGGTGAAAGAATCATCTTAATATCCTTTATCATTTGGGAGATATTAAAGTTTTATCCTAGGAAATTCTATTGCAAGGTTGTTGTAAATGTTTTCATTAATGTCAATAGAATGGAGATTGTTGTTGCTATTGTCATACATGTCAACAAAGTGGTAGTGTGTGGATGCTTTCATATGCTACAATTAGTATGTTGATAAAAATTATCGTGTATGGTAATGGATGTGTGAGGTTGTTGTACACAGTTATTCTATATCTCATGTTGCTCATGAATAGGTGAATTTTTAGTGATTTTTTTATTTTTTGTCTCTCAATGTAAAATATATAAGTGATTCTATTGCAGACAGTTGCTCAAGAATTTATGTTGTAGATGCTTCAAATAATGCTCCACATTCCTCCATATTTGAATATATTATCTTGTGGTTTGGAAGTTTTTCAAATACAAATGTACAATATCTATATTCTTGATTTAAGAACATAAAAGTTACTGTAGAAGTTTCCAAAAATTCCAATGTGAGGATTGTACTATCATAGTCAGCAAGGTTCAAAGAAATGCTCCACATTTCTTCACAGTTGATTTTTTAGTCTTGCAGATTGAAGGATGAATTTAAAGTGTCTACATGTTTTCTCCCTTCAATTTTTAGATGTTGAGCTATACCACATGTCAAGTTTTCAATGTTCCATCTCAAGACTGTGTTTTTTGTGTATGCAAGAGATATTGGTTCAGTGTTTTTTTTATTGTGCCAACCTAATGATCTATGAATTGTAAAAGGAGGGAATAGAATTTTTTTTAAATATCATTTAATTCTTGTAATGTGATCCATATAATGTTGTTTATTCTCTCTGGTAATGCTTGTGGTCTAGAGTTAATATTTGGAGGGTTAAGTGTTTGCTAGGCCGACTTGGTATTTTGAGGTGTTTGTGCAAATTTTTGTTGTGTACGCCAACTTGAGAATGTGTGCTAGTGTAAAATAGGTCCTACTTATCTCATGTCTTGGACCACATTCAATTTCCTTTTTCCCACTAATTATTTGGAGTTGACTCATTATGGTTGTTACATGTTTCATATCTACACATTTTAGTCTAGCTAACAAGGGGATTTTTTTTAAGCTTGCCAAAGGTATAAATAAATGATTGAGTGTGTGATCGAGGTAGTTGTAGTATTGTGTGTTTGTATTCAATGTGATAAAAGTGATATACCTATAGCAATGAGATAAAGGAAAAATAATGTGTGCAAATGTGTGAAGTATTTGAAGAGTGATAAAGGAAGTGAGTTAGAAGCATAAATTTGTGAATGAATGCTAGAGGAAGTGAGCCAAAGGTAGAAGTGAGTGAATGATGTAGGAAGTGAGATGGAGGAAGAAGTAAGTGAATGTTGAGGGCAGTGAGATGAAGGAAGAAGTATGAGTAAGTGTTGAAGGTAGTGAGTTAGAGGGTATTGTTCTAGTAGTTGATTGCCATAATTCATCAAGTATTACATACTAAGGTTGTATCCTATTTTTGTAAGTGTTATATTGATAGGGAGTTATAAACTTCCTTTGGTTGAAGCTATAAAATTATGTTGTAAATCTTGTTTCATTTTTGTGAGGCTGGGTTAGAAGAGTAGCTCCAAGCATATTTATCATCGTGGTTTTTCCCTTGTAGATTCTTCCATGTTAATTTGGTGTTGTGGTTGTGTGCTTGTGCTTTGAATGCTTTATCTCATTAAGTAACAAGTTTTGATTAATAAAATTGAATTGGATTAAATTAAGGGATATACTAATTCATCCCCCTCTTAATATATCTACATGTTCTAACAATTGGTATCAAAGTTGAGTTCCTTGGTGCAAAATAATAGTTGAAGGTAGATCTTGGTTTAGAACGCGTGGCTTAGAATTAGTCCTCTTCTAAAACACCACTTTTTGATGGAAGAAATTATGCTTTCTGGAGTGTGAGGATGGAAGCCTACCTTACTTCATTAGGGTATGGTGTTTGGAGAGCTGTAAAACATAATTATACTAAACATGCTCATCCTAATACTAATGCTAATGCAAAGAAGGCTCATCAGAGCAATGCTAAAAAAATAATGCCATCTTGAGTTGTCTAGCTAATTATAAATTTGTGTAAGTTGTGTAATGCAAGAATACCAAGGAGATATGGGATAAGCTCAAATATCTATATGAAGGGAATGATAGTGTGAAGCAATAAATTTTGTAATGTATAGTAACCTCCATAAATTCAAATTAACAAATTGCACATAATAAAACATATAAAAATGACACAAGTACAAAATTAAGGAATAGAGTCAAGGAATTATATTAATACAAGAAACCTAGAGTACATATTCCAATATTAAGGAAAAACATAAAGGAATATATTCCTTACAATAGACCACATGGTCGAGAAAAATATTATATAATGAAACATAATTGAGGACCTTCCTAATAGGATTCTTTTGAAATTTAACTCCTTTGACCACATCAAAGGTGAGAATATTTCTAGAGAATTTTCCACCCTACCATGAAGTGATTCACTTCCCTAGAATTCTTCTTGAAAGAAGAATACCTGACCCAACACAAGGAAAACTAGTTATGCAAATCATATCTAAATGAATGGAATAGTGAAGCATGATACATCTACATCTAATGAATTCATAAATTTCAAGCACAACATGGGATACTCTAAATGAATTAATAAACCATCATATCAACTCATCTTTAAATCCATTTAGTCAACCTTTTCTTATAAAATATCAAGGCACAATCTTAGCATATTTTAATGATATTAAACATAATGAATGTATTTCCAATATAGTTATTTTTTCTATTAGCATAACAACATGTTCAAATACAACTTAAGCATTCAACACATCTTCTAAACCCTACCATCATCATATTGTTAACTTTTACAAGAATATGTTGCTAATGTTTCTAACATTCTAACATATAGTATTACAAGATGGTGAGTTCCTTGGTATTCCTTGTAGCATAACACTTGGGTTTGTGACATAGTCTAACTACCTCTTGTGGATCTTAACTGACACTTGTATCGGGCATTGAAAGGTAGATCTTTTGGTGCAATGACAAGGCCAACAATTGGTATTAGAGCTAGTCATAGGTTCAAACCCATTGCTTGTGCTGGGGGGGTATTGTTGCAAGATGGTGTGTCCCTTGGTCTTCCTTGCAGCACAACACTTGGGTTTGTGACATGGTCTAATCGCCTCTCATGGATCTTAACTGACACTTGTATTGGGAATTGACAGGTCGATCTTTTGGTGCAACGACAAGGCCAACATATAGTTCATACATAATGGAAGTAAATTATATAAGTTTTCCTATAACCTGATCTATGCCCAATCTAATGTCTATAAAGGTGACAATATTCACTAGATTTCCAATATATATCAAATCATTAATTAAGAATTTCAACCATTAACCATGTGTACCATAGAAAAAAGGAAACTTTCTTGACATGAGAATAATTCATGATAAGCTGGACTTAATGAGGCCTTGATTCAAGTGTTGTGAGGCATTTTATGCATCCACACTATGTCTTGGACCCTTTCAATTTGAATAACATGCTTTTATTGATGTATTGTAAAGGTGTTGTAAAGTGTTGTAAAGGACTTTACGCTTTTCTAGACTTAATGAACCTATTTCTCCCTAATTCAACATTATAAAATGTGTTTAATAACATTATCACATCAATCTAGAAGACTTATAACTTAAACTTAATGTTAAACTAGTGTTATAATGTGTCTTTCACATTCACATTAGTTCTTGTGCCCTCCTAGGCTATGTGGACCTCATTTTAGTGTTGTAAAGTGTATTTTATCACACCTTAACATTAGATTTTGTGTCCCAAGTCCTGACTAACATTTGCATCATCACTAATAGGCCCCTATTAACCCATATTGTGCATCCCAGGGCAATATTTGATAAAATACCTAACAAAGTTGCAATCTAAACCTTATTTCTTAACTTCATAGCACCCTAGCTATCAAAATGTCCCCTATGGGACCATTTTCCATCCATGGCCAAATCAGTCCCATCTAGGTGGGACCCATTCACCATGGGTGGTGAATGAGTCCCATTTGGCCCAATTTTGACCTTTGAGAGGGAAATTTTGGAATTTAAGTTTAATTTTACTTCATGTCAGCCTGAGGGATCCAATTTATGGGCTAATAAGGTGGATTTCAAATAAAATCAACTCTCTAAACCCTAAATCACATTCATTCTTCATTATTCATCCATCATTCTTCCATCACAAGTCAAACAAGTTAGGGATTCACCATTTCAAGGCATTCAAACATCAATTTTTAGACATTCAAGGGAAGATTCTTCATGTTTTGTTGCGCAATTCAAGATCAATCTTCATGGAAAGGTAATCAACTCCATTATTACATGTTTCATTCCATTCTTTCATCATTTTGGTTTAATTACCTAAAAGGGGTTTGACCAAGGCAAACCCCCATGACCTAACATTCAACATTTCTTCTTCTCTTCTTGTGTGTTTGTAGATTTACACATTTTGGAAGATTGGAAATCATTAAGAATAAAGTTGTAAATTTTTTCAAGTCTTCCCTTCATTGAACAAGTCAAAATATCAACAAAAACCCACTTTCAGACCCAAAAATTAGAGTTTCGGAAGCAAACACCTATAGAGAATCAAAGTGCAGACCCAAAGCTCTAGATTCCTCCTTTGAATATTCATAAATTCAAAATTGGACTCATTCACCATGGGTGGTGAATGATTCCCAATTCCAGGTCAACTTTTGGTTTTTTGCATTTTTAGATACCCTTTTGTCTGACATAGGTTCCGAAACAGTTTTGCAGTTTTGCAAAACTGGGACTGATTCCCCCAGAATGGTGAATGAGTCCCACTAGGCCTTAAAACTAGCATCAACAACATTCTAGAAGTTATTTCCAATCTCCATCCATATTCCAAGTGCACTTTCAATTTCATCAAGATATGTTGCAATTTGCATTCATTTCTAGGTGTTCTTGCATTACATAATGTGTTTTCAAACATTGTTTGTTTCCTTAGTTTCCATTCATTAATCAAATAATCTTATCAATTTCTTGCATTAAAGAATTACATCTAGGTATGCATCCATATTCCATCCATATTGCATTGATTTTGAGTGTAACATTGCATTTGTGACCATCTTTCTCCTTCTATGTGAAAAACCCTAAGAGTGCTAGAAAGATCTTGGATGCAAAAATTCTATGTTATATTTTGGTGAACCTACTTTTCAACTCATTTTATTTTCTAATTTGGAGTCCATCATATATCTAGCTTGCATTGACCTTGCATTATGGATTGCATGATTCATTTGCATGTTAGGTGTTAAATTTTGCATTCATGAAAAGTGCATTTAGGTTGCATTTTTGGCATCTAAAATCATTAAATTTTTTTCAAAATTTTCATTTTCATCTTAGGTCTACATTATAGCACTCAGACAACATCAAAATCCATGAATTTTTTTTTTTAAATCTGAAAAAATTCCATACTAGGACTCATTCGCCACCCTAGGCGAATCAATCCCTTTTGACCCCTGAAACTGCATTTTATAGAGCTAAAAACCCTATTTTCAGGCTTTTGTTTGGTGCCATTTCCTAGCCATATCAGTTTGTTACATTTATGTAACATGCATTTCATTATAACTAGCTTAAATTAGCTCATTTCATGCATGGTTTAAATTTCACTTTTTCATTATCATATTGTTACATAGCGTAATGAGTAAATTATTCTCTGAAAATTACATTTCATTTCAGCCTTTTACATTGCATTTTGAGTTAGCATAAGTTGATCTATCAAAATGTTAGTTTCCATCTCCAAATTTGCAAAGAATGAGTTAGTCAATAAGCATGAACGACATTCATTCAATGCATGTCCTAGTTATGAGAGTCTCTTAGCATAAGAGAGTGAAAATGACAATGTTAACCTTAAACTTACACCCTCTCCTATCTCCCCTATTTGTGTGGATAATGTGATAGAAGAGCATACAAACAAAGATACTTATTGTAGACATGGAAAATGTATTGATTGACATTGCATATCTGATCCTAAATACTAATATCATTTCATCCTAAATCATTCCTCAATCTAACCATTTAATTGAATACCCTTATTTGATTAAATTCATCAATTTTCCTCTCTTAATTAAATAAATCATTTATCTGATTAAGTCATTCTCTTTTGTTAATTGAATCAATCAATTTGATCTAATTATCCCTATTTAATTAAAAAAAATTAAAACCTTATTTGATTTAATCTAACTCCATCTCCTTTAATTGAATAAATCAAAAATATTTATTTAATTAATATCTAAATCATATTCTTCTCATATTTGATATAAATCAACCCATATATCTAAGTCAAATTTGTCACGTCATTTAATCCCTCATTAAATTAATTAACCCTTGATTAATTTAATCCTAATTCATGTCCCATCCTCTAGCTTTTTCCACTTGCACATGAAAATAGATTTAATTCATTTATTAAATCCCTATTTCGTCTCAACATGGCATAATAGAGAATATTCCTTCAAATTTGAATTCAAATCCAAATGGACTTAGTCCTTCCAACAAGACATTTTTTTCACCTCGCAAGTCCTTTTGCATTGAGCCAAGTGGCCATCACTCCATTTGACTCCTCATCCAGCTTGTCATTTCAACATTTTCAAATTTCAAATATATGCATTTATGGGCACATTCATCAAAATGTGCACATCCTTCATCCATCCATCTCTTGACAAGTGGCACCTTACCATTGGTTGAAAGTTAGTCCCACATTGCTTCATTTTGGGAATTTCTCCAACTTTTCATTCTATAAATAAGAGGCTTCTTTCCTCATTTTATCATCCACAATTTGAGCAAAGTTATTATACTCAAATCCATACTCAAGCATAGAAATTCTCATCCATTTCATCAAGTCTTAGCTAGGTTATGCATATTTTTCATCATGGAGCACACTTGAATCTTCAAAGTGGATCACTCTTCATCACACATCAATCTTGCATCATAGGAGTTGGGAAAGAACCAATTTTCACATCAAATTGGCACCAATTCCCCCATAAGATCAAGAGTTTGCATTGCTTTTTAATAGGATTTAATCTATCCTATTGATTTTTGTAGTGTTCCTCCTTTCATTCCTATTTGAGCATTGTTAAATGGATTTTATGGGGAAATTAGATTCTAACTTTCCTTTCAATCTTCTAATGTGTTTGTTTGTTGTTTTTTGTAGGTGCTAGGATCTTTGTTCACACACTTATGTTGATCCTAATTGTGCTTCTCCTAATACCTCTCCTTTAATGATGAAGGTATCTTGGTGACAAAAGACACAATCGTTGAGAATCATTAGGATCTTGTTTTTCCTTCTCCTCGTCCCCTTTGGGGAGATAGTTTTGCACAAAAGAATGAAATCATAGACACATTCTTAAAATTCACCTTACCTAATTTTCATTGTGAGGATAATTTTGAAGAAGATAAGAATATACATGATGAGGATGTGAGGGTCTACAACAACCCTCTTTATGATCCTTCCCCTATCTATCCTCTTTTGGGAGCCATTTGAGAACAAAGGCTTGAAGTTGTAAATGCTCATGATAATCATACTTGTTCTTCTCCTAGTATCTCCCCTAGTTGTAAGGAAGATACTTTGATGTCAACAAACACAATCAATGATATTCATGAGACACTTAGTTATCCCCTTTCACCTAAGAAAAACCTTATTGAGTAATACAATTCAACTATTGATCATCCTCATACCTGTGATGAAGTCCTTTTATGAGAACCAACCTTCGAATGTCAAGAAGATTTGGTTTGTAGTTCTCCTCAAAACCATTCTCCTAGGAACAATATCATGATGCAAGACACAAACCAAAATAATGATATAGAATCTCACTTGCTAAGGGATGTTAACATTATTCAACCTCAACTCATCCTTTATCCCCCTTCACACAAAAAAAAAATTGAAAAACAACCTGAACTCATCCTTTATCTTCCATCACACCAGCCTTCATCTCAACACAAACTAGAATTCACCCTTTACGCACCTCAAAATAATGTGTCACAGCAGCTAAGTTAGAATATTGTTTCTCATACATATAAAACTCACAATAATCTGCAACCACCACAACCAACCCCAACACCCTTACCTTTTCCTAATACTATCCCATCTAAACCTATCTTACTAGGTCTTCCTAGTGGAAAGGAGTAAAATATTGTTGAATAACCAAAGAATACTCTTACTAAAATCTCATTATGGGACCTTATTCAAGCCTCCCCTCACTATCACAACATGATCCAATCAGCCTTGCAACAAGTTCATGTCCCTTCTAATGCACAACCAACTGACATCACAACCATGATCCAAGGAATAAATGCTGACATTATTTTCCACCAAAGTGAACTTCCCCCTTTGGAAGTGAAAAAAAAAAATGAAGATTTCATGATCATTGCTCAATAAAATAGGATAGGGATAAAGTGAATCCTTATTGATAATGGTTCTACCTTTAATGTGTGTAGTGTGAATATACTTGATAGATTGTGTGTTGGCAAGTCACAAATAATGCCTAATTTTGTATCTATTCAAGGATTTTATAATACAACAACACAACTGCTCGGTGTAATTACTTTTCCTATTACAATTGGGGTGCCTACTTTACAAACTCCTATTCATGTCATGCCTCATGATATTTCATATAATCTTCTTTTAGGAAGACCATGGATTCATGAGATGAATGCAGTGGATTCAACCCTTCATCACATAATGAAATATGTCTATAAAAATAACATTTATCAAGTTGAAGTAGACCTTAAACCTTAAAATTTATTGCACCTTGAAAAATGAGCTACAAGTCCTCTAAAAATGTTGATTCCAACATCCAATATAGACCCTCTTGAAATTTAACAAAACAATGAGGAATCGGTCTCTAAATTATTTGGTGAAAATTGGGGATCCTTGGAATTCACACCATCATTTATGGGTGAATACACAATCACAAAAAAGAATGATGAGAAATAAGAACAACCACCTATCATGACAACTCAAAATTTCACAGAATCTTCTCAACCATCTATATCTTCTACTTTGGAAGAAAATACAACATCCACAACAACCTTTGATGAACACAATAATGAACAACCACCTGATTCCAATTCAATGAAAAATATTTATGGAAAAGGTTATGAGCTTCTGAAACAACTTGGATATAGTGGAAAAGGATGTGGTGCTCACGAACAAGGTATTCACAACTCTATAAACCCTATCACACAACAAACAAATCATAGTCTGTTTATTGTCTTGTAATAGAGATCATCAAGCCTTCACTCAACATCAACAATCTCACACAACACACTCCTAAATCATCCTTAACATTCGTCCATCCTGAACTCATCAACACTAGCGGTCTTAAACATCATCCTTTACCAAACATAAAACAAAAACCTACATCTTTGCTTAATGTCAATGTCATCTCGCAAGACAACAATGATTTGATAGATTTTCCCTCCTCCTATAAGAGTGAGAACAAAATATTGCAATCTATAGAAACTTGTGTAAGTATGACATCTACTACTAAGCAAGATGTATCTTTGATGTAAATCACAAGACCACCTTCTCCCCTTGATCAAGAGGGTATCTTGTTGAGACTCCTCCAAGATCACATGATCACTCTTCCCCCTAGAACTCTAAAGAAATTCTCTTACAATACTTCATTCTAAACCTATCATAGAGTTCATGGTTACTTCACTAATGAATGTCATGCTTTGATTCATATAATCCATAAGGAGTCTGGTATGCTTCCCTCTATGCGGGAAAACTAGCTCCTCTAATTGATATTGATTTTCACTCTAGCATGCATTTCATTAATCATTTTGGCTCACCCTTGTCCTACACTCAGTGGGGGCAAGGGTTATGTATCCTTATCCTCATATGTCACTTGTGGTTTCCTCCTTTGGCTAGTCGTTAACCTTTCATGAATACATAAGAGCAAGCTTGGGATGTGGACGATATGCCTTATGTTGGCTTGCATATGACATACTTCCCTTTCTTCATGACACAGCTTATCAAAAACATATGACTTTGCATAGGGATTTTTGAATAATCTCTCATGCCATCTTCTAATTTAAATCAATTTCTCACAATATTGGTGTTCATAACCACTTTAAAGTGGGGGCATACATCACCACTCACATTTCATTTTGTGATTTTATTTTTCTTGTGATTTCCTCTCTTGGACACATTTGGCACAATGTTCCCCTAGATGACACCTTGCACTTGTCCTCTCTTGGAAACAAGATGATACCATTTGCACTTATCCTCTCTTGGAGACATTAAGCATGATGTTCCCTAAGATGAGACCTTGCACGAATTAAGCGAAATCCCTTTGAATAGTCCTTGCACTATTCTGCATTAACAATGTCTATGAGTGTCAAGCATGCAAAGTTTTGCTTACCTCATAGAGCTAGAAAACCATTCTCCCTTGTGGCACCTTATTAAATTTATCGAGAGGTATAACTTTAGTCTGGTTGAGTGGGAGGCCCATTTAGTAGTGCAACTTTTCCCATAGCCACATATGTGTTTGAGTGCATACCAACTAGCATATTTTTCTCACCATTTGGGATTTCTCACCCCACAGACAATCACAAGTTCCATGGCCCCAGAGTGAGTATGTTGTGGAATTCTAACCCTGCATACGACCTAAAGTTTTATGGCCTGAGAGTGACTGCATCCTTTCCACCCCATCTTTCTTTCCTTTAGTTCTTTCCATTGCATGATTTTGTATCTTGATGGTTTGATTTAGGATCTTCAATCCTGGGGGCTTGGCCACCTCCTTTGATCTTTGTCATTATTTTTCATATGCATATGTACACTCAGAGCTCTCTTGAATGTCTACTTGATCTGTATAGGATCTAGACTAGATTGTAGTATTTAAATGCTTAAACTTTTACAATGCTTTTACAATGATTATTTCAAGTTAATTAAATCGAAATTAACTTAAGGAAATAACAGAATGAAAGTAATATCAAGGTGATCATAACAGAAAGGAAGAAAATGAGAGACAGAAAGAGAGAGAAGAAGAGAAGTGCAAACAACGCTTGATAACGGAGTTCGTCACGAAAGTGACTACGTCTCCGGGTCCACTCCAATAGAGAGACCGATCCGATTAACTCCAAAATCGATTACAATGCACCACAATCATTCTCCAAGCATTTCGGCAGCGTAACGACACTCTGATATGCAAGAATGATCTGAAGAATTCTCCAACAAGATCTCTCTTTTGATGCCTCAGCATTAGGACTTCATCACCTGAAAAAAACTTGATTTTCACTCTCTCCTTACACCCCTTTTTATACAAAGAATTTGCTCAAATTGGTCACTAACCAATTGATTTGAAAATATTTTCCAAATCTCCCAATTTTACATTTTCAAACACCAAATCCCCTTACATAGTAAAAATATTTGAAAAATCCTCCCCATTTCTTCATAATAATCCCTTATAATTATTCTAAGCCTTTCAATTATTCATTTTCGGGCTAATATTGTTTTGGGGGTTCGGATTTAATCCTTAAAAAAGGATTATAGTTGGTTTTAATTTTATCTTATAGAGGAGTTTGTTTTTATTTAAAAAGGCATCGGTTTTGAAAAGCTAACAAAATAAAACCGAGCCACATATGTTTCAAAACCGTTGAATGGGCTAACGGTGGTTAAAGCTTTTGGTGGCCGGTGGGTTCCGGGTTCCACTCCCGGCCGCTGGCTTTTAAACAGCCATCCGCTAATTTAAAATAACAAAAACAACCGTGAGCTACATATAGTAAAGCCCGGGGTGACTGGTGCAACGGTGAGCCGCTAAACTTGCTGGTAGTAGGTTGGGGGTTCAAATCCCCCAAAAACCTCCTCTTTTTTCTAACAAAATGAACAACTAACTCATCCATCCGCGGGGAGAATGTGAAGGCCACGTCGCATGCCAGTGCGGTGCCACGTGGCAAAAACCGATTCGCCGACTCTGATGACTGTATGCTGACTCACAGACGACGTGTCATTAACTATACCTATACTTTTCCAACTCATCACGCCACGTGTCAAATTCTGATTCGCCCAAACTGCTGACTGGACTGATGACAACGCCGCCACGTGGATGCTGACTGTGTACTGAGTGATGACGTGGCATGCTGACTGGGCGTACGGACTGCCACGTGTCACTCTGTGATTGGTCCATACAAATGCCACATGTCACACTTTAATTTGTCCACATCAGATTCCGTACCACATGCTGACGTCATCTGTACGGATGATGACGTCATCACTGTACCTTCAGTCCACAAGTCAAACCTGAAACTTTGACCAGCTGTATCTTGAGCCTCCAATGTCGGATTTTGACGAAACGAATTGCGTTGGAAAGCTTGTGATGAGCTTTACGCGATGATGCTGAATTCAACAACTTTTGATGACATCATTTTTTTCACTTCCTGGACGTCCCCTGATCCAGTTTGACCGAAGGTTTGACTGGCCATAACTCGTGCAAACAGACTCCT
Source organism: Sequoia sempervirens (assembly GCA_007258455.2). Lineage (NCBI taxonomy): Eukaryota > Viridiplantae > Streptophyta > Pinopsida > Cupressales > Cupressaceae > Sequoia > Sequoia sempervirens. The sequence goes on from VDFB02252616.1 coordinate 61,943,366, forward strand.
TTTCGCTCCGTTCGAGTTGCGTTGAAATCAGGACGCTGAGCTCTTTCTGATGGTGCAAATTTTGGAGAAAAATGAGACACTTCAATTTTCACTAAAAAATGTCCACCGGATCACTACTTTAGTGTGAGTTTGAGGCAAGTTCATCCTCTAACTAAAGTGGGGGCTAAATGTACCATAACAAAAAGGAAACTTGCTTGACATGAGAATAATACATGATAAATTGGACTTAATGAGGCCTTGATTCAAGTGTTGTGAGGCATTTTATGCTTCCACACTAGGTCTTGGACCCTTGAAAATTGAATAACATGCGTTTATTGATGTCTTGTAAAAGTGTTGTAAAGTGTTGTAAAGGACTTTACGCTTTTCTAGACTTAATGAACCTATTTCTCACTAATTCAACATTATAAAATGTGTTTAATAACATTATCACATCAATATAGAAGACTTATAACTTAAACTTAATGTTAAACTAGTGTTGTAATATGTCTTGCACATTCATATTGGTTCTTGTGCCCTTCTAGGCAATGTGGACTTCATTTTAGTGTTGTAAAGTGTATTTAATCACACTTTCACATTGGATTCTATGTCCCAAGCCCTGATTGACCTTTGCATCATCACTAATAGGCACCTGTTAACCCATATTGTGCATCCTGAGGCAATATTTGATAAAATACTTGACAAAGTTGTAATCTAAACCTTATTTCTTAACATATTGGCACCCTAGCTGTTAAATTGGCCCTTATTGGACCCATTCGCCATCCATGGTGAATTAGTCCCATCTAGGCAGGACCCATTCACCATGGGTGGCTAATAAGTCCCATTGGGCCCAATTTTGACCTTTGAGTGGTAAATTTTGGAATTTAAGTTTAATTTTACTTTATGTCGGCCTAAGGGATCTGATTTACAGGCTAATAAGGAGGATTTCCTATAAAATCAACTCTCTAATCCCTAAATCACATTCATTCTTCATTATTCATCCATCATTCTTCCATCTCAAGTCAAACAAGTTTGGGATTCACCATTTCAAGGCATTAAGACACCAATTTTCAGACATTCAAGGGAGGATTCTTCATGTTGTGTTGCGCACATTCAAGATAAATCTTAATGTAAAGGTAATCAACTCCATTATTACATCTTTCATTCCATTCTTTCATCATTTTGGTTTAATTACCTAAAAGGGGTTTGACCAAGGAAAACCCCCATAACCTAACATTCAACATTTCTTCTTCTCTTCTTGTGTGTTTGTAGATTTAGACATTTTGGAAGCTTGGAAATCATTAATAATAAAGTTTCAAAGTTGTTCAAGTCTTCCCTTCATTGAACAAGTCAAAATATCAAAAAAAACCCACTTTCAGACTCGAAAATCAGAGTTTCAGAAGCAAACACCTATAGAGAATCAAAGTGTAGACCCAAAGCTCCAGATTCCTCCTTTGAATATTCATAAATTCAAAATTGGACTCATTCACCATGGGTGGTGAATGATTCCCACTTCCAGGTCAATTTTTGGTTTTTTGCATTTTTAGATACCCTTTTGTCTGACATAGGTTCCGAAACAATTTTACAGAATTGGGACTGATTCGCCCAGAATGGTGAATGAGTCCCACTAGGCCTTAAAAATAGCATCAACAACATTCTAGAAGCTATTTCCAATATCCATCCATATTCCAAGTGCACACTTTCAATTTCATCAAGATATGTTGCAATTTGCATTCATTTCTAGGTGTTCTTGCATTACATAATGTGTTTTCAAACATTGTTTGTTTCCTTAGTTTCCATTCATTAATCAAATAATCTTATCAATTTCTTGCATTAAATAATTACATCTAGGTATGCATCCATATTCAATCCATATTGCATTGATTTTGAGTGTAACATTTCATTTTGGACCATCTTTCTCCTTTTGTGTGAAAAACCCTAAGAGTGCTAGAAAGATCTTGGAGGCAAAAGAATCTATGTTATATTTTGGTGAACCTACTTTTCAACTCATTTTATTTTCTAATTTGGAGTCCTTCATCATATATCTAGCTTGCATTGACCTTGCATTATGGATTGCATGATTCATTTGCATGTTAGGTGTTAAATTTTCCATTCATGAAAAGTGCATTTAGGTTGCATTTTTGGCATCTAAAATCATTAAAATTTTCTGAAATTTTTCATTTTCATCTTAGGTCTACATTATAGCACACAGACAACATCAAAATCCATCAATTTTTTTTTTTAAATCTAAAAAAAGTCCATACTGGGACTCATTCACCACCCTAGGTGAATCAATTCCTTTTGACCCCTGAAACTGCATTTTATAGAGCTAAAAACCCTATTTTTAGGCTTTTGTTTGGTGCCATTTCCTAGCTGTATCAGTTTGTTGCATTTATGTAACATGCATTTCATTAGAACTAGCTTAAATTATCTCATTTCATGCATGGTTTAAATTTCACTTTTTCATTATCATATTGTTACATAGCATAATGAGTAAATTATTCTCTAAAAATTACATTTCATTTAAGCCTTTTACATTGCATTTTGAGTTAGCATAAGTTGATCTTTCAAAATGTTACTTTCCATCTCCAAATTTGCAAAGAATAAGTTAGTCAATAAGCATGAACGACATTCATTCAATGCATGTCCTAGTTAGGAGAGTCTCTTAGCATAAGAGTGAAAATGACAATGTTAACCTTAAACTTACACCCTCTCCTATCTCCCCTATTTGTGTGGATAATGTGATAGAAGAGCATACAAACAAAGATACTTATTGTAGACATGGAAAATTTATTGATTGACATTGCATATCTGATCCTGAATACTAATATCGTTTCATCCTAAATCATCCCTTGATCTAACCATTTAATTAAATACCCTTATTTGATTAAATTCATCAATTTTCCTCTCTTAATTAAATAAATCATTTATCTGATTAAGTCATTCTCTTTTGTTAATTAAATCAATCAATTTGATCTAATTATCCCTATTTAATTAAATAAATTAATTTTATTTAATTAATCTCTAAAGTCTACCTATTAAATTAAATAAATTAAAACCTTATTTGATTTAATCTAACTCCATCTCCTTTAATTGAATAAATCAAAAACATTTATTTAATTAATATCTAAATCATATTCTTCTCATATTTTATTTACATCAACCTATAAATCTAAGTCAAATTTGTCACATCATTTAATCCCTCATTAAATTAATTAACCCTTGATTAATTTAATCCTAATTCATGTCCCATCCTCTAGCTTTTGCCATTTGCACATGAAAATAGATTTAATTCATTTATTAAATCCCTATTTTCAGTCAACATGGCATAATAGAGAATATTCCTTCAAATTTGAATTCAAATCCAAGTGGACTTAGTCCTTCCAACAAGACATTTTTTTCACCTCGCAAGTCCTTTTGCATTGAGCCAAGTGGCCATTACTCCATTTGACTCTTCATCCAGCTTGTCATTTCAACATTTTCAAATTTGAAATATATGCATTTATGGGAACATTCATCAAAATGTGCACATCCTTCATCCATCCATCTCTTGACAAGTGGCACCTTACCATTGGTTGAAAGTTAGTCCCACATTGCTTCATTTTGAGAATTTCTCCAACTTGTCATTCTATAAGTAAGAGGCTTCTTTCCTAATTTTATCATCCACAATTTGAGCAAAGTTATTATACTCAAATCCATACTCAAGCACAACAGTTATCATCCATTTCATCAAGTATTAGATAGGTTATGCATATTTTTCATCATGGATCACACTTGAATCTTCAAAGTGGATCACTCTTCATCACACAACAATCTTGCATCATAGGAGTTGGGAAAGGACCAATTTTCACATCAAATTGGCACCAATTCCCCCATAAGATCAAGAGTTTGCATTGCTTTTTAATAGGATTTAATCTATCCTAATGATTTTTGTAGTGTTCTTGCTTTCATTCCTATTTGGGCATTGTTAAATGGATTTTATGGGGAAATTAGATTCTAACTTTCATTTCAATCTTCTAATGTGTTTGTTTGTTGTGTTTTGTAGGTGCTAAGATCTTGGTTCACACACTTATTTTGATCCTAATTGTGCTTCTCCTAATACCTCTCCTTTAATGATGAAGTTATCTTGGTGACAAAAGACACAATTGTTGATAATCATGAGGATCTTGTTTTTCCTTCTCCTCATCCCCTTTGGGAAGATATTTTTGCACAAAAGAATGAAATCATAGACACATTCTTAAAAATCACCTTACCTAATTTCCATTGTGAGGATAATTTTGAAGAAGATAAGAATATACATGATGAGGATGTGTTGGTCTACAACAACCCTCTTTATGATCCTTCCCCTATCTATCCTCTTTTGGGAGCCATTTGAGAACAAAGGCATGAAGTTGTAAATGCTCATGATAATCATACGTGTTCTTCTCCTAGTATCTCCCCTATTTGTAAGGAAGATGCTTTGATGTCAACAAAAACAATCAATGATATTCATGAGACTCTTATTTATCCCCTTTCACCTAAGAAAAACCCTATTGAGCAATACAATTCATATATTGATCATCCTCATACTTGTGATGAAGTCATTTTATGAGAACCAACCTTCGAATGTCAAGAAGATTTGGTTTGTAGTTCTCCTCAAAACCCTTCTCCTAGGAACAATATCACGATGTAAGACACAAACCAAAATAATGATATAGAATCTCACAGTTTGTTAAGGTATGTTAACATTATTCAACCTCAAATCATCCTTTATCCCCCTTTACACAAACAAAAAACTGAAAAACAACCTGAACTCATCCTTTATCTGCCATCACACCAACCTTCATCTCAACACAAACTAGAATTCACCCTTTACCCACCTCAAAATAATGTGTCGCAGCAGCTGAGTTAGAATATTGTTGCTCATATATATAAAACTCGCAATAATCCACAACCACCACAACCAACCCCAACACCCTTACCTTTTCTTAATACTATCCCATCTAAACCTATCTTACCAGGTCTTCCTAATGGAAAGGAGTACAATATTGTTGAACAACTAAAGAATACTCTTGCTAAAATCTCATTATGGGACCTTATTCAAGCCTCCTCTCACTATCACAACATGATCCAATCAGCCTTGCAATAATTTCATGTCCCTTCTAATGCACAACCAACTGACATTGCAACCATGATCCAAGGAATAAATATTGACATTATTTTCCACCAAAGTGAACTTCCCCATTTGGAAGTGCAAAAGAAAAATGAAGCTTTCATGATCATTTCTCAATAAAATCGGATAGGGATAAAGCAAATCCTTATTGATAATGGTTCTACCCTAAATGTGTGCAGTGTAAATCTCCTTGATAGATTGTGTGTTGACAAGTCACAAATAATACCTAATTATGTATCTATTCAAGGATTTTATAATACAACAAAGCAACCGCTCGGTGTAATTACTTTTCCTATTACAATTGGGGTGCCTACTTTACAAACTCCTATTCATGTCATGCCTCATGATCTTTCATATAATCTTCTTTTAGGAAGACCGTGGATTCATGAGATGAATGTAGTGCCTGCAACCCTTCATCACATAATGAAATATGTCTATAACAATAACATTTATCAAGTTGAAGTAGACCTCGAGCCTTAAATTTTCTTGCACCTTGAAAAATGAGCTACAAGTCCTCTGAAAAAGTTGATTCCAACATCCAATATAGACCCTCTTGAAATTTAACAAAACAATGAGGAATTGGTTTGTAAATTATTTGGTGGCAATTGGGGATCCTTGGAATTCACACCATCATTTATGGGTGAATACATAATCACACAAAAGAATGATGAGAAATAAGAACAACCACCCATCATGACAACTCAATTTCAGACAATCTTCTCAACCATCTATCTCTTCTACTTTGGAAGAAAATACAACATCCACAACAACCTTTGATGAAAACAATAACAAAAAACCACCTGATTCCAATTCAATGAAAAATATTTATGGAAAAGGTTATGAGCTTATGAAACAACTAGGATATAGTGGAAAAGGATGTGGTGCTCACAAGCAAGGTATTCACAACTCTATAAACCCTATCACACAACAAACAAAACATGGTCTTGTTTATTGTCTTGTAATAGAGATCATCAAGCCTTCACTCAACATCAACAATCTCACACAACACACTCCTAAATCATCCTTAACATTCGTCCATTATGAACTCATCAACACTAGTGGTCTTGAAAATCATCCTTTACCAAACATAAAACAAACACCTACATCTTTGCTTAATGTCAATGTCATCTCGCAAGACAGCAATGATTTGATAGATTTTCCCTCCTATAAGAGAGAACAAAAAATTGCAATCTATAGAAACTTGTGTAAGTATGACATCTACTACTAAGCAAGATGTATCTTTGATGTAAATCACAAGACCACCTTCTCCCCTTGATCAAGAGGGTATCTTGTCTAGACTCCTCCAAGATCACATGATCACTCTTTCCCCTAGAACTCGAAAGAAATGCTCTTACAAGACTTCATTCTACACCTATCATAGAGTTCATGGTTACTTCACTAATGAATGTCATGTTTTGAGTCATATAATCCATAAGGATTCTGGTATGCTTCCCTCTATGGGGGAAAACTAGTTCCTCTAATTGATATTGATTTTCACTCTAGCATGCATTTCATTAATCATTTCGGCTCACCCTTGTCCTACACTCAGTGGGGGCAAAGGTTATGTAGCCTTATCCTCGTATGTCACTTGTGGTTGCCTCCTTTGGCTAGTTGTTAACCTTTCATGAATACATAAGAGAGAGCTTGGGATGTGGACGACATGCCTTATGTTGGCTCGCATATGACATACTTCCCTTTTTTCATGACACAACTTATAAAAAACATATGACTTTGCATAGGGATTTTTGAATAATCTCTCATGCCCTCTTATACTTTAAATCAATTGCTCACAATATTGGTGTTCATAACCACTTTAAAGTGGGAGGCATACATCACCACTCACATTTCATTTTGTGATTTTATTTTTCTTGTGATTTCCTCTCTTGGACACATTTGGCACAATGTTCCCCTAGCTGATACCTTGCACTTGTCCTCTCTTGGAAACAAGATGATACCATTTGCACTTATCCTCTCTTGGAGACATTAAGCATGATGTTCCCTAAGATGAGACCTTGCACGAATTAAGAAAAATACCTTTGAATAGTCCTTGCACTATTCTGCATTAACAATGTCTATGAGTGTCAAGCATGCAAAGTCTTGCTTACCTCATAGAGCTAGAAAACCATTCTCCCTTGTGGCACCTTATTAAAGTTATCGAGAGGTATACATTTAGTCTGGTTGAGTGGGAAGCCCATTTAGCGGTGCAACTTTCGCCATAGCCACATATGTGTTTGAGTGCATACCAACTAGCATATGTTTCTCACCATTTGGGATTTCTCACCCCGCAGACAATCAAAAGTTCCATGGTCCCAAAGTGAGTATGTTGTGGACTTCTAACCCTGCATATGACCTGAAGTTTTATGGCCTGAGAGTGACTGCATCCTTTCCACCCCATCTTTCTTTCCTTTAGTTCTTGTCATTGCATGATTTTGTATCTTGATGGTTTGATTTAGGATCTTCAATCCTGGGGGCTTGGCCACCTCCTTTGATCTTTGTCATTATTTTTCATATGCATATGTACACTCAAAGCTCTCTTGAATGTCTACTTTAGTGTGAGTTTGAAGCAAGTTCATCCTCTAACTAAAGTGGGGGCTAAATGTACCATAGCAAAAAGGAAACTTCCTTGACATGAGAATAATTCATGATAAATTGGACTTAATGAGGCCTTGATTCAAGTGTTGTGAGGCATTTTATGCATCCACACTAGGTCTTGGACCCTTGATAATTGAATAACATGCATTTATTGATGTCTTGTAAAGGTGTTGTAAAGTGTTGTAAAGGACTTTACACTTTTCTAGACTTAATGAACCTATTTATCATTGATTCAACATTATAAAATGTGTTTAATAACATTATCACATCAATATAGAAGACTTATAACTTAAACTTAATGTTAAACTAGTGTTGTAATATGTCTTGCACATTCACATTGGTTCTTGTGCCCTCCTAGGACATGTGGACCTCATTTTAGTGTTGTAAAGTGTATTTAATCACACTTTCACATTGGATTATATGTCCCAAGCCTTGATTGACCTTTCCATCATCACTAATAGGCCCCTATTAACCCATGTTGTGCATCCTGAGGCAATATTTGATAAAATACTTGACAAAGTTGCAATCTAAACCTTATTTCTTAACTTATTGGAACCCTAGCTGTTAAAATGGCCCTTATGGGACCTATTTTCCATCCATGGTGAATGAGTCCCATCTAGGCAGGACCCATTCACCATGGGTGGCTAATGAGTCCCATTTGGCCAAATTTTGACCTTTGTAAATTTTGGAATTTAAGTTTAATTTTACTTTATGTCGGCCTAAGGGATCTGATTTATAGGCTAATAAGGTGGATTTCCTATAAAATCAACTCTCTAATCCCTAAATCACATTCATTCTTCATTATTCATCCATCATTCTTCCATCTCAAGTCAAACAATTTAGGGCTTCACCATTTCAAGGCAATAAGACACCAATTTTCAGACATTCAATGAAAGATTCTTCATGTTTTTCTATAGAAATTCAAGATCAATATTCATGGAAAGGTAATCAACTCCATTATTGCATGTTTAATTCCATTCTTTCATTATTTTGGTTTAATTACCTAAAAGGGGTTTGACCAAGGCAAACCCCCATGCCCTAACATTCAACATTTCTTCTTCTCTTCTTGTGTGTTTGTAGATTTAGACATTTTGGAAGCTTGGAAATCATTAAGAATCAAGTTGTTCAAGTCTTCCCTTCAATGAACAAGTCAAAATATCAACAAAAACCCACTTTCAGACCCAAAAATCATAGTTTCAAAAGCAGACAGCTATAGAGAATCAAAGTGCACCCCAAGAGCTTTGGATTCCACCTTTGAATATTCAGAAACTAAAAAGTGGACTCATTTGCTATGGGTGGTGAATGAGTCCCACTTTGAGGTCATTTTTTGGTTTTTTGCACTTTTAGATACCCTTTTGTTTGAAACAAGTTTTGGAACAGTTTTGCAAAACGGGGACTGATTCGCCCATAATGGTGAATGAGTCCCACCGGGCTTGAAAATTAGCATCAACAACATTCTAGAAGCTATTTCTAGTCTCCATCCATATTCCAGGTGCACACTTTCAATTTCTTCAACATCTGTTTCAATTTGCATTCATTTCTAGGTGTTCTTGCATTACACAATATGTTTTCAAACATTCTTCGTTTCCTTAGTTTCCATTGATTAATCAAATAATCTTATCAGTTTCTTGCATTCAAACATTGCATCTAGGTATATTGTATCCATATCCCATCCATATTGCATTTTGGACCATCTTTCTCCTTCTAGGTGAAAAACCCTAAGAGTGCTAGAAAGATCTTGGATGCCAAAAATCTATGTTACACCATGCAACCATATAGCTTAGATCAATATTAATAAGTATGAATTTGATAACTTATGCCAATTTCTTCTAGGAACTATCAAATTCATAAATGTATAGAACTAATGATCATCAAATGATAACTATTCAATACTATGAATATCATATGAATAATTAGTGTATATAATTGAATATGAATTCATTAACTATATCTACTCATTTCTAATGATTATCGCCTAGATATATAGTACATGTAAATAAATATCAAATCTTTAACAATATCTATTCAATTCTATTGAATATCACATAGATATATATTACATCATTAACAATAACTATTCAATATTAGTGAATATCACATTGATAGCTAGTGTATACAAATGAATATCAAACATCATTTATATATATTCAGTAATAAAAAATAAAAAATTGATAACTATTGCATGTAAATGAATATCAGTCATTAACTATAAATATTCAATACTAATGAACATTACATTGATAATTACTTCATGCAAAAGAACATAAAATTGTTAACTACACTAATGAATATTAGATCATTAAATAAATATATATAGGCCTGAGGTTAGTCAAGAAAGTGAAGAAAGTCCAAAGAGAGAAGAAGTAGCATCAAGGGATGTATATTGTCTAGAAGAAAAAATAGTTAGAATAGTTGTAAACGGTAAGTACAAAAAGGATACAATATATGAGGATGTACAAATAGTTGTTATGATCCCATGTAGTTAGACTCCTAATTAGGTAAATTAAAAGAACCATTAGTTGAAAACTAATATACTAGTAAAAATTTAAGAAGGAACTGGTCAATCAATGTGCACATATACATGTGTAACTATACCTTTTCCAAGCCACATCAAAGAAACAACCAATCATATGGTGACATATAAGTTGATTTACAATTGTGAGACGCCCCTACTTGTGCCTACTTGTTTGCTTATATTGGATGATGCACCTAGCAGATTTCAATTTGATACATTCTTGATACTCATGCTTCTTATGATGATGATGTTTTAGATGTGATGTTAATGAATGTTCTATTTTAGTAAGTTATGTTAATTAGGATGTGATTTTGATTAATGCACTATATCATGATGGGATATGTTTTTATATATATGATGTTTTATGTAGCTTATTCGAGCATGTCTTTGTGATGAATTGTATTCTTTTATTTATTATGTACATGTATATACATATTACTAACGTACTTACATATTTTGTAAATGTGCAGTAGTTTTGATACCAATGGATATGAGGGTTCCACTTAGCCACCTTTTATCTCGTGTACATTATGTTCACCCTAGTTCTTTGTTCCATATTGGTATTATATTTTTGGTTGTGTTTTGTGTAAATTTTAGTCTTGTAATTTAAATGGAGTTTTTGAGGTTTTTTTAAGAAGAATTAAAGTATATTTTATGTTTAAGAAATAGCATATGCCTAAGGTATAAGGGTTAGAAGTTTTTTTTATCATTTGCATCCTTTTTAAAAGTGTTTATGACACTTTTTATGTTCCCTTTGTAAAAATGGCGAAAATGGGGATATGGTTTTGGTAGTTGAGTTAGTTGGGAGGAAGTAACTTCTTCCTTCCCTTTGACAACCCCCTCCTTATGGAGAGGAAGGGGTTACCATGCCATTTTTCTCTCTTGCGTTTTGAGTTCTTTCTTTGAGGATATTTTTGGGAAGGAGGAGGAGATCTTGGGAGAAGGAGATTGTGGGAGGAGACTCTCTTTCATTTGTGTCTACCATTAGTGGGATCATAGCATTGGAGGTAACTCTTCCCTCTTGTGTTGTAGTTGTTGTATTCATAGTGCTATGTTGTGCATCTTTGAAAAAGAAATGCTTTGTGTTGAGGTTTTTGTTTTGAGGAATTTCTTTTGGGATTTTTGTTATGTAAAATCTTGTAATTGGGATGCATTTTGCTTTAGTGCATCTTTTCTTAGGGGAGGTGACCCCCTCTCTTATAGAGGAGTTGGTACTCCATGTGTGTGGTTGAGTGGGAGATTTCTCCCTCACATTGGAGCTTCTAGTTGGGATAAGAGTATCCCATCAAGTGATGGCCATCACCGAGGTATGAGTACCCTTGTTTTCTTTTATGGGATATGAGTATCCCCTTTTTCATTTACAGTTATGTGCATTGGAGGGATAAGGGGTGATGAGTTGTGGAAATGCACTTGATGTTATAGACATATTTTATTTTACCCATGTCAGGTCGAGCCCCCACTCCCACTCAATGGTTTACCTTGGGATAAACCAATGTGATAGTTTTGTTATCTACTTTTGTTGTGGTGTTGTATATGTGAGTAAAGTGGTTCAAGTTAATGTATTGTTGTGTTGAGTCCTTTTTGGTGGCTATGTGAAAACCCCTTGCTTGGAGGTGGATTGATCTACAACCCTAAGGATGGGAGAAGAGCCCATCCGTATCATGTTGTTTTTCAATACTTGGTTTTTTTTTAGGTTCTTATGGATTTATTTAGAGATGCTTGGAGAAAAGATGTTGTAATAGGTTCAAAAGGATTTTTTTTGTTGAACTTGCATTTTGTACTTCAAGTTATAAATCCTTGTAAGGGTCACAAACCATATTTAAGGTTCGATAAATAATTTCCTTAGTGGTATTCAAACATTTGCTCAAGTTATGTCTTCTTTAAAAAGGGAAGCCTATAATAAAGATCAATGCAAAGAAAATGTTTTTCTGGTTATTTACATATATTTTTATTATATATTGATATTTATTGATCAAAGAAAATGTTTAGACATTTGCATAGTGCTATATTCCCAAAAAAAAAAAAAAAAAAATATTAAGGGGATAATCATACCATTGTGCATTATCTTTAATGTTGAATGAAGGGAATTCCAATTTAGTATATGTGCGCTAATTCATATTGTGCATATAAAGGCATAAAACGAATTGTTATTTTGCATGAGACAATTTCTGCATGCTAACCCGAATATCAAAGAAGTTGTACACATGTATTGTATACCTAGGCGTATAATTTGGCCAATTAAGAAAAGTTAGTAGCAGAAACTAAAGCACATATGATCTATGGTTTTTGGGTCAGTGTTTCAGAAGGAATCTTTGATTTACTTTCAGTTGAGAGCATTACATAAATATATGTGTTATGTTCTCATGAGTCCAATATAACAATTTACATCTCTAGGGAAACCCAGACTCGAATTGACAAATTTGGCTTATATTTGGTAGATAAGATCAACAAGTGCTTTTTGCGGGATCCATTTCCATTAGTAAACTGGTCTAAGTAGAGACATGTATTGGTCGATATCGTTCGGTTGAGTCGAAAAGAATAGAAGGAATTAAGAGGTCTTAGGTACAGGGAGCGAAGTCTTCAATCTTATGCTCGTATGATTGCTTAGTAAAGGATGGAAAATTTAATAGGAATCCCTTCGAATTAGGAATCTAATATTTTCCCCCTAAGTGAATGGGAAGAGGAAAAACTTGGTTATTTACTAAATTATAGGTATGCATGTAAATAATATGGTAATGTTAGAATTGTTTTAACCTTTTCATACTTGGAAGATATTATGGCAATTGAGGGTAAGAATTATTGTATTCCACTATTAAGTGAATCTTTTCATTGGTCACTTAAGTTCAAGCAAACTTATAGTTAATTTATGATATTGTTTGTAGTACCCCATTGTACTCCGAGTTTTAGGATAATATACGTATATATGTAGTGATAAGTTATTAAGAATAAATGAACACATTTACAAAACGGTGATCCTTAGTTGGTTGGGGAATTCTTCCAACTATGTAAAATTGGTGTAAGTAGAGTTTTATTTCCCTTTCTAATCGTTCTAATAAAATTTCTAGTCTTGACTATTGGGTGTACATTTCTGGTTATTGCATAAATCTTAAACTTAAAGATAAATTTTCATCATTGATGGTATAGTAATGCTAGAATTACTTACTAACCTCAAGTAATGCTTGAATGCTAAACTTATGGTGCATTGTTTATTGTTTATTGTGTTAAAATCTACATAATTAAGTGTTGCTTTGCTTAGTACATCTTTTCCAATGTTAATCGAGGGAATAAGTAGTCGGATAGAAAGTAAAATATTTTATTTGAAAGAAGTAAACCTTGAATTGTCTTAGAAATGGTAAGGGAAAAAGACAACCTAGGATAGTTGAAATGACGAGATAACAACATAAGCATGATGTCATCAATCTAGGCTCCAAACATAGAATTTCCTTAGTTAATAGTTGTAAGTTGAAAATGTTTAGTAATTATATTTGTTTTAGGTTGGAAAATTTTAGGGCATGACACTTGGTATCAGAGTGGGTTCAAACACTAGGAACCTATGGGCCATTCATTAGATCATAAACTAAATCCTTGTTCTTTTGGTGTAGATGGCTCGTGGTGGTAGGAATACCAGGACGGAGCACTCCTAAGGCAATGCTTTAGGAAGAGCTCATTCTAGGGCTCATCAATTTGAGGGAAGTTAGTGTCAACCCCAACCTAAACTAGGGCCCCAAATTCTTCAAGAACGTAAAAATTTGGTTAGGAACATAGAGGAAAGATTGCCCCTAGCTTAGCGAGAGCATCATGCTTTTAGTGAAGAAAGGAATCAAGGGTTAGCTCGTTAGGAGCAAAGTCAAAGTCGTCCCTTTATTCCAGAAGTCTAGGTAGAGGAAATGGAAGATTCAGTGCACCTGTCCCCACCTCATCATGAACAACCTGATTAGGAGATGGAGTATAGGTCAAGAGGACATCGAGATATAGGAGATCATGTTAGAGACATTTTGTAGTTGAAACCACCCACCTTTTTAGGATCCACTAGTGGGTGTGAGGCAGAAGCTTGGATACTCAGTTTGGAAAGGTGTTTTGCATTAAGCATGTGTGGGAGAAATGTTAAGGTCTGCTCTGCAATTCTTTAGTTAAGGGGGGATGCTTCTACTTGGTGGAGGGAAGAGGAGTGAAAGCACCAACTTTTTCTAGACACCTTAACTTGGGAAATTTTCTTGGAGCATTTCAAAGAATGCTACATATCAGAACATTACAGAAAAAAGAGGATTGATGAGTTTCATGACTTACAATAGAAGGGTCCTACTATTACTCAATATGAAAGCAAGTTTCTTGAATTACTTCAATATGTTGACTACATCTCAAATGAGAAGCTAATGGTCAACTATTTTGTTAGAGGATTAAATCCAAGCATATCAGAACCCATAAGAAGGGAAACCCCTAAAAACTTAAAGGTTGTAGTGGAATAGGCTTTCATAGCAGAGGAAGTTCATGGGAAGGCTCAAGAATCTTGAGAGCAATTTAGGGAATAAAATCAGAGTCAATTAGAACAGGGGTTTTGAAGGCCCCCCATGCCTCAAATGAGAGGAAATAGACCAAATGCAGTCACCCATAGGCCTCAACAATAGCAACAAGGGTCAAGAAATAGATTGAATCAAGGGAATCAAGGAAGTCAGTATAGGTCATGGAAAAATCAGGGTCCTCAAAAGGATCAGTGACCATAAAATCAAGGTGCAGAACCTTCCACTACTCACCAAACTTAGAATTCCTTTAGAGGGGGTCAAAGTGGTTCAAACAGGCCAGGTGCTTCCCATTCTAGCAAAGCTCCTATAGTTCAAACTAGGGGTCCATGTTATGTATGTGGAGGGATAGGTCATTTCACCCATGAGTGTCCACAGGGTTTTGGACTTAGTCAGAAGGTAAGAAACTCAAAACCAACAGTAGGTGATGTGGGTAAGTCCCATAGGGTCTTTGTAGTAGTGAATAACCATCAAGTAGATCATCAAGCCACTATCATTGGTGTGATAGGTATGTTAGAAGGTATTTCTATAAGTATTTTGATTGATTCAGGAGCCACAAATTCTTTCATTTCTCCTTCCTTGGTTGAACAAAGTAGGCTAATGGAAACTAGGTAACAAGACTAATGGGAAGTAGAGTTAGCCTCAGGGAGAAAAGTGGTTGTTGATTCCATGATTAAAGGGTGTCTTTTGGGTGTTGGTTCTTTCAAAACATTCATTGATCTTCAAGTGATTCCCTTGGGATCTTACGATGTGGTTTTGGGAATGGATTGGCTCAACTCTCATCAAGCAAAGATTGATTGCAAAAATAAAAGAGTTGAGTGTTTGGATAATTTGGGGTAGCTAGTGGAGATAGTGGGAATTCAAAGGCCAATTTTTCTTAGAATGATTTCATCTATGCAACTCAAACATTGCATGAGGAAAGGTTGTCAGTTGTTTGCTATCACCATTAGTGAAAAGTCAAAAGAATTTGAAGGTATGAAAGAGGTATATTTAGATGATCATCCCATCTTTATGGACTTTTCTTATGTTTTTTGAATAGAACTACCATGATTTCTCCCTAAACATGAAGTTGACTTTCACATTGACTTAGTTCTCGGAGCCTAGCCAATGTCAAGGACTCCATATAGAATAACTACACAAGAACTTAATGAACTTAAGTTACAATTGGAAGAGTTGCTAGAAAAGGGTCACATACGACCATGTGTATCTCCATGGGCTCCTCCAGTAATTTTTGTGAAGAAGGATGGTTCCCTCAGATTATGTATTGACTATAGGAAATTAAATAAGTTAACAATAAAAAATTGTTATCCTCTACCAAGGATTAACAAGTTATAATTTGATCATATTAAGGGAGCCAAGGTCTTTTTGAAGATTGATCTCAAATCGAGGTATCACCAACTAAGGATTGTTGAGGCGAACATCCATAAAACTTATTTTAGAACACATTATGGGCACTATGAGTTTACAATTGTACCCTTTAGGTTAAACAATGCCCCGACAGTATTCATGAGCTTGATGAATGGTGCTATTAGAAATTTCTTGGATCTATTTGTGTTGATCTTTCTAGATGACATCCTGATCTATTCAAGGAATGAGGAAGAGCACAAAGATCATCTTCATCAAGTCTTGCAATGTTTGAGAAAACATCAGTTATATGATAACTTAGCAAAATGTTCCTTCTTTCAAAAGGAGATTTGGTACTTGGGGAACATCATTTTTGGGGAAGGTATATTTGTTCATCCCTTAAAGATTAAGGAAATAGTAGAATGGCTAAGCCCCACCAGTGTGTCAGAAGTGTGAAGTTTCATGGGGCTTGTAGGCTATTATCGTCACTTTGTGGAAGGGTTCTCCAAGATCTCTCATCCTATCACTTCTCTATAGTGAAAGGGGAAAAAGTTTTCCTGGAAAAAATGGTGTGAGCAGGCCTTCAAAACTCTTAAGGAACATCTCACAACTACACCTATTCTAGTTGTTCCTAATCTGACTTTGGAATTTATAGTTTGCATAGATGCTTCTTTAGATGGAATGGGGGTTGTGCTTATGCAAGAGGGAAAATCAATAGCATATGATTCATGGAAGTTTAAAATCCATGAGCTTAATTACCCTACTCACAATTTGAAACTTGCAGCAGTAGTTCATGCATTGTTTGGATGGTGGCATTTTCTTTTGGGCCATCATTTTGAATTGCATAATGATCATTGTATCCTCTAGTACATATTCATGCAACCCAATTTAAATATGCGCCAAAGAAGATGGATGTAATTTTTTTGCGAGTATGATTTTGATTTCCATTATATTCAAGGTAAGGAAAATGTTGTTGTCCATGCTCTGAGCAGGCATAGGCATGAATTGATGTCCATATCCTTGTGTTTAGATTTGAGGGCCCAAATTTTGCAGTTCCTACCCTAAGATGAATGGTATTGTGAAGTTAAGGAGTAGTTGTGTTGTCACCAGCCCTTGGAAGGTAAGTACATAAGGTTTTCTTTGGATCATGATGGGTTATTGCACCATCAAGGGTGAGTCTATGTACCATTAGTGGGTAACCTTTAGGTAGTGATCTTGGCTAAGGCTCATAGGCCACCATCATTGCCCATCCAAGTGTCAAGAAGATGCATTCCAATCTTAGGAAACTCTACTAATGGTTTGGGTTGCGTCGAGATATAACATGATTTGTAGCCAAGTGTTTAGAGTGCCAAAGGGTTAAGAAAAAATACTAGCACCCAATAGTTTTGTTGTATCCACATGAGATCCCTGAATGGAAATTGGATGTGGTTTATATGGATTTCATTGCGGGGTTTCCTCTATCATCCAGGAAACATGATGCTATCATAGTAGTAGTTGACAAGTTGACCAAGGTGGATCACTGCTCTCCAATTAGGACTACTAACATAACGCCAGTAGTAGAATGGGTATTCCTAAATTATATAGTCCTGGACTTCATGGGATGCCTCAAAAAATCATTTTTGATAGAGATCTAGTGTTTACATTGAATTTTTTGGGGTCTCTATAGCAAGCCTTGGGTACACAACTTAACTTCAACATTGCCAACCATCCAAAGATAGATGGACAAACAGAAAGGGTCAATCAAATATTAGAGGATATGCTGTGAATGTGTGTAATGGATCATCAATCCAAATGGGAAGAATTTTTTGCACTTGGTGGAATTCACATATAACAATAGTTTCCATAGTTCATTGGGCATGCCACCATACCAAGCTCTATATGGCAGACCTTTTTAGACTCCACTAATTTGGGATCGTATTGAGGATCGAGTAGCGATTGGTCCCAAGTTTGTCCAGGAAATGGAACAACAAGTGGCCTTGATCAGGAAATAGTTATAGGAAGCACAGGATAGGAAAATGAAGTACGCGGATGCGAAGAGGATTGATTGAAGTTTCTCAGTTGGTGATAGGATGTTCTTGAGGGTAAGGCCACATAATATCCCAATCTATTATGTGAAAGGATCTATGTTATTCCCCTATTTTGTAGGACCGTTTGAGGTGTTGGAGTGTGTGGGTTCCATTTCCTACCATCCAACATTGCCACCTAGTTTGTCTCATGTGCATAATGTATTTCACATTTTTTTCTTGCAAAGATATATTCATGATACTTCTCACATACTATCCTAGGATGGTTTATAGGTGGAGGAGTATGGGTAGTTGGCCATGAAGCCAATACATTTTCCAGGATAGTGAACCTTGGTGCTCCGAGGGCAAGAATTGGACCAAGTTAGGGTCCAATGGGATAGATATGATGAGATTTTTTCCACCTGGGAGGATGTTGCACTTATGAAGACACTTTATTCTTATCTATTTGAGGACTTCTAAGAGGAAGCCTAATCCTAGTGGGGGAGGATGTGAAACCCACCTAGTTGTTTTCTTATATTGGATGATGTACCTAGCATATTTCATTTTGATACATTCCTGATACTCATTCTTCTTATCATGATGATGATCATCATCATCATGTTTTAGATGTGATGTTAATGAATGCCATGTTTTAGTATGTTATGTTAATTTAGATGTGATTTTGATTAATACACTATATCATGATGTCATGTATATATATATATATATGATGTTTTATTTAGGTTATTCAAGCATGTTATTATGATGAATTGTATTCTTTCATTTATTATGTAAATTTATATACATATACCTATCATACTGATATATTTTGTGAGTGTCCAGGAGTTATAATACCGATGGATATGAGGGTTCCACTTAGCAACCATTTTGTCTTATGTACATTATCCTTGTCCTAGTTCTTTGTTTTATATTGGTATAATATTTTTGGTTGTGTTTTGTGTAATTTTTTGTGTTGTAATTTAAATAAGGTTTTGGAGGTATTTTATGAAGAATTAAGGTATATTTTATGTTTAACAAATGGCCTATGCACCTAAGGTATAAGGGTTAGAAGATTTTTTTTTATCATTTGTGTCATTTTCAAAAGTGTTTACGACCCTTTTTATGTTCCCTTTGTAAATGTGGAAAAAATGGGGATATGGTTCTAGTAGTTGATTTATTTGGGAGGAAATAACTTCTTCCTTCCCTTTTAAAACCCCCTCCTTATGGAGAGGAAGGGGTTACCATTCCATTTTTCTCTCTTGCATTTTGATTTCTTTCTTTGAGGAGATTTTTGGGGAGGAGGAGTAGATCTTGTGAAAAGGAGATTGTGGGAGGAGACTCTCTTTCATTTGTGTCTACCATTAGTGGGATCATAGCATTGGAGGTAACTCTTCCCTCTTGTGTTGTAGTTCCTATATTCATAGTGCTATTTTGTACATCTTTGAAAAATAAATGTTTTATGTTGAAGCTTTTGTTTAGAGGAATTTCTTTTGGGATTCTTGTTATGTCAAGTCTTGTAATTGTGATGCATTTTTTTTAGTGCATCTATTCATAGGGGAGGTGACCCCCTCTCTTATAAAGGAGTCTATTCTCCATGTGTGGGGTTGAGTGGGAGATTTCTCCCTTGTTTTGGGGCTTCTAGTTGGGATAAGAGTATCCCATCAGGTGATGGCCATCATCGGGTTATGAGTACCCTTGTTTTCTTTTATTGGATATGAGTATACCCTTTTTCATTTAGAGTTATGTGCATTGGAGGGATAAGGGGTGATGAGTTGTGGTGATGTACATGATGTTATATACATATTTTATTTTACCCATGTCAGGTTGATCCTCCACTCCCTCTAAATGGTTTACCTTAGGATAAACCAAAGTGTTAGTTTTGTTATCTACTTTTGTTTGGGTGTTGTATATGTGAGTAAAGTGGTTCAAATCAATGTATTGTCATTTTGAGTCCTTTTTAGTGGGTATGTGAAAACCCCTTGCTCAAGGGTGAGTTGGTCTACAACCCTAAGGATGGGAGGAGAGCCCATCGGTATCATGTTATTTTTCAATACTTGATTTTTTTTAGGTTCTCGTGGAGTTATTTGGAGATGCTTGGAGAAAAGATGTTGTAATGGGTTCAAAATGATATTTTTTGTTGAACTTGAATTTTGTATGTCAAGTTATAAATATTTTTAAGGGGCATAAACCATATTTAGGGTTCG
This sequence comes from Sequoia sempervirens, assembly GCA_007258455.2. Taxonomy (NCBI): domain Eukaryota; kingdom Viridiplantae; phylum Streptophyta; class Pinopsida; order Cupressales; family Cupressaceae; genus Sequoia; species Sequoia sempervirens. The sequence goes on from VDFB02252616.1 coordinate 61,963,669, forward strand.
ATAAATAATGTCCTTAGTGGTATTCAAACATTTGTTCAAGTTGTTTATTCTTTAAACGGGAAGCTTGTAGTGAGGACCAATGCAAAGAAAATGTGTTTCTGGTTATTTGCATATGTTTTGCTTATATATAATTGATAGGTCTTGATCAAATAAAATATTTAGATATTTACATAGTTTTATATTCCAAAAAAGAGATATTAAGGGGATAATCATACCATTGTGCATTATGTTTAAAGTTGAATGAAGGGAATTCCAATTAAGTTAGTATATGTGCTAATTCATATTGTGCATATAAAGGCATAAAATGAATTGTTATTTTGCATGATGGGAATATTACAAATTTACTAGAATTTTTATAATTCTATAGTAACCTATGAAGAGGCACTATTATAAAAAGAGGAGACAATTTTTGCATGCTAACTCAAATATCAAATAATTTTTTCACATGTATTGTATAGGCATATAATTTGACCAATTAAGAAAAGTTAGGAGAAAAAACTAGAGCACATATAATCTATGGTTTTAGGGTTTGTGTTTTAGAAGAAAACTTTTATTTACTTTCAATTGAGAGTATTACATAGATGTATGTGTTATGTTCATGTGATTCCAAGATAACAATTTACATCTCTAGGGAAACCCAAACTCAAACTAACCAATTTGGCTTGCATTTGGTAAATAAGATCAACAAGTGTTTTTTAAGGGATCCATTTCCAATAGTATACTGGTCTAAGAAAATATAGGTATCAGCTGATGTTGTTCGGTTGAGTTGAAAAGAATAGAAGGAATAAAGTGGTCTTAGGTATAGGGAGCGTAGTCTTCAATCTTATTCTTAGATGATTCCTTAGCCCTAGGAAACTCATGCAAAACTCAAAAAATGTAGTAGCACTAATTCCCTTCTCATGTGCGACCAACTCGAGTGCTTGCACATGGAGTGGGTTAGTCTATGCTTGTGTCTAGCATCTAATGTTGCCTTCAGTCCTTAATGTTTCTAGTAATGGCTTTGAAAGGAAGTTGGGTAAGCAGAAGAAACTTCCTACACTAATCTAAGCAGGAGAGAGTTGAAAATATTTCTTAACACCTTTAACTATTATAGATTTAGATGCACATACATATCATAAATAGATAAACAAAGAACTCATAACACAAATATTTACATGGGGAAAACCCTTTCGAGAGAAAAATCCCACCCTCCAAAACACAACTCAATTATATTATTCAACAACAAATAAATAGTTACAATATAATTACAAAGCTATGCTCTTCCAGGAGTCTTCACACTTCTCAATTCTGGAGTAATTTCGGTAGCATAATGATACTTCAATAAAAAAGCAACACACAACTCCAAAATACATGTGTTCAATATATAAGATCTCACAATAAATTAAACATTTCTAAACAACTACCAAAGGTTGAACCTGCAACATGGAAAGTGCCAAAAAACACTGCAGACATGCAATGGTAAGTTTCCAAATTGTCACTAGATGCCAATCTCCAAAATCTGCACATTCCAAAATAACTTCTCTTTAAAAACTCACATTCCATGCAAAATCAACATGAAAATAGAAAAAACCATTTATGCACAACTCCACCTGTAAAAGAAACAACTTTCCAACTTGAATCCTCATCCGAATAGAAACTGCAAGTTTTAACTCACAAAGATAGAGTGAGAAAATCAACAACTTTTAATATTTAGAATAATCAAATATTCAGAAAAATAAAAGGTTGAGACACCTTCTTTTTCCAAAAGGATCCCTATCACGATTGATTAGTGAGTTAAAATATGTCATGATTTTCCACATTACCAACCTGCTCAGAATTTTTTGAACTTTTCAGTCTTAGATGAATCGATCGGTCTATTGGTACCACGTAGAAACAACCATGAAAATGTTAGATCTCTGTAACTATTGAATCCAATAGTAAATGTCATTGAATCATCCAGTATCAATCTTGAGAGAATATCAGTCATCCGATCCACAATAGGTAGTATCTAAGTTAGTTGGGTTAGTTTTACTCTTGAAATGGAAAAATAAAACCAATTATTTATTAGGATAATCTATAGGCGAAGAAATTAAGTCAAGGGAGAACCATCAGTCCATCACTGAGAGGGTATGAAACCTTATTGGATAAAAACTGTGAATTTAGGAAACCTATTATTTAAATCTGCACTAGCAAGGGTACAATCAAGAAATTTAGTATTTAATACTAGGAGTTCAAGCTTGAATAAACAATCATGATGGGCTCCACGTTGGTGTATTCATTTTCCTTAAGAGAGTTAGAGGAAACATTAGTTTGTGAGGGTTTAGGTAATTGACTATATATTTCATAATAATAACAAGGGAATGGAAATTCAGTGAAACTTAACCCTACAACAATATTTTTGTAGGAAATGTGTTTTGATAAGAACCCCTAAGATGAAATTTCAATGACAATAATAATAATATTAAACAATAAGAAATGGATGAAAAATTTAATAGGAATCCCTTCAAATTAGGAATCTAATATTTTTCCTTTGAGTGAATGGAAAGAGGAAACACTTGGTTAGTTACTAAATCAAGAAATTTAGTATTTAATACTGGGAGTTCAAGCTTGAATAAACAATCATTACGGGCTCCACGTTGGTATATTCATTTTCCTTAAGAGAGTTAGAGGAAATATTAGTTTCTGAGGGTGTAGGTAATTGACTGTATATTTCATAATAATAACAAGGGAATGGAAATTAAGTGAAACTTAACCCTAGGTACAATGATATTTTTGTAGTAGATGTGTTTTGGTAAGAACCCATAAGACAAAATTTCAATGACAATAATAATAATATTAAACAATAAGCAATGAACGGAAAATTTAATAGGAATCCCTTCAAATTAGGAATCTAATATTTTTCCTTTGAGTGAATGGGAAGAGTAAACACTTGCTTATTTACTAGATTATAGATATGCATGTAAATAATATGGTAATGTTAGAATTTTTTAAACTCTTTCATACTTGGAAGTTATTATGGTAATTGAGGGTAATAATTATTGTATTCCACTAATAAGTGAACCTTTTCATTGGTCACTTAAGTTCAAGGAAACTTATAGTTAAGTTATGATATTGTTTGTAGTACCTGGCTATACTTTGGGTCTTTAGGATAATATATGTATATATGTAGTGATAATTTATTAAGAATAAATGAACACATTTACAAAACTATTAACCTTCATTGGTTGGGGAATTGTTCCAACTATGTGAAATTGGTGTAAGTAGAGTTTTATTTCTCTTTCTAATCATTCTAATTAAATTTCTAGTCTTGACTATTGGCTGTACCAATCTAGTTATCACATAAATCTTAAACTTAAAGATAATTTTTCATCATTGATGGTATAGTAATGCTAGAATCACTTACTAATCTCAATTCATGCTTGAATGATTAACTTATGGTTCATTCTTTATTGTTTATTGTGTCAAACTCTCCATAATCAAGTGTTTCTTTGATTAGTACATCTTTTCTAATGTTAATCAAGGGAATGAGTATAGTCAGATAGAAAGTAAAATCTTTTATTTGAAAGAAGTAAACCTTGCATTGTCTTAATACTTGTTAGGGAAAAATGACAACCTAGGATAGTTGAAATGTCTTAGTACTTCTTAGGGAAAAATGACAACCTAGGATAGTTGAAATGATGAGATAACAACATAAGCGTGATGCCATCAATTTAGGCTCCAAACTTAGAATTTCCTTAGTTAATGGTTCTAAGTTGAAACTTTTTAGTAATTATGTTTCTTTTATGTTGGAAAATTTTAGGGCATTTTTATAATACACATCTTGGTGCACATGTTTTATCCTAACTTTTTTGTAGAGTATCTATTTTTGAACAACTTAGTAAATACATAGTTGATTAGGCTACATGGTTGATACCCATAACCCCAAACTATAACTATAAACATTTAATTTAGATATAGAGATGTTTAATTTTTGGTAGAAAATTGATGTACTATTTAGGAACTTGACATACATAAAGTTAGAATGTGTGGGAATTGAATCCTCTACTCTAATAAAAAAAATGAAAAAAAAATTAATATTTAATATATTAATGACAAATATCAAACTACTAATTAAATATGAATAAATTAAAATATTTTTAAAAATTATATAATTATGAAAATGTAGTGTAGGAAAGAGTATTCTTTTTTCACACTTAATTTTGGAATTAATATTAAAATGAACTTAATTATGCCTTAATTTAGTGTTGTAATATGCATTTTACATATTTACATTAAGTTTAGGTCCCTATTAATTAAAATGGACTTAATTGTGCCTTAATGTGGTGTTGTAAAGTGTACCACTTTACACTTTCACACTCATTTAGGGATTCATTAATTAATTGAGGTTAATTTACCTTAATTGGCCCCTTTAAAATTCAAATCCAAACATAATTTATTGTATTTTTTGAAGAGGAAAACCCAACATTCATTAATTCCATAGCATAACACTTATCATTGAGCAATGTGTGTCCTAGGTAAGTGACCTAGGACCCATTCGCCTATGGAAAAATGGGTCCTCACTTAGACCTAGGACCCTAATTTAAATTATGATTTCGGTGATATATTAATGATTTCAAATGTATATTCACATATCAGCTTGTGTTATTTGAATTTCGGGAAATTAATGTTACATATCTATAAATATAAGATCGTTTCACTATGTTTCGCAGGTAGAAAATTTTGACGAGAGAATTCCTATAGCAATTTTATAATTTCAAGAGCATTTCAAGGCATTGAAGAGAAGATATATTGAAGATTTATTGCAACAATCAAGATCTGATTTTCATTTCAGAGTCTTCTTTCATCACGCATGTTATTTGAGATAATATATTCATGTAGAGTTCAAGATCCATTCAAGTATTTAAAGGGAATGTTTCAAATCAAATTTCAAGATCAAAGATTCACATCCATTGAAGCCATTTCATGCTAGTTGGAGATCTACATTCCAAGGTTCATTTAAGGGTTTGGTGAGTTGTGACATAGACTTGTTCATTCATCATTCCTTTCATGTTTCATTGTTTCACTATAAGGTTTAATTACCAAAATGGGGTTTGACCAAGGAAAACCCCCATTCACCATAAACAAAAAAATATTCCCTCTTGATTTGTGTTTGCAGATTTAGGTTGAAGATATCTTGAAGAGAAAAAATGGAGATATTGTCAAAGTTGCAAAAGTTGTGAAGAAAGTTGTTGTCACATGGAAACTCAATTAAAAAATTTATTTCCGACACTTCAAACCTAAAACCTGGTAAAACTGAGAGAATTATATATATTACAGAGGGTCCCAAAAGATACAAAAAAACCCTAAACTAGGATCCATTTTCCCCTGGGCGAATGAGTCCCAGGTCAACTTTAGCAGGCCCCTTTTGGTGACTAATACACATCATCTTTCCTCTCTTTGATCTATAATAAAATTTTTGGTTCCATCAATATTGAGCTTAATCCATTAGATGCACTTTTTAGATTGTATTTTGGAGTTGATTTACTATTTTTAATCTTTCTCCCCAAAGTGTTATTTAATTAGGACCCCTGTCCTTGTAAAAAAAGAAAATTAGTAGATTCACACTTTGACTTGATTCACCTTGAGGTTTTTAGCCATTTCATTGTGTGGATCTCATTTCCTAATGAAATAAAGGAGAATAGTCTCATTTAAGAACAAAAACCCCACTATTTTATTTATGTTTCAAAAAAAATATTCTATTAATAAATCAAACTACATCAAATATCATCACATCTATTAATACAAACTCAAGTATTAATCTTCTTGGATAATTGTGGCATTTCACAAGGAATATTAAATAGGTGAATTATCCCTTACCCCTCACCTAACTACAAGTTATACTTTTGGACATAAAAATACTATAACTCAAAGATATAAGTCATCGTTGAATACCCAATCTTTCCATATTTATCAGAAGAGACTAAAAGACAAACTTAACAAGGATATTAAAATACATTAAACTGCCTCATTTTAGGACAATTACAAAATTGTTTTCCTTGGTTAGTTAGTTTGTAATCTTTTTGAATTTAGAGCACAGTTATAGGCATAGAAAAAGTATTCCATGGTGGGATGATGAGACACTAGGGAAACCATGGCATTAAACTAGGCCGATATCCTATCAAATCCAGAGGAAATCAACATTTGGAAAGAGATGTTGAACCTATTGGTACCTACGGATGCTTGAAAAGGAATGCTGAGAGAATAAGATTTATTTTACTTTGAAGAAGAATCCAATGAATACCACCAAGAAAAACCTTTTTTATTTGAGGAAGCATCCCAAATCTAATCTCGAGAGAATAATATTTGCTCATGGTTTCCACCAAGTGCAATAGGGGAAATGATTTCCCATATTTTTAATTGTTTTTTCAATGTAGAAGTACCATAAAAATAAAAGGGATGTAACATGGAAAAATATATCATACCAACATAATAAAATTCACAAAATCAATATAATTTTGATCTAATCCACTCTTTGTGCATTGCATATGGAACAAAAAATAAAAAATCTAAAATATTCAAAGAATATATATAATAAGGAAAACAAATACCCCATAACCTCAAGGAATACATTTTTTGCTAAACTAAAGCCTACAAAAGTTCAATCACCTTGGATGACGTAAAAAAAAATCCTCAAAACCTCCATTCATCCACACTCAAAGAATGGGTGCCAATTTACATTATCAGCAACACACAATACATCTATTGAATACAAAATCCAAGGCTACAAACCATTTTGAATAATTTAGTCAAGCAAGGAAAAAAACAACAAAAAATTTCAACAAAATGAAAGTGTATTACTCAATATATATGTAGGACTTACAATTGAAAATTGTGATCTATGGGCCTTTAGCATACCAAGGTTTAACCCACTACCACCTATAATCAGATTGCTAAAGGTTCGAGGAGACTTTCCATAAATAATTACTAATGAATTCATCTTGCAAAAATATTGTGGTTCAATTATGCTTAATACATCGTTTCCCTATTAAAATTTCTCAAGTAAGTGACTTTTCTAGATTGCTTGTGCAAAAAGAATAATACACCTTCCTAGATTCACTCATAGTCTAAGAATCATTATTTTCTCTAATCCTTTTGTTGGGAATAAGGTTGTCTGGAACCTTGTGCAAGCTCTTTTCCCCTGTATTTTGTGTTGCTCTCATACTTTTCCATAGGTTGGGATCTAAATCATGATGAACCTCTACCTGAACTCAACCTTATCTTCTTGATTCATACTCCCCACATATGCATGTCATACATGCATTTTCCTCCTATTAGAGCCTAAAATTTCATGCAAATTTTAGGTTCTCATATTCAAAATTTTGATTTTAATGGTCAAAAGAATCAGTTGAAAAATCAGTCTCAGGAGCACATTTTGAAAAATCATAATTTTGGATCTATTAAATTTCAAATGAAATCACTTTGCAGGCATGTTCATTTATCATATGGGAGTGTGCATGGCATTTTTCAGCTTCATACGATCTGATTTAACAAAGTTTCAAAGCAACAAGTTGAAGGGTTTTCTAGAAAATATATTGTCAGCACAATGGAATCTGTTAAAATGGTCAACTTTTGTTGAAATAATGTGCCTCAATCTCATAGGCTGAAACCTCTGAAAGAGTCAGGTTGGTGTGACATCTTTATTGTCTGGCCGACTAATAGTTGTGCAACCTTGTGAAATGTTTAGGTCGTTGGGACCTTGTTACTGTCATGCCGACTGAAGCTATCGGTGTGACTTGTGGTGTTCAGTGTAACCCTCTACCAAGTGCGTTGGTCTAGCCGACAGTTTGATTCCTAGCGGATGTCGGGGAGACTCATGGCAACTATAGTTATCGGGGAGACTCTTGGACGAAAGGTTTTCTTTCGGTATGAAGCCTTAACGATGTGATATTTCTCACTGACAATTATTCACTAGAAGACATTGGGGTGACGTGGAGACTCGGCAAGATCCCTTGCCGACAGTTGGTTCTCTCGTTGATAGGTATACACTCGAAGTCATCAGGGAGACCCTTGGCGCAAAGGCTTGCTTCGGTATGATGTCTCAATGAATAGTGGAAGTCTTGCTGACAAAGCTACATGTGTTTGTTATCAGCTGTCTTTGGTAAGACTCCTGGCAACTGAAGTCATTGGTGAGAGGTGTGAACATTCGGTAAGAACTCTTAGTGATGGATGTGGTCTTGCCGATAGGTATGTTGCTTCGGTATGATCTCCCGGTGATAGCGATAGTCTCGCCAATAGGAATGTTGGTGTCTATGTGACCTTTGAACATCCATATGACCTCTCACTGAATAGTGATTGTCTTGGTGAATAACGCTACATGTGATGATATCAGTATGATGTCTTGGTGACAAGGGGAAGTCTGAGCGAGATTTTTTGAACTCGGTGTAACCTCTTGCCGAAGGTGATAAGTCTAGATGATATTGACAGTTGGGTCTTGTGGCATTGGGGAGACACAGTTAGTGTCTCACCGACATGTGAACACAGGTTGAACGTTTTGACCAATTGAAAGACTATCCTACGTGGTGTGTATTCGACCAATCAGGGAGCAAAATGAGAACCATTGGGAGTTAGATTGTTGTGGCCATTCTGTGAGGAATTTCAATAGACCAGGGATGACATGGATATACTTGGAGATCAAAGATGATGTTCGGTTTGATGAATGGTTGGATGAACAATTTGATGAGTGATCAGTGTGAATTTAATTATGAGAGTATTGTAACTTGAATGTTTTGTACAAGGTTGATCAAGGATTATGTTGTTGTAAATTTGACATCAGAAAGATAAGTCTAATCTCTGTATGTAATTTCCATTACTATAATACAAAGGGGCTTTTCTTGGTGTGGTGGGTTTTTCTCCCATAAGGGTTTTCCCACATAAATCTGGTGATCATCTGTGTATGTTTGTTTCTCTTTTTTTTGTTATTTCTTCCAAGTGTATCTTAATTCAACTGTAATTGAAAATTTAAAAGAACCTCTACATTCTTCCCTAAGGTTTTGATGTTAGGAGAGTTGTTTCCGCTCCTTAGATTTCCTTACAAGTGGTATCAGAGCCTGGAGAGTTGTGTTATTGTTGTGGGTATGTTGGCTTCTTTGTGTCAATTTTGTTTCAATGGGAGTCTTGTAAAAAGTTTGGTAATTCGAATTATAGGTTAAGATGGCAAGCACGTCAAGAAAGATTGAAATTGAGAAATTCAATGGCAGCAATTTTGAGTTTTGAAAACTTAAAATGGAAGATCTATTGGTTGATCGTGATCTTTGGATTGTTGTGTCTGGAACGAAGCCTACAGGCATGAAGCAAGAGGATTGGGACCTTGCAGATAGAAAATCAAAGGGGATGATAAGGCTCTGTTTAGCAGACTCTGTTCTTCTGAATGTTCATGAAGAAAAGACTACATCTTCCTTGTGGAAAAGACTAGTAGCTATTTATCAGGGCAAGTCCTTGGTGAATAAATTGTTCTTGAGGAAGAAGTTGTACTCTTTGAGAATGCAAGAAGGAGGGTCTGTTGTTGATCATTTGAATGCATTCAACATGCTGATTGCACAATTAACATCTGTGGGTGTTAAGATTGATGAAGAAGATCGATGTATGCTATTATTATGTTATTTGCCAAATTCTTGGGATCACCTAGTGATGGCTATTGGGAGTAAGACATCCACTTTTAAGATGGAAGATGTTGTTGCTTCTTTGTTATCAGAAGATATGAGAAGGAAATCTTTTGAGATGGTGAAGGAGGCTCTTGCTGTTAGAGGCAGATCGAAAGAAAAAGGCAAGAAGAAGGACAAGAAGTCCAAATCCAAATTAGAGGGGAGATCAAAGTCTCCTGGAAAGAAGTCCAAGGTGAAGTGTTGGAATTGTGGGAAACCTGGTCATGTCGAAAGGATTGTAAATGGGAGAAAAAGAAGAAGAATTATTCTTCCAACAATGATTCTTCTCAGAGTGATGCAGACGCTTTCATTGCAGCCTTGGCTATGCAGGCATCAGATGATATCTAGCTAATTGATTCTGGAGAATCTTTCCACATGACATCTCATAGAGACTGGTTCACAAAGTATGAAAAATACAATGGTGGAAAGGTGTATTTGGCAAGTGATTCATCTTTGGAAATTGTTGGTCGTGGAAGATTCAAAATTCAATTCCCTGATGGAAGAGTGAAGGGAATCAATGATGTAATGCATATACCAGGTTTGGCTCGAAATCAACTTTTTGTTAGTATGCTGAATGATATTGGAGTGCAAGTCATGTTATCTAGAAATGGCTGCAAGATGACTAGAGGCTCAATGGTGCTAGCAAGGGGTGCTCATATTGGTACCTTGTATAAGCTGGATGCACATGGTGTTCAATGCAATAGTGTCTCTGTAAAGTCACAGAAAGCTACTCATGGAGAAAAGATGGTAAAAGTTCTTGATAGTGTAAACTCTATGGAAGTTAAACTTCCAACATAAAAGACTATGCTATGGTATCATAGGCTAGGCCACATTGGAGAGAAAGGTTTAAAAACCTTGAAGAATAAAAACCTAGTTGAGGGGCTTGAAGATTGTAACCTCGAATTTGAGTTTTGTGAACATTGTATATATGGTAAACAACACCGTGTTTCATTTTATTCCAGTCCTCACAAATCTTCTGGTTTGCTTCATTATATACATTCTGATGTTTTTGGTCCAGTGAATGTTCCTTCTTTGTCTAAGTCAAGGTACTATGTATCGTTTATTGATGATTATTCGATAAGAGCATTTGTTTATTTTTTAAAAAGTAAATCAGAAGTGTTCAGTCGGTTTAAGGAATTTAAGAACCTTGTAGAAAATTAGACTAGAAGAAAAATAAAAAATTCCAGGACTGACAATGGCGGTGAGTTTTTTTCTAATGAATTCGAGAGGTACTATAAAGATCATGGGATTAAAAGACATAAAACTACACCTTACACTCCGTAGCAAAATGGAGTTGCAGAAAGGTTCAACAGGACTGTGATGGAAAGAGCATGAAGTATGCTGAGTAGTGTTGGCTTGGAAGAGAAGTTATGGGCGGAGGTAGTTGCTACAGCATGTTACTTAATAAACTGTTCTCCTAATTCTACTCTTTTTGAGAAAACACCTTTGGAAGCATGGTCTGGAAAGAAGCCCTCTCTGACACACATTCGAGTCTTTGGCTGTGAGGCATATGCACATGTGCTAAATGAGAAAAGATCTAAATTGGAGAACAAGGCTGTCAAATGTATTTTTATTGGTTATAGTGCTAGCATAAAAGGATACAAGCTTTGGAATCTTGATATAGAGAAGGTTCTATACAACAAAAGTGTTATCTTTCGTGAGTTGAAGTCTTCTACCTTAGATCTGCAGTCAGAGACAAAGTCAGAAAACAAAAAGGGTGTAGTTGAAATTCCTCCTACACCAGATAAAGAGGAATTGAAAATTCAAAATGTACCTGAAACTAAGGAGAGCTCAAGTAGTTTTGAAAGTTCTGAAGAACAAGAACAACCTCAGCCTCAGCAAGTGAGGAGGTCAACTTGTGAAAGAAAGCAACCTGATAGGTATGGGTTTTCTTTGATAGATTCTACTTGTGCCTATGCTTTAATTTCTAGCATTGATGAGCCTAGGACTGTGAAAGAGGCATTTAGAATGTCCGATGCAAACTATTGGTTGGAAGCCATGAATGAAGAAATGGCATCATTAGAAAAGAATGATACTTGGAGTTTGGTGCCCTTGCCTGAAGGCATAAAAGTTGTGGGCTGCAAATGGGTATTTAAAAATAAAATAGGTCTGGATAGTAGTGTGGAAAAGTATAAGGCGAGGTTGGTTGCAAAGGGATATTCCTAGGTAGAGGGAATTGATTATGGGGAAATTTTTTCTCATGTAGCTAAGCTGACGTCCATTAGATTTCTTTTGTCACTTGCAGCAGTGTATGATTTAGAGATTGAACAGATGGATGTGAAGACAACATTTCTTCATGGTGATCTTGAAGAAGAAATTTATATGTCCCAACCCGAGCACTTTGTGGAGAAAGGTAAAGAAAAATTGGTTTGCAAGTTGAATAAATCTCTATGGATTAAAGCAATCTCCTAGAATGTGGTACCAGAATTTTGACACTTGTTTTGTCATTGGGATTTGTAAGATCAAAATCTAATCATTGTGTGTATTAGAAAGCTGAAAGTGATCAAGTTCTTATTATTGCTCTCTATGTTGATTATATGTTGTTCATAAGCAATAGTAAGTTAATGATTTCTAATCTTAAGTCTCAGTTGTCTACAAAGTTTGAAATGAAAGATCTTGGTGCAGCAAGGTATATTCTGGGAATGGAAATAACCAGGGACAGGAAGGGTAGAAAACTTTGGCTCAGTCAGAGTAAGTATATTAAGACTGTTCTAGAGAGATTTTGTATGACTGATTGCAAGCAGCTAGTTGTTCCAATTTTGCAGGGAATGAAGCTATATGTTGAAGACTATCCAAAATCTCCTACTGAGATGGAGGACATGACCAGTGTGCCTTATGCTAGTGCAGCTGGCAGTCTTATGTATGCAATGGTCTGTACAAGGCCAGACATTGCCCAAGTAGTGGGAGTGCTTAGTCAGTTTATGGCTAATCCTGGAAGATCATATTGGGATGTTGTGAAAAGAGTATTCAGATATTTGAAGGGCACTTTAGAATATGCTTTGTGTTACCATGGGAACTTGGTTGAATCACAAATGACTCTCAGCATTCGAGGCTATATGGATTCTGATTGGGTAGGGGACATTGATAGCAGAAGATCCACTAGTGGATATATCTTCATGATGAATGGTGGTGCAGTGAGTTGGATGAGTAAGCGGCAAGCTATAGTTGCTTTGTCCACTATGGAGGTAGAAAACATGGCAGCAACACACACCTGTAAAGAAGCAATCTGGTTAAAACGTTTGTGTTCTGACATTGGTTTTGATGCAGGGAAAATAACAATTTATTGTGACAGTCAGAGTGCTATTTATTTGGAAAAGAATCCTACTTTCCATGCCAGGATGAAGCATATAGATGTATAGTATCATTTTATACGGGATATGGTGGAGGATGGAAAGGCCTCTTTAGAAAAAGTGGATACTCTGGAGAATGTTGTAGATGCATTGATGACGCCAGTGAGCATAGACAAGTTGGGGTGGTGTGCCAGTTCGATGGGCCTCAGTGCCCATGAATTTCAATAGTTTTGTTGTGCTCTAGAGGTTCCTGTGTGATCTTCGTCAAGTGGGAGATTGTTGAAATAATGTGCCTCAATCTCACAGGCTGAAACCTCTGAAAGAGCCAAGTCGGTGTGATATCTTTATTGTCTGGCTGACTAACAATTGTGCAACCTTGTGAAATGTTCAGGTCGCTGAGACCTTGTTACTATCATGCCGATTGAAGCTATCGATGTGACTTGTGGTGTTCAGTGTAACCCTCTATCCAGTGGGTTGGTCTGGCCGATGGTTTGATTCCTAGCGGATGTCGGGGAGACTCATGGCGACTGTAGTTATCGAGGAAACTCTTGGCCAAAAGGTTTGCTTTCGGTATGAAGTCTTAACGATGTGATATGTCTCACCAACAGTTATTCACTAGAAGACATCGGGCTGACGTGGAGACTCGACAAGATCCCTTACCAACAGTTGGTTCTCTCGCCGATAGGTATACACTCGAAGTCATCAGGGAGACCCTTGGCTGAAAGGATTGCTTCGGTATGATGTCTCAACGAATAGAAAAAGTATTGCTGACCTAGCTACATGTGTTTGTTATCGGCCGTCTTCAGTGAGACTCCTTGCGACTAAAGTCATCGGCGAGAGGTGTGAACATTCAGTTAGAACTCTTATCAATGAATGTGGTCTCGCCGATATGTATGTTGCTTCGGTATGATCTCTTGGAAATAGTGATAGTTTCGCCGATAGGAATGCTGGTGTCTATGTGACCTTTGAACATTGGTATGACCTCTCACCGAATAGCGATTGTCTTGGTGAATAACGCTACATGTGATGATATTGGTATGATGTCTTGGCGACAAGGGGAAGTTTGAGCGATAGTTTTTGAACTCGGTGTAGCCTCTTGCCGAAGGTGATGAGTCTGGGCGATATCAACAGTTGGGTCTTGCGGCATCAGGGAGACATGGTTAGTGTCTCACCGACATGTGAACATAGGTTGAACATTTTGACCGATTGAAAGACTATCCTACATGGTGTGTATTCAACCAATCAGGGAGCAGAATGGGAACCGTTGGGAGTTAGACTGTTCTATCCATTCTGTGAGGAAGTTCAACAAACCAGGGACGACATGGATATACTTGGAGATCGAAGATGATGTTCGGTTCGATGAATGGTTGGATGAACAGTTCGATGAGTGATCAGCGTGAATTTAATTATGAGAGTATTGTAACTTGAATGTTCTATACAAGGTTGATCAAGGATTATGCTGATGTAAATTTGACATCAGAAAGATAAGTCTGATCTCTGTATGTAATTTCCATCACTGTAATACAAAGGGGATTTTCTTGGTGTGGTGGGTTTTTCTCCTGTAAGGGTTTTCCCACGTAAATCTGGTGTTCATCTGTGTATGTTTTTTTCTTTGTTTCTGTTATTTCTTTCAAGTGTATCTTAATTGGACTGTAATTGAAAATTTAAAAGCACCTCTACATTCTTCCTTGAGGTTTTGACATTAGGAGAGTTGTTTCCACACCTTAGCTTTCCTTACAACTTTGAGGGTGAATATTAAGCAAATGGATGATGATAATCACAAAAAAATTGGTGCCTTCAATTCTCTACACCAAAGTCTATCTCCATGCCAATTTTCAAGGCATTTGAACATCATTTGGTATTTTTGCAAAATCAAAGCCAAACTGATTTTGAATAGTTTTATGATTGCATTCCCAGAACAACTACAAAGTGATCAAGTTTGATTTTAATATTTTTCGAAGGAAGAGGATTTATGAAAAACCCATTTTCCTACATGTTCATGTGACCTAAAGGAGCCAATCCTCCAAGTTACAGCTTCTCAAAATTACATTTGATATTTTTTCAAATGGGAAAAGTGGCAAGTTTAAATTCAGTTTAAACAATCATAAAAAATGGTTGAATATACAACTTCGATTGTGAGCAGCTTTTAATCCCAGTAACTTCATGCCAAACATTTTCACAAGTACAATCCCCTACCATCAAATAACATACTGGTAAAGTTTCATGGCTTTTGGAGATCATTTGAGCAGTTTTATAAGGCAGTTTTGGAGGCTACTTGACTCATTTTGTTACATTGCAAAATATCAGAAAACGGATTTTTGACAAACACCCATTTCAATTTAGAGATAAAGAACCATGAAATCAGATCAGTTGAGTGTGTGCTCAAAGTAATCTTGGAGAAAATACTTCTAAGAAGTTTTGGATTGAAGTGATCAAATTGAATGGCATCAATAATTAGATCTAGACCAAAAGATGCAAAGGACATTGGTGTTGTTATTTTCAATGAAAATGCTCTCAAACTATGTATGTTAGTGCATGTCATAGCATGGAATGTTGATGGGAATAATGTACTAAGTGCATATATTACAAAACAATGTTGGTTGGATGGATATGTGACAATCAAAATAGTGAGAAGATAATGTACAAATTTTTACATCATAGAAAAATAATTCTTCCTCAAAAGTTGAGCAATATCACCAATACAAATAAAATGCAGCTGTGTGCAAGAGAAAGTGGATGCTTTTCAGGATCAACTTATTGAAAACACAAACCATGTGTGAGGGAATAGTATTTCAAACACCATTGCAATCTCCTTTCAATACTTGGTAGATTCAGTTTGCAAAGACAATACATCAAATTCTCAGTGACCGAATAATGGCCAAGAGGATATAAAAATAAGCTCGATCAAATGAAATTGAAGTAGGAGCCATTGAAAGGGATGGGACTATTTTGTCAGCAAAGAATTGGACTATTGAATCAAAATGAAATATTGCATCAGACAATAAAGGATGGCAAAAGGTTTCAAATAATAGCACTGGCTAAACTAGATTGCAGTATTTAAAGGCATGACTGCAAATCAAAAGAAGGAAAATGCCTTCAAATTATATGTCACACTGTGATGTTGGTGTTGCAGTGTGGAAGTTGTAAGCTCCAAAATTTAAAGGAAAAACTAATGAAGCATGAGGGGTTTCAAATACAAACATCATCAAGCAGATTGCTTAGAAGTTAATACCACTACTATAGCTATGGCTACAAGAATAATATGTCAAGACAAAATAAACAATGTAGTGCCAAGCTGTGTGCAAATTGTGAAGACTGGGAGAAAAAGGATGGGTTATTTTCTCTTCTTAAGAATTCGATTAATGATTTTGTTGAAGATGTCCCTGATGTTTGTTAATCTCTGGAGAAGACAAGCCAAAAAATCCTAAATCAGTATGCTATGGAATAATTGTCATTAGAGTGACATCTACTATCGGCGTAAGATCTTCAAATCTCTTTGACTATGTAAAATCACACTGATGGAAACTTATCGGGGAGACATTTTACTATCAAAAGAAGAAAATTAAAGTATTTCCAATGATGCAATGTCTAGCCGATGACTTGAGGGAAGAAGTAAGTATTAAAATAAGTGGCACCGATACAACATGGGAAAATATAAAAAGAAATTTAAATTTTGCGGAGTAAAATAAAAGTAAAGATTTATAGAATAGAGATGGAGCTTCATTGGCAAGACAATTAATATCGGTGGAAGTATAAAAGGTCTCATCAAGTCACACCAATGACCCAACAATGAATTCATCGGTGAAAAAAGTAAGATCGGTGGGAAAAAATATTTCTTCTCGATGCAGACGAAGGGTTAAATAAAATAAAAATGTCGAAGAGACATTATTGTTTCAAAGCATTGAAATAAATGAGCAAGATAGAAGTATTATATTGTGTGAAGTAAAGTTGGAAATATTTTCACCATGGGCAAGGTAATTATTTTACCTAGAAGAATATTTTTACGATGGAGAGTAAATCTTTTCACAGAGGAAATTAAAAAATTAAAGCTTTGATGGGAAATTATTTTTACTCAAGGAATATTTTACCCTAAATAAGGATGAACAAATTAAATACAAAGTAAAATAATTTCATCAAGAGGGAAAAACATTTTCACCAAGGAGGTTAAAGAACATGAGATTATTTGTCCAAAAAGTATATTACTCAATTGGGAAAAAATTTTGAGCAAAGAAGCCAACTGAATAAACAAGATTAATTTTCACTGGAAGGTTATTAATTTTACCCAAAGAATGTATTGAAGATATGCATAGTGAAAAAGTGGATGTGAAGATTTCCAACGAAGGGATTAAAGATTAATGAAGATTTCAAATGTTTTGCAAAGTGACGGTTTTTTTTTCACGGGGAACAAAGATGAAGATTAAAATATTTAATTTTCCAAGGGCTATTAGTTAAATATTTTTGTAAAAAAGGAAGAAGAATACTGAAGCGTTGCAGTGAATAGGGGAAGGGTCATAACCCTAAAATTACAATGTATATATGTAAAGTAAAAATTGTATCATATGGGGATTTAGATTTAGGAGAAATAAGTAGGCTAGGTAGTTGGATAGGGTGAACTGTTGCCAAAAATAAATATCATGTTGTACATTGTAAAATATTTCCAAATTATGTAATGGAGAAGAATGCATAAATTTGGTGATCCAATTATGGTGTCAGTTGTTTGTTGAATTTCTTTGAAAATATTATTTGGTTGTCTCCAAGGTTGTCACTTCCTGATTATTTAAACTGAAATATCAAGGATATTCTTCAATTTATCAAAGTACACTTGTTGCTCTTGTGTGGTTCAGTTAATTGGTTCCTACAAGACAGGATTAAATCCTTCTAATTGATCACAGTAATTTGGAAAAGGACATTTGGATTATTAAGAAGAATATGATAATTACACTCTTACTTGTTTATACAAGTTATAAACATAAAACTGCCAAACAATTTGAATTGTATCTAGAAATAGGACACAAATATTATTTACCTCTTGACTCCATTAGCCCAACAGAATTAGGCATTGGTCACACCATCCACATCTTAGAATTCTATAAAATATTTATTCAAAAATATTCACATTTCAAGTTTAATATTAGGAGTAGGAGTAGTCTGCAAGATTTTATCTATTATATTAGTGCCATCGTAATAGATCCAACAATTCAGTCAAGTCATACAACCTTAAGTCTACTTTATTCACATAGGTACACCCGCCTAGGTTTGGCAGCACCTGAAGAGTAGAAGGTCTAAACCATTTGGCCTTGTCTGTTACCCTAAAATGTACCAAGAGTTTGGCAACCTCTTGAGGTATTTTACCTGCGTTTTTGAGAGCTAACACCTCCACTATGCATGTCCCCTCCATTATGTTTTTCTATAATGAGCATTCCCTTTGCATGTAACATGCATTTTTATGCATGTGATTTTTTATTTTTTTAATTCTAAATAAATTAATAATTAGTTTTTATATAACTTAATTTATTTAATTTTATTTATTTGGTGAAGATATAATTGATTCAGTAGTTGTGAAGAAATTTCTAAGGATTGTCCCTCATCGGTTGGATTCAAAAGTGTTTTCTATTATGGAATCCCAAGATCTAACAAAGCTTACCATGGAAGAATTTTTTGGATATCTCACCGCTTATGAGATGAGGAATGAAGTTCAAGGTACACATAAGAGAGAATCTACTTTCAAAGTAGTGAATAAAGAAGGAACATCGGGTTCACACAATGAATCTGAGGAAGAATAAGTAAACTTTGTAAGGAAGTTGAAGAAAGGATTGGAAAAGGTAAACTACCTTTCAAATGTTTTAATTGTGGACAAATTGGTCATTATGCATCTAAATTTCCTTTTGGAGAAAATGAAAATAGCAATAAAGAGTTCAAAAGAAATAATTTCAAGAGGAACCTTCTCTCCAAAGAAAAATAGTGATCCTTAAATGAAGGAGATCATTGCACATCATATAATGGTGGAGAAGAATCCCTATTCATTCCCACTATGATCTTTGGAAGTCGAAGAAAAATAAAGATGAAGAAGGTGAAGTTGATTTTGAAGGTTAAATTGTCTCTGCTCTTGAAGACCTAGAATGTACAAGAAAAGAGAACAAAAGGAAAAAGTTCATAATTGAAGCTAAGATAAGAGAATGCACAAAGCTTGACAAATAAATCCTTTTACTCAAAAATGAGTTGGAGAGAGAAATGTTTGGAAATCCAGAAGCTGATACTAGACCTCAAGAAAGATTGTGTCTCGAAAAATAAGTTTAATCATGTATTTTTTGGTTATTTTTTCATCTGCAATAAGTATGGTCATAAGGATGTAGAGTGAAAATCTTAAATGAGTAGATGAAATTTTTTAAGTAGAAATTTTATTTCTTCTCTAGTAGATTTCAATGTGACATGTCAAATATACAACAATTTTGAACATATAGAAAAATATTGTAGAAGTGATTTATTAAAATTAGAAATTCAAAAAGTAGATGCTACTGATACATGCAATGAGATTAAAAATCCAATGGTTGTTCAAAAAGCATTCCATGCTCAATGATAAAAAAATATCTTGGTAATAGATAGTGGTTGTTCAAGTTACATGATTGGTGACATAAGAAAATTCATCAATCTAGTTAAGTGGAATGCCCCATCAATAAGGTTTGGAGATAATTCATCAACAAAAATATATGAGAAAGGCACCATAAGAACTGATAAAAAATCTAAAAAAATATATTTTCTCAATGTTGAAGACCTCCAACATAATCCTCTTAGTGTAAGCTAGATGTGTAGCAAAGGATATAATTTTATATTTCATAATCACGGGTGTGAAATCAAAAGAGAAAATTCTAGAAAATTGGTGGCAGAAGGAGCTAGGACAAAAACTAATTTATACAATGGGTAAACCCACAAAACTAGTTTACGATTCTAGTGAGGAAGGAAAAGTTGCAAAA